>JAJJMC010033111.1:1633305-1785127 GCA_023531435.1 Papaver californicum | reverse complement strand
TAAATAAACTTACCCCATGGTGAAGAAAACTTGCTCAAAAGTTGATTCCCTCTATGCTTCTTTGCTGGTTCTTTCTGCCGACTAGTGTGTGCTACTGACGAGCTTGATTTCTTAGGAGTTTCCCCTTGCAGTTTATGATTTTCCTCGAAAAGCTCTTGGTTTTGCTGCTTAAGGAGTTTTCGCTCCTATACTAATTTCTTCTTCGCGTCTCTTACTTTGGCGAGTTTGGCCTTTAGTTATTCAACCGTCATCTCTCGCTCCTTATCAGATTTATCACTATCATTTGACGCAAACTATTTTTCTTCACCCTCGCCTATTCGTTGGATACTTCGAACAGAACTCGCTCTTCATGTTTCATCTCGATTATCTCTTCCTCCCACAGTTTCATCTGTGTTGATTCCTCCCCTAGTATTCACCGCATTACTAACACCAACTCTGGAACTCTTTTTTGTCGCACCTTGAGTCCCCTTATCTTCCTTTGACACCATCTTTGCTTACCAGGGTTCTGCACATTAAATAAAAATGTTTGGTCGTATTCTTCAACGAGTTATCACGAGTGGACCCTATGATTCATTGTATTGAATGTAGATCCAATGATTTTGGCAATAAATCAACTCATAAACCCTAGATTTGACACTTAACTCACGATACCAAATATTTATTCAAAGCTAATGATTACCTCAACAGATCCGAGAAATATCTCAAAGAAAAGACTTAATACTTAATGATTAGTTGTTTTGGAAGTATTGTTTCTGGAAGAATATAAATCCTTTGATATAGACTTATCAAGAAAAAAAAACAATGTTTCTATTTTTCTAAAAGTACTCATAGGTGTAAAGATTTCAGTGTTTTTAAGGATTTACAATTTTTCATGCAGACACAAGTTTAAAAATAATCAATAGAACTCCTTAAGATTTAGAGTTTAAAAGCTTAGAAACTTGTAAAACAATATTTGTACCCAATACTTCAAAACCAAGCTCAAACCCTATTTTGCTTAAAATACCGATGAGATTTCTACACCAAAAATCTTTGCCTTTCTAGAGACTTGCTCTTAAAAACTCATATCTACAATCTCTTTCAGAAAAACCAAGATCTAACTGATTTTCTCAAGTAAAAAATATAAAGGACTCTAGATCTACACTTCTTCCTAAAGAACCATGTACTTTGGTGAGGTAAAACTTCTTTCTCAACTGATCAATCCATGTTTCTAGCGCCAAAATGTAGTTGCAAGAAAACCTACAGCACACCCAAGCAATCCTAAAGCTAATAGTTGTTCTATCAACCTAGAGTAGATGGTCGAGATTCAAAAGTAATATCAAATAAAATGGCACAGGCAATTTACGTGGTTCGGTGTTATTTCACTGTGGGAAGATGATTACAAGTTCTCAGTACAAGATAACTTTCAGTCTTTCCCTCCTAATATGCTATGAGTCTCTCTCAGGATGTTTCACCTCTTTTACACTGTTTACAATCCTATATATAGGCAAATAATAAAAATGGGTGACAACTCACTTCGCTCACCTGACATCTTCGTAGAAAATCTTCATTGTAGCTTTCTTGCTAAAGAGTTTATCTTCGTTGATATTGAACTTCGTTGGTCCACTCGCCAAGTAATCCTTGCTATGACTGTCGTTGTCACTCTATGCTTCGCCGAATTGCATCTCACCATCCGTCCCGTCAGATTGCAGACTATTAATCTGACCGTTTTGTTCACGCATTAAATACCCAACTACCCAATTCAAACTTGATTGTTGATTTTTTTTCTAGTGCTTTCCACGTGTCTTGGTCTTACAAAGCGGACAAATATCTCAATGTTGCCTGAGGAAGTATTCATTGTTTATCACAAAGCTGACTCTTTTATATTTGTGTCTTACGATGCTTGCACGTGGCGAGGTGATTTTCTTCCCAGACAAACACAGCTGAAACTGCACGGCCATAGTTGCTCAAGAACGACTATAATAAATTAGCCCAATAATACCTAAATTCAGATAAGCCGTCTAATATTTAACGTAACATATCAATTTCTAGTAGTCTATATTAAGAAATTTACTAAGATGATGAAGTATCCAGTGTCGGCTCGTATATCCCCCAGGGAAAATTACAATTCTGACGTTTTTGAATTTGGCATCAAAAGTTCTATGGATTTCACGGTTACAGTTTAAAACAACTTTAGTACTCCAAAACTTAATATAAATAAACAAAACAAAATAGAACTAGGTTTAAACCCCCACAAATCGATCTCCCAGAGGATGCTTCTATACTTGCTCGACCTGATTTTACTTGGTGATACAATAGTTCGAGATGGATTGCCTTCAGGAACAATATGAAGACTAAGAAATAAACATTGAACTTCAATTGATCAAAGTGATTCATGAAAGTTCATAAGAATCCTGAGAAATTTCCTCCATACACAAGAATCTGAGAATGGCATTTATTGTACAAAACCATGAGTAGTATTCATTATCTAAAAGTTGTATGATGTAGTCTAGACCTCACAACCTGTAAAAAGTATTTGAAAATGCACCAACATACAAGTATCATACGTTGTGACAAACTTACACACACGTGCATAGAATTTTGAGCAGAAAGATTGTGAAAGTGTACTTGTATGTAGCTTGGATATTCCTATACATCAAAGGAGCCTCTTATACCATCAAGGGTTTCTCCCATTGATATCCTGCGAGGGTATTGATCAAAATGAAATCAAAACTTTATGTCTAGTTCTCTAATAAACAGGTCGTTAATGGATCAAAAACAAAATATATTCAACCAAGATAGAATATAAACAAATCTTAGGAGAAGTTACGTAACAGTATCAGTACCAATGAGTATTGTCAAAAGGCAAGGAAGTATCTACCATTGTTACTGAGGACCGAATTACAGAAATAAAAAGAACAGATGGATCCATGTGGGCAACTATAGTTTAGTACATAACTTTGATAAGGATGAGAGAGCGACAAAAGATATGATCTTTTTCTCAACAAAACATAGTATTTCAATATGTTGCATCCAACTAAAAAAGATGAATAACTTAGACAATGAATATCAAAAAGAAGTGCTCGATTGAGTCAACTCCATGAAAAATTATTTGCTGGTGCCTGGAGCTTTACCTAGAAAATTTAGCATCTACAGGCTCTTAGCAACACAGATATGGTAAACTTAGCATGTGAGTCTAAGCTACTAAAGATAATAATCAGGTCAAGCAAAGGTGAGAGAAATGGTTTATCATTGCTAAAGTAGGTCAAGGGAGATTATATAAAGGACATGTAGTAGAGAGCAAGGACTACAACTACATAACATTAATGCATCGATACATCTAAGCCTCCAAAGTGATGAAAGCTACAGACACAGTTTAGTTAAAAGCAATTGGGTATATCGGTCTGTAGTATTAGGAACATAAACAACTCTTCGTTCCAATTTATAACCAACTATCACTGGGTAAAAGAGGACAACTGTACTTCAACTCTCAATCATCTTCACATGTTATTATTACTTTACTAAAGATATTGAACTTTGCCATTTTAAGATGCTTCCCAAACATGAATTGACGGTTTACAATTCCATCATTAATAATGCGGCATTTTAATAAAATTCAAGTATTTTAAACCATCACAGCTGCAGTCTAGATAGTGGTGGTATCTGGAGCAATTCCATCATTAATAATGCGGCATTTTAATAAAATTCAAGTATTTTAAACCATCACAGCTGCAGTCTAGATAGTGGTGGTATCTGGAGCAGCAAAGATCGTTTCATTCAACACAAACTGCCACTGACCCACTTCAAATTTGGCAATACTAAACTCCCTTCAAAAAAGTCGATTTCCCACACTTTACATCTTCATTTTCAGTTATCACTATTTGCTACTAAAGAGTACCATGTCACAAAGAACATATATGTTTTGTCCATCAGTTTGCATCCGTGAACCAATCTTTATTTTGGACATGAAAACTTAAGTGTTTCATAGGATCTAATTACACAATTTCAAATTTGATTGATAAAGAGTAACTGGAGTAAGAGTTCCTAGTCAATTATCGAAACCAACTTTCTTTTTTTGCTCAATTATCGAAACCAACAAGTGCAAACGTTCTATGAAGTTTCATATCCAATAGTGTCATTTCCTCACCACATAATAAAAGATCTAAACGGAAACCTAGTCCATTATCTCTTAGTGTTACCACGATTCTAGAGTTAGAACTTAATTTCAACAAGAGAGTATGGAAAAACAAACAAAATTCAAAGCACCGCGCTAATATAAGTACCTGTGCATGCAAAACTTGTACTCTTGACTTCTAGCATAATCCTTCTCTCCTTCTTCTAGCTGAATACAGAAAAGAATTAACAGAATGAATCAACTCCGAAATTGTTCCTGACTAAGACAAATAAAGAGCCAACTAACTAATCATCCAAAAACAGATTCCTCTTTTAGGATTTTAAGCAATTCACAGTGCAAAATATCACAAATTGATCAATAAATAAAAGCCTATATCAGCCAGAAAACAATTGAACTTAAACTTACCGGATCGCTTTCATAGACGAGCTCGTAACATTGAGGAGACAGACATTTCAATGCACAATTTTCTTTCTCTATCATTGATGATTTACATTTCCAACCCCACAATCCACTACATAAATATAAACGAGTCTGTAAAACACTGCAAAAATAGAACTAAATAGAAAGAAGGGGAAGATTGGGGATAATTTTAATAATACTTTTCGATATCTGCATAACATATGTTCTTCTTCTCTTTGACCTCAGTTTCAGTTATTGGACGAGGGGATTTCTTTGCTAGGGTGGATGTGAATGTCAAGAAACAGATCACTGTGAAGACAAATATATGTGAATCGATGAAGAAGGGATTTTTTAGGGATTTATGAGGATTCTTTTTCGCCATGGAAATCACTTGCGGATTTCTTTTGATTTTTTTGAAAACCTATAAAAGATTAGACAATTGTCACTGGGAAGCTAAAACCGATTTTAGGGTGAATTTAAAATTATTTTTTATTATAATTTTTCATACCACCTTTACCTTATCTAAAATTATTAGAGGGAAAACCAATTTTATGATGAATTTAACATAATTTCTTATTTTTATTTTTTTTATATCATCCTTATTTTATCTAAAATAAATATTCATCTTGAGTCGTTATTTTAGTATGTTGGTATTATTTGGTGAGACTCGATTTTCTACCACTAATAGATCACTATCATTTGGTGAGTCGAGCATTAACATTGTTCAGGATGTTGGAAAAAAATATTGACTGGATTCACACGTAAGAGAGCACTATCGATATAGTTTTTGCTAGAAAAGCTAAATGTATTTTCTAACAACATGGTGAATAGACAAATACTTACAAGAAACATGACGATAATTTTAGACAAAAATAATTTAGAGTCAGCAGTAGCAAGTTTCCCATTAAGAAGGCTCCATCTTAGATAGAGATCACCATTATCACGTGAGTGTTTTTTCGTATGCTTTATTTATTACACGTGAAAGAGGCTTTGGTAGTTTCATACGTTTCCGCTCAAGCAACTGGTGTAAATTTGTGTAAATTGTTTTCCATTTTGTACAACAAAACCATTCTCTTTTTGTCAATTCCCGTTACACATTCCAAAATCACATTTTTAATCTAGGAAACCTAATAATATAAAACATACAAAGACTGTAATACTAAGGGCAAACATATAAACATAATATGTTTTTTTAAGTATGAAAACATAATAATGTTGACAACCAACATAATATTCCTTTTTATATTGGAAAATGAACCAAACAATTGAGTGACGTTTTTAAGTATACATAATTTTCTTGAACGGCTTAATCTTCAAAACTTGTACAAGAATTGAAAAAAATAGACGAACGTAAATGTACTTTATCACAAGTTATAGCTTATAGGGTAAGGGTGATACAAGAATCAAAATAAAAAATGACTATTGATAGGGTAAATATTTTTTTAAATATACCGTAAAATCGGTTTTTTCCCTAACAATTATCATAAATTAGTTTGGTAGAAACTATCGATTAGTCCAAATATAAAATATAGTGAGTTAGTTTGGTCATGTTGACCTGGTCTAATTGTCTTAAGTTTTTTATTTAAATATATTAATTGTTTGGTTAAAAATTTATTATTTGGTCCTAGGGTGAACGCCATCCACATCATTTTTTAAAACAGTTTCAGAAATACCATTTTGACTCATTTTTTAAATATTAAAAAAAAACTTTAAAATAATATATTTTCCAAACTACTAGTTGTAGTTTAACAAATTTTATATATTCAGAAAGCTCTCGACGAGATCTATACAACTAGTACCAATTTTAATATTTTTCGAAGCTTTAATTTTTATGTTATCCTTTCGCTAAAAACGAACTGCCGGAATAAACTACCATTACGAGTTTATTCTACAAAATGAATTGCTAGAATGAACTACCATTATGAATTCATTATAAGAAATGAACTGCTAGAATAAACTACTATTATGAGTTCATTCTATTAAATGATGATCTGCTAGAATGAACTACCATTGTAATGAATTAACTCTACGAATTTATTTTTTCATAATGAACTACCATTACATGCTAGAACGAACACCATTAGAGAGTTCATATCCAAGAATGAACACCATTACGAGTGCGCTCCACAAAGTGAACTGTTATTACAAGTTTATTGTACAAAATGAACTTCTAGAATGAACTCGTAATAGTTTATTCTACAAAATAAACTGCTAGAATAACTACCATTGTAATGAACTACTAGAATGAACTACAAACATGTATACCATTAGAATAAACTACCATTAAGAGTTTATTTTACAAAATGAACCCTATAATGGTGTTTATTCTCGAGTATGAATTAACATTAACGATACCGTGAAGATTAAAGCTTCCAAAAATAGTGAAATGGATACTTGTTGTATAAATCTCGTCGAGAGTTTTCTGAATATATAGAATTTATAATTTACGACTTGTGGTTCAAGATATATTAATTTTTAGTTTTTTTCTTTGTTTTAAACAAAGTGAGAAAATAAGAAAAAGAAAAAGGTATTTTAATTATTTTAACATTCGTAAACAAATAAGTACCAGATTAATTTTTTTTATTTTCCTGTGGACAAACTGATTTTAGACCATCTAAAATATAACCAAACTGAAATATACAAAATAAAAATTACAGAACTTAGTTTTTACCCAATATATTTAAATTTAAATATCCCAGAAAAAACTAAAGTGAGTGTAAAGATGGCGTAAACTCAATTTCCTACTCATGCAAAAATTATGTTTATGATAACTTAGGCTTAGCTATTGCCTGTTATATACATGTAGCCTGCTAAAGCTTATGCTAAGCTATCTTCTCCACGTTCTAAAGATAAAGCCACACTGTGACCACCACATCGCTTGCTCTTAAGAGACAGGCCTCAAGAACTTAGATCATAGAGAAATTCGGAACACAAAGTATGTTTTAGACTGTAATATTTAATATAAGACCAGTATACAATTTTCTGGTCATGGGTCTTAAAGCTGATTTTAGGGTATAATGATAAATTAGTCATGATGACAAATTTTATGTTTGAGGGAGAATTTTGAGTCATAAGAATTTTTTAGTCGAAATTGAAAATGTTGACTCAAAAGACAAATTTTTGATCATAACACATACTTTTGTGCTTATGTAACGATTTTTTTGGGTCATGGTACAAATTTTAAATTATAAGGGAATTTTTTTTAATAATATCCCATAACAATTATAATTTCAACAACGATCCGTGGGTTAAAACTCCACTACTCTATACCTTCTACCATCAAAATCTCAATCAAAATAAAATAAAATAAAAACCCCATTTAAATATATCTGTCTAAACTACCATTTACATTAATTCAACCCAACAAAAATAAAAATCAACTTCACTCTTAAACTACTTTTTATATTAATTCAACCCAATAAAAAAAAATGAACCCCACTTTTAATCTTTATTCTCTCTCACCACCAACACTGCCAACACCAACTCACCATCACCAACCAACAACAACCACCATCATCCAACAACACCACCACTACCAGCCACCAACTAACAGCAGCACCAACGAGCACTACCAACCAGCACCGCCATCACCCACCACCACCATCAACGAGCACCACTACACCACCACCAACCACCACCAGCAAAAACGAAAACCAGAACCAACACCAACCACCACCACCAACAACCAACACCACTTTCACCACCAATATCAACGAGCACCACTAACAACCACCAGGTCCACCACCAACGAGCACTACCACCACCACCAGAAACAACGAAAACCAGAACCAACACCAACCACCACCACCATCAAATTTGGTTTCAACATAAAATTGGCATTTCACCAACACAACTTATTCCAGATGAAAAAAAATGATGAAACCAAAAAAAGTTTCATCATCTATTTGGTTCCACCTTATTCCAGATGAAAAAAATGATGAAACCAAAAAAAAAATCATCATTTATTTGGTTACACCTTATTCCAGATGAAAAAAAAATGATGAAACCAAAAATATTTTCATCATTTATTTGGTTCCACCTTATTCCAGATGAAAAAAAATGATGAAACCAAAAAAAGTTGCATCATTGTTTTGGTTCTGATATTTCACCAACACAAAAATTGGTTTCAATTTTTGTGTTGGTGAAATTTAATGAAACCAAATTTGGTTTCATCATTTTTCTGACGTTTCACCAACAAAAAACCCTAATTTCAACAATGATGATGTATCATTATTTTTCGATGATGATTTTCGACGATGATGATGTGGAGGTGTTGGTGATGTTTGTAGAGGATAGAAGGAGGAAGAAGAGGTGTTATTGGTGGTGGATTTGGACATGTAGTTTTGGAGGAGAAAAAATAACGAGGAGGAAACGATGGGGAAGGAGGAGGTGTTATTGGTGGCGGATCTGGGCATAGAAAGAGAAAGAGGTACTAGTGGTGTTGGTGGAGGATATGGAGGTTTTGTTAGTAGCAGAGAAGGTGGTGTTAGTGGAGAGAGGTGTTGGTGAAGGAGACGAAGGTGTTGTTGCTCCAGATCTATCTTTTCTCACTGGTTTGATGGCGGCGGAGCTACTGTTGCTGCTGGTGATGGTGGTGAGGAGAAGGAGGCAGAAGAAGAAGAAGAAGAAGAAGAAGAAATGGGAGAAGAAAAGAAGAAGAAATGAGAGAGAACCCGATGAAATGAGAAAGAAAAGAAAGAAAGGATAAGGATTGCATTTTAAAAAGTGGTAAAAACTAAAATTAAATATTATAAATAAAAATGGGGTTTTTATTTCATTTTTAATTCAAATAGTTTTTATTTATAAAGAATAATATGGGAGAAATTTTTATATAGTAAAGATGATCACCTAAGTTTTTTTTAACTTGTTATGTTTCAACAAAATATATTATGGGTCGCCTAACATAAAGTTAGGTCATAGGGCAAAGTTTCAACCATATTTGTTGAGTTTGGTTAATTTAGCAAATTACAATGACGGATTATATGTTATGGTAAAAAAGGATTGCCTCGTGGAAGGAAAATTTAGGATCACAATTACAATTTTGGGGATATAGTGTAAATGCATATAGTAGATTATAATACAAATCTTTGGTCTCGTGGCAATTATTTGGGACACGTGATTTTATTATTTATCACATGATTATGTTTGGAACGAGGTAGATTTTGGATATATAAGCAAAATTTGGTCAACAGGGTAATGTTTGGATCATATGCCAGATTTTGATTTACGTAGTGGATTTGTGGTTGTAGATTTAAGATCTTGGTCAAACTAGCATATTTTAGATAGAATTTGGGTCATATGGTAGATTTTAAGTCAGTTGATAAATAGGGTCACAATTATAGATTTATGGCTGCATAGCAGCATTTTAGGTTACAAGATAAATTTTATAGTGGGAATTGAATATATATTCTTCATTTTCATGGTTTCACAAATATTCTTATCTATCAACAAATATATCCCTCACCTTCTAGAAGTCCATTTTCAATTTTCATTAATACCTTATTTATCCTCCTATTTATCCTATGAAATCTAAATAATTCTGTTAATAACGGAAATAAACTTAAAAGAGAGAGAGAGAGAGATCGAGTGCGAGAGAAGATTTTTCTCCGGTGAAACTTTGACCGTATTTCATACAGATAGTTATTTCAATAACATTCTTGATTTAGCTTATATTATGTAATTTAGTGTTACGTCTTGACATGAGTTATGTTATTTTTGATGAATATTAACATATGAAGGAGAATGCAGTGTTTAATGAATCAGTTTTTACATGATTTGTATTGTTTTTGATGAACGTATACATTTGTACAGATTGCATAGTATTGATTTTGCAGTAATTACTCTTTTCTAGCTTCCACCATGATTATATCTTTCACGAGGGGGCGTAACCCCCGAGTGAAGTGAGTTACTGATGAATTTGTTGCTTAGTTTAGATTAGTTGTGTTTCTTTTTGTTGTTGTAGCTACTTGTTATAGTGAGTTTTTGCTTTGATGGAGACAATAATCTTGGCAAAACATGTTTCTGAATTTTAGTTATTTGTGTCAACTTTGGTTGTTGACACCATAATCTGAACCAAATTGTTCATGGATTCCATTTTTTATGGTGTCAACTTCTATTGTTGACACTACAATCTAAAACAACATCTTGCTGGATTCATTTTTTATACTGTCAACTTTGGTTATTGACACTACAATCTGAATTAACTTGTTCCTGGATTCCATTCTATGGTGTCAATTTTGGTTGTTAACACCACAATCTGAACCAACTTGTTCCTGGATTCATTTTTTATTGTGTCAACTTTGTTTTTTTTTGTGAGTTTTTAGTCTTTTATATTTTGTTGCAGGCCAAACATGGTTGTCGCATAGTTTTTCTTTTGCAATTTAAGTGTCTCACATCCTCTTTCAGCATCAACCACTGTCAGCGAGATGATAGGTGTCGTGAAATATAGTTGGCCTTATCTTCCTGAAGAGATCATATAATTTTGTTATAGTGTGGAAAGAGTTTCCAATATCATTCGTTCAGATTTGGATTTGAGATTCTTAATTCACTATTTCATCACGAATCGGATTGATGTCTTGAAGATTACAATCCAGGTGATTACTAGTGTTGAAGATTCATATGTTGCACCTTCTTTGTCATCATCATGTTGTATTTCAAATGATAAGGTACTTGTTGTAGAAGACGTCACCTATGATTCATCTTTGATTGAAAAGGTACCAAGAAAGTTTGATGCGTGGGCTGATATCCTAAGTGGTGTAGGGAAGGTGTTCGAAAGAGGTGTTGATCAAGATCGTGATGCTGTTTTTATGTATTCAATTCAAAGTGGTTACAAATTTGATATTGTTAAGAGTGACAAAACACGCTACACCGTGGTGTGCAAGTTCAAAAAATTACATAGTTGTCCTTGGAGGTTTCATGCGTATCTTGTTTCTAAAATCAATGGTGTTTTTGAATGCAAGAGATATATCCCACAATATTCATGTGATTTATCTTGTTCAGATCCATCCAAAGTTAGAATGAGGAAGTCGTTTTTGAAGAATATTCTAATAGATGATATAAGATCATCAACGAAGAAGAAGTCTGCGGCTGATGTCAAAGATTTGCTCCATAGAAAATACATAGTTGAGCTTACATATAGTTAGGCATACCATGGTTTACAATTCAGCAAAAAATATCTTTGGGGTGATGACATCAAGTCTTATTAAGATTTTATTTGGTATCCTGATGTCATTAGACGTTACAATCCTAGGAGCGTTGTCAAGTTTGAGTATGATAGTGAAACACGGCAGTTCCAACGGTTTTTTTTGTTACTTTTGAAGCTTCTATCACTGGTTTTAATAATTATTGTCGTCCTATACTAATTATCAATGTTAATTTTCTCACTGGGAAGTTCAAGCGGGGTCTTATGGTTGCTTGCGGCAAATCTGGTAACCAAGGTATGAATTTTTAGTCATTTACTCTTTAATCGTATCCATTTCTTCTTCTTTTTTTCCTAAAATGGTAACCAATGCATGAATTTTTTACTCAGCAATACTAGGAAAAATACTAGAATTCATGTGTTTTTGAACTAGCATGCTTTTAACTATATTCTAGTTTTTGGAACCAACTTATTCTTGGATTTTCATTGTTTTATGTTTTCAACTTTGGTTGTTGACACTAGTTATTTGGTTTCAAATTTTTTTGTTGACACCCTAATCTGTATCTAACTTGTTCCCTGGTTCAGGGTTCAAGGGTGTAGGTTTTAGGGTTTCAGGGTGCAGGGCTCACAGGGTCTATGGTCCAGGGTTTTAGGGTTCTGGGTAAACCCTGAACCCTGTTCCCAAGGTTATTGACACTAGTTTACTTCATTTTGTCTTGTTAACACTAGTTATTCAGTGTCAACTTTGGTTGTTAACACCATAATTTGTAGCTAAACTGTTCAGTGTCTTTGGTTGTTGACACCATAATCTGTAGCTAACTTGTTTATCACTTATTTTTTAAATTTTTGGTGTTTGGTTTTTTGTAGAGATTTATCCAGTTGTATTTGGAGTTTTTCCTTGTGAAAATGTTTAGAGTTGGTGTTGGTTCTTAAGAAAATTGAAGGAAATTATCCGTGAAGAACGTGAATTGACCATCATATCATATCGTGGAACCGATCTTTTGAAGTATATCCCTGAGATCTTCCCAAATGCTTCTCATTCGTCCTGTATTTACCATATGAAAGGAAATATTCATGTTCCAAAGGGCAAGAGTATAGAAACCGATGTCAAGTTATTCCAAAAGTGCTACAATATATTAACAAAGGAGAAATTTCTTGTTGATGAGATGAGTATGAGCAATCTAAAATTAAATATAGTTATAGATTGGACGGTAAAGATTCCATTGAAGAATTGGGTTTCTCATGCATTTCCCGAAAAAAAAGGTATGGGGAAAACACCTCAAATGTTGCTGAAAGATTTAATAGTTGGATTAGGAATGACAAACATCTTCTAGCACTTTAGTTGGTCGATGTTATTCTTCCTAAGTTAATGTAGCATAACTACAAGAGGGAATTGGATTCTAGTAAGTGGACTACGAGGCATACTCCGCGGATGCAAGCTAGGTTGAACAAGAGGATAAATGATTTTTTTGTCTACAAAGTTTGAAGATCAAGTGAGAAGGATTTTTAGGTTATTTCTCCAACCGAAAAGCATACAGTGAACTTGGATGCTCAAACGTGCACTTGCAATTTATGGTAAAAGCATAGTTTTCATTGCACGCATTCGATGAAAGCAATGTTGAATATTGGAGAAGATGAACCATACAAGCACATAATCCCTTTTTATACTACTGAGTTCTACAAAGGTTTGTATTCTTGACACATCTATCCAATTTTGGATTATGAAAAACCTCCTGAAATAACACAAGAGGGGTACGTGTTGCCTCCCAATGGTGGTCGAGCACAAGCAGGGAGACCAACTGCTAAAAGGTACAAGGTGCTCGTGAAAAAGTTTGAAAGAAGAGAAGATGTGGTCAGTGTGGCATGCTTTCTATCACAAGCACGCAACCTATCGCATAGCTCCATTGGCTCCTCGTGCACCAATATTTCGCAGGCAGTCAAATCGCAGGATGTATAACTTCTTGAGGAAAATGTTGTTCTGAAGTTTATGTTGGTTACAATCTTTTGAACTTCTTTAAGACTATCTTGTTTATGGAGGATTTGTTATGTTTTTAAAGACATTCATTTTATTTTAGTTTTATGAATGTTATTTTTTTGTGTTTCTGCTAAGTATGTCAGTTTGCAGATCCAGTTTTGTTTGTTGTTCCAGGCTTTGTGATCAACTTCCAGCTTTTCAGTATCAACTTCTCTTGTTGACACGAGATATTGATGTTAACTTTGGTTGTTGACATCAGTTTTGCGATCAACTTCCATTGTTGACACCAAAATCTAGAATCTGTGTTCCTTGATTCCAGCTTTTCAGTGTCAACTTCCATTGTTGACACGACATATTGGTGTCAACTTTGGTTGTTGACATCAGGCTTTGGGATCAACTTCCATTGTTGACACCAAAATATGGAATCTGCCTTCCTGGATTCTAGCTTTTTAGTGTCAACTTCCATTGTTGACACGACATATTGGTGTCAACTTTGGTTGTTGACACTCATTTTTTTTGTAAGGATCCATCTGTATTTTTAAGTCATCTCCATTTTAGTTGTACACCTGCAATATTTTTTTACTATAACTAACCAATAATCTAGTCATTCATGATAATTAATAATAACAATTAAGTAATAATATGCCAATAACTCTAAAAGTAGTTTTCAGACTTACATTATTATGTTTACACTAAGATCAGTTGTTTTATTTAGACCTACATTAAAAATGTTTTAGTACCATGAATAGACCTACATTAGTCAAGGTTTTCAACCGAGTCTGGAAAATTAATTATCTCTTGAACCATGTCAGATTCAACAACTTGTTGGACATCTTGTTCTTGGTGTTCATCTTCTTGCTTCCATGCACCAAGTTCTCCAAATATTTTCGCAACCATCTTCACCCTCTTCTTTTGCATCTTCTCATGTATATCACGCATCTCGACTAGGTGTTCGCAGTTACCATGCTTCACTAAGGTCTTCAAGTACAAGCACATGTTCATTACAATGTCAACTCCTTGTTGTTGTGGGACTATGTAGTTCTCAAACCTTTTTATTACTTCTTCACCTTTCTGGGGATCTTTGTGTCCCATCTCATTAGGCACTTGAGTAATTGGTTTTATCATTATAATATATTGCATAATATATCCACTATTGTTGAAAAGGGAGTTGTACACTTGTCATTTTCCTCTTATCAGCCCTAGCAGCACCCAATAGTATGGATTTCCTGACCTATCAGTCATGCACATTGAATGTCTCATCAATATTCACGATATCCACATTATACTGCTCCCTTAACTTCTTTGCAATCCCATATTTCTTTACTTTGCTTGCATCTGCACTGGCTACAACTCGTCTCAAGTATACCTGCATCATTTTGTTATATCTTTTAGCATCAATTTTTTCATTTTTTTTATTTGTCATTATGATTCATTAAAAACAAAAAGGTTTTCGTTACTTACATAATCATTTGTTGACAAAATAAAGTGCTTCTTGTATTTTTGTTTATTCGGGTTTTCCATCTTGGAGTGCAGCATGTTGACGGAGTAATCAATAATTTCTCCATTAATATTCTTTTTATCCATCAAACACTGAATATGCCTTTTGTTGATGCTCTTTTGCGCCAAACCATTGCAATAATAACAACTATAAGAAGTTGTGCTGCATTTTCAAAAAACAAAAAATCTTAAATGAAATATATTTTTCAGAAATAACCTAATACAAAGTTCAACTGAAACCCACATTACAAACTTTTTGTGCAGATTTTATGGGATCAACTTTGATTGTTGATACCAGTTTATGGTGTCTACTCCTATTGTTGATCCCATAATGTTGAGGTAATGTGTTTTTTGGATCACAGTTTTGGTGTCAATTTCCTTTGTTGAAACCAGTTTTCATAAGTAAACTTTGTTTGTTTACACTAAAAAATAAAGTTTATGTGAAGTGAGTTACTTACCATTCTGTTGCATTCTCAAAGAATGGCCGAAGGATTTTTTCTTGTTCCTGACTGCATGATTTCCATAGTGATAGTTTTTCTGGTCTCTTTAGCTTTTTTGGTTCTGATGGTGTGACGTCAATATAGTTTTCGAGATCAACTATATCAACAACTTTTGTTTTTTTCTTTGCTCCTTTCCTTCCCTATTTTGCCTTCTTTTTATTTTTACCTTCAGCTGTGTAGTCGTCAAGAGTAGATGGCCTCTTCCTTGATCTTGTTGTAAACTTCATACCCTTTTCAATAGAACCCATCAGATGGCCCTTCGGTTGTTCTTGGCTCACTAATTCTTCTATACTGACTAACTGGATCTCGGAATCTTCCTCTTCGGTTGGGCCTTTGGTGGAATTTACTTGATATATTGCCTTCAAACCTTTTCTTAATGCCTCTTCTGTTGGTGTTAATGAAAGATCCATGTCCATTTCTTCTGTTGGTGTTGTTGGAGTGGCATCTAATGCAGCTGTTATCAAATTGAAACTTGGGGTAGTACCTGAAGGCACATACCCAGATACATTTGGATATAAAATTGTAAGAGGAAGAGTTGTATAAATAACCATATCGCTCGTCGCTTGTAGCATCTTCTTCACATTATCTTCTTGATCAACATGATCATTCTCTTCTTTTTGAACTGCAATCTTCTCTTGTTCCAATGCAACAGATTTTTCAATGTCTGTGATGATTGAATCAATCTGTAACGTAACTTGTTTTTTTTTCTTCATCTCTTGCAGCATTGAATCCCTCCCTCTAAGAGGTAAAACACAAATCTTTCTTGGGTTTATTCTTCGCCTTTCCGCAATCATAGCATTTCTTCCATGACCTTTCTTAAGTTCCCAATTCACTTGGACTTGGCTCTATCACAATCATTTAATTTCCTCCTGCTTCTCCACTACTCTCACTTTCCTCATTCATTGAATCTTTGACTTAAATGTCCAAATTCATTTCATTTCCTTCTATTAGTGGATCGTCCCCTTGAAAGTGCAAATCACTTTCATTCCCTTTTGTAGAATGACTCTTCCATTAATTTCTTTGCTGAATCTTCGACAATTTCTGAGTTTTCCGTAGTATCCCCCTTTCTAGATGATTCTCCCGTTGGATTCATATCTGACTTTCTAGCAGTTGCTGATTTTTTTTGCAGTTTCTGCTTCTTTTCTTGCACTATTTTTTCTTCCTTTCTTTTTCCTCTCATTCCTTTAAATTGTTGTCAATCACTGCGTCTTCAGGTTCCATTGACATTATATGTTTATTCTTCTCAACCATATTTCTCAAGAAGATCGTCATGTTTACAAACATTGTTCTTTGATTCTTTCTCTCGTACAAGTATTTGATTTCTTGCTTTTCACAATGAAATAATATGTTCTATTCTACAATTTCCTCGTTCTTCTTCTTCTCCTCTTCTAATTCCCTTAATAGTGCTACTAGGTCAATTAGATGTTTTTCTTCTTTTAATGGTTCATCCACACAATCTTGATAAAACTGCAAAGCAATACATAATATTGTAATAAAAATATAGTGCTAATATGGTGTCAACTTTGGTTGTTGACACAGTTTTATGGTATCAACTTCCATTGTTGACACCAAAACCTATGATCCACAGGTTCCTGGATTTCAATTTGTGTCAACTTTTGTTGTTAACACAGTTTTATGGCATCAAATTCCATTGTTGACACCAAAAAATGTAATCTACAGGTTCCTGGATCTTTCAGTTTGTGTTAAGTTCTGTTGTTGACACAGGTTTATAGTATCAACTTCTGTTGTTGACACAGGTTTATAGTATCAACTTCCATTGTTAACACCAAAAAACTATAATACACGGGTTCCTGGATCTTAGTTTTTGTCAACTTTGTTTGTTGACACATGTTTATGGTATCAACTTCCATTGTTGACACCAAAAAATTAAAACAAATTTTTGTTTTTACCATGCTATCGTACATTGATCTAATATATCTAACATGCGGTAATGTTTATTACTAACATCCATTCATTTAAACATATTTATAAAGCAATCTATTATCATGTTGTACCAATTTCTTATCGCAGATTTATCAACAGTAAAGAGCAAAAACTAGTTTACCTTGTTTGTGAACCACTTCATGTCGATGCTCTTTCCCTCAACTTTTTTGCCAAAATATTTTGTAAGTTGATTGCACAGTGTTATTTGGCTCCATCTAACGTATCTCAGATTTGATGTTTTAAAGTTTTCCCTCTTTTCGATGTAGCTTTTAATATGTTCGCAGAACCAATACTGCAAATAGAGAAACAAATAGTTTAGTATTCTTTCACAAAATAAAAATGTTAATTTGTTCAACTCTTCACAAAATAAACAAGTTTTCTCTTACTAGTAGAATAGGTGTGCAGCCAATAACACTTCCATTCTTTCCTTTTTGGTTTTCGATCTTCTTCATGAGATAGTTCACAATGTGGTGTTGCCACGAAAGTTGATCCATGAGGAAGATGTGAGGAAGCCACTTCTTTGCAAATATTTGATGCTCCCGAGTCTGTGAAGAAAAGTACGATGCAAATCCATATAGCAAACAATTACAAGAAGTATTGTGGGTCACTCTCATCTGCTGCAGCAACTTTTAATTTCTTTTCCACTTCTTTCTTGGTTATCTTATCTTGACAATTAGGTTTTTCTCTAGACGGAACTTGTTATTCAAGAAATTCATATGCTCTACTCCTGGTCTTGTTCTTATAATCTTCTTTACTTCGGAACTCTTTACAAGTCTTCTGATGCTAACAATAAGAGAAAAATCGTCTTTTGTTAGTGCGCACGGTCTGGAAGTATCGAATTTGAACTTCTTGCTTGCTGAGTTCTATCCACTAAGTATGAGCTCCATAACAAGTGGAGTTTTAGTCAAACATTTCTTGTCAATCACATCTGCAACATTGTTTCTGTAGAATGGACTGAAGAAGGAAAATAAAGGACATGCTTTCAATGCTTCTGAGTTTCTTCTTCTTATCTATTAAATCATCCACTACTTCAAGCAAATTGTATAAAAAGCTTCCCATTTTAATCATTGGAATCAAACCAGCTTTGTACTTAGACTTTTTCGTCCTCGATTACATACATACAAATCAATCATTTCTTTAGTTTCTTTTTGAAATGAACTTAAATAAAAATTCAAATCTATTATTTTTACCTTTTATACCTGGTTGTGATTCCTCCTCCTCTTCTTATGTGTCCACTCCTTCTTTTTTTTTTTCTTCTTGTTCAACTTTTTTCTTTCCATTTCCTTTAACTTTGTTAACTTCTTGGGATTCCTCATCTTCTTCTTCTACTTTAACTTTCTTCTTCGCCTTTCATTTTGGTCCTTTAACTATGTTAACTTCTTGTGATTCATCTTCTTCTTCGATATTCTTACTTTTCCTTGCTAATCTCCTCATTTTTTTCTCAATCTACTTTCAAACAACAACAAAATAGTTAGCATTTGTAATTACATATTCCATGTAATCTTCATTTGTAAAATACAGGTTTACTACCCACAATAGACTTTGGTGTTAACAACCATAGTTGACACCAGTTTTTTGTGTAAACATCCCCCTGGATTCCATTTTGAATGGTGTCAACTTTGATTGTTGACACCATGATCTGTGTCCAACTTGGATTTCAATGATGTCAACTTCTAATGTTGATCCAAGTTTTTGGTTTCAACAACCATTGTTGACACTCAACAATGAAACCACTCAACAACAATCAAATGTTTATCCCTTGCTATGAACAACTATACAAAATCACTATTAAGCACTCATCAAGCATAATTCAAAATAAGTGAAATTAACATAGATTAACATATACACTTTGAGTTTGAGTTTTACTTGATATTTCTTCCTTTAGTAACACCAGCAACACAGTTCAATTTTTTGTTTCAATCACACTCAACAAAAAATCATAACAAAATTAGTAGGAAATTTAAACAAATTCATATATACTATATCAATTCTTAAAATTAACATGCATCAGTATCCCCTTAACAATGAAGAACATACAACAACTAATTTAAATTCAATTCAGTAACAGGATTAACAAACAAAATTCAAAAAAAAAAAGAATCAAACAAAATTAACGAAATCAAACAAAATTAGTAGAAAATCTAACAAACTAATCAAAATATGTATTAGTTATAATAAATCATTTGGAAAAACAAACTAATCGAAAAATTAACATGCATCAATTTTTCAGAAATGAAAATTGATTTCAAAATCAAGCAGTAAGAAATCAAAATTAACAAAATTAGTAAATCGAGTAAGAAGATCACAGTAAATCGAATAGGAAACTGTTGTTTTACCTTTTGAATCTTCCTTTGAATTTCAAACTACATCAACAACACAGTAAATCGATTTTTTGAAAATTAGATTTCTCAAAACCCAATTTTTGTTTGATTTTGGTCTTCTTCGAACTTAAAATTATCTTGTTTTTGTTTCTTTTGATGATTTTGTTCTGCTTTGAACTGTAATTGATCGATGTTTCAGGGTTTTTTTCCTCATTTTTTTGATTTGTTCACTTCAGGTGAGAGAGACGACACAGCGAGAGAGAAAAATAAAACGGCAAATGAAATTTAATACTCCATAACGGTTATAACACGATATTTATACAAAGGTAAATCTGTAATCTAACATTTCGGGAACCTAGCTTGTAGAAGGTGGAGGATATATTTATTTGTTGATAATGGTATTTGTGAAGGTCTCTAGATATAAGGGTATTTAATTAATATACTCAATTTTATATTATAATGGCAATTTTTGAATTATAATGCTATAGAATTTGGCTCATTCGATTGAATTTAGATCCATACAAAATCTTGGATCCGGAGATAAGTTCTAGACCATTAAGGAAAAAAATTAATCACCATGATGGAATTTTGGTCACAGTACAAAATATAAATTACCTGACATATGTTAGATCACGAAACAAATTTTCAATTGTTGTAGGACAAGTGTGTGTCCAAATGAGCAAGTTAAACACTTGGCTCACATCACATACAACCAAGGACACTTGTCTCTCTACCTCTCATGCAAGTTAGAAATTTGGCTTTTTACATCACATGTAACAAGGGCACTTTTCTCTCTATCTCAAAGTGATACATGCATCCATTACTATATAAGCCATGTACTTAGTTCATTTGTAACAACACCAAGAAGCATTAATAGAAAATCTTCTTCTCCCTATTTCTATCTACTTGTCTACTATATGTTATTTAGCTTATGCATTAATATTTATCTAATAACCAATATCTATAGCAATTAGTTAGTAACCTAGATGAGAAAAGTGAGACTTGAACACGTTATCAACACTTTGTTTTAACCAACTGAGTATTGATCCTTCATACATAATCTTTTTTGGTTCTCTTCACTCAATCAAGTACATCTACTAAATAAGTTATATTTTAGCCATTCTATAAAAATGCATGTTGGTATTTTCTTTGAAAAGGATAAATTTGTTTCATGACATGATATTAATTTTATCTCATGTATTATTTTTTTATAAAAATAATAGTTTGTTTATTTTATTTAGACCAAAAAAATAAACAAATAAATAATTGTTTAAAACTTCATTATGTGATGTTATACAATTTTTTTAAAAACACTACCATGTGATGGTTATTGAAATATTGTACTACTAATTATGCATATATGTATATATGTTATTTTTCACCAATATCATGATTATCACTTAAATGATTTATCATGCATTTTCTTTTGAAAATAATATTGTACCATTTTAGACCTTTATTAATGATGAACTTAATTTAAGACCATAATATATTTATTTATTTATTTTACATATACTTAATGTTTATTATATTATTTAAAATCACTAATGCATGTTGATAATATTATCCAATTTTTTTTATATCAAATATCTATTCTGCAACCGGTTGTAACCAAACTTGAAAAGGGACTATTACTCTTACTCCTTAATAATTGTGCACATGTAAATACTAAATGGGCATGTTTTTTTTTATAGGCATGTTTTTCATTTAATTATTTTGTTAACCTTGTGAACAAATTTTTTGCCAACTTTTAAAACCATAAAGAAATTTGGTTTATTAACTTTGTTGGCTGGGTTATGATCAGAAACTGGACTATGACTTATATATGTTACTCACACAACCATAAAGAAATTTGGTTTTGGTATCCATCTTTTCCATAAAGAAATTTGGTTACGAAAAATGGTACCAGAATTTGTCGTATTTATGGACTCAGAAGGACTTGAGCACGATAGTAATGTCCTTTACTTTTTCTTATGTAGATGGACCCAATTCGACCAGAGTTCGAACTTTTGGAATCAGGAGGACTTGAGTACCATTGTTGGGTAGCTGGTATGGAAACTACCTTCGTGAAAAAGGACTACACCTCCACTATCAAGCCATCTACTACTTTTGTTCCAGCAACTGAGAAAGACAAAGCTAATGCTCTAATGTTTCGCAAGAGGCACATCGATCCTAACCTACGTTGGGGTTATCACCAGTTGAAGAAACCAAAAGAGCTATGGGATGCGCTAGAGAGCCGTTCTGGTAACATTCATGATTCCTTGCTACCACAAATAATCGTCCAATGGAATAAAATTCGTTTCCTCGACTATGTAAAAGGGAATGATTTCCAAAATAACATGCTACAACTTCAGGAAAGTCTTGAATTCTGTGAAAAGAAACTAACATATGAGGAAATGATTCAGAAAACCCTATCGACCTTTCCCAATTCATCCATGATACTAGCGAACCAGTATCGTTTGGAGGTTGACAATAATAGAATCACAATATTTAGTATGTTGATAAACTTACTGCAAGTAGATGAGAGGAACAATGAGATTCTTGTCAATAACAATGCAGAGCTGTCGGGAAAAAAAAGTTCCCAAAGCTAACCATGGCAAGGTCCATAGAAGAAAGAACCCCAAATGAAAGAGGGTTCGATATTCTGATGCACATCCCCGTGATCCATACTCACGTGGAGATAATACCTCTCGTGGAAGAGGAAATAAGGGACATAATCGAGGCCCAGGGCGTAAAGGTCATCCTAATATTTGGCACAGAGAAGGAAGTTCTGGACAAAGTGGTAACGACCCTAAGTTCAAGAAAACGCCTAAGAATCTCACTAATAAAAGGGTCGCTGATGAAAATGCGCTTTGTTTTAGGTGTGGATTCCTGGATATTGGTACAAGCAATATAAGGATAGTGCAAATATAGTTGTGACCTACAAAAAGTACCGGGAAACTCTCGAACAATAGGCTCACTATATGGAACAAAACGATCTTAACCTGACGTCAACCTAGCAATATCAGACTTCCTGGGAAACAAGGAGTTTTCCCCATCAATGGATGCTCTTGAATTCACGTGGGCCTAAACATCTATTTCATTTTTTTATGGCTTACTAGGCTCTGTTTTTAAATAGGTTGTTAGATGTTTTGAAGTATTTTATGTTATCTTGGATTACCGTTTGTTTAATGGTTTAAGTAGGTATATTGTTTCTAAACATGTTCTTACTATTTTTATGTTATATGTTATATGTATGGATTATCTATAAGTACTTATTTTTACTACTATCTATATAATTTTACTTTCTTTATGATAATCTATTGTTTAGTATGCATATTATAATGGAAAGGACGGCGTCCTAGTGGAACATGATTCTCTAAAGGAAGTAAAATAAACTATCCGTTTTTATAACATTCCTCCCTAATGTACTTGTAGGAATGTCTCAAGGAGAAACTGAAGGTTTAGATGATAGTGCAACCACTCATACTATCCTAAGAAATAGACAATTATTTGTTGATTTCACTCTTTATAATACATTCATGACTATTGGATCATCACAAGTAATAATTGGGCGAGGTACTGCTCAATTCTTATTGCCAAACGACACATTGATTAAAGTCACATAAGCTCTATATGCACCAAGAGATAACCGCATTTTGTTAAGCTTCAAGGATCTCCATACGAATGGTTGTCATTTAGAAACTCATTGTAAAAATAAAACTGAGTACATATATGTTACCTCTAGTGAATGCGGAAGAAAGCGCATCTAAGAGAAACTAATGAGTCACTCTAGTGGATTGTACATCACCATTATAAGGATTATCGAATCTCATGTTGTTACAAACGATAAACTGTTGGACAATGACTTATACAAGCTTTGGCACGATCGTCTAGGGAACCCAGGTCGTGATATGATGATTCGTATTTTAAAGAACTCATACGGACATCCATTCTTTCGAATGAAAAAGGAAATGGGACAAAAGGTTGTTATAATGCAGAGTAACAATCTGCTTTCTAAAGTAACTGATGTACAATCTTTGCCTTCTAAAGTAAGAGAAGCGCAACCTTCATCTTCCAAAGTAATTGAAGCGAACCCTTTATCCCATTCTTTTTCGTTTTCCTTGTCGAAGGCATGTCACTTATTTTGCAAAAATACCAAATATACCAAAAATAATATTCAATTTTTACAAAGAATACAAGGTGATATGTGTGGACCTATACATCCAGAATGCGGACCATTCAGGTATTTTATGGTTCTGGTTGATATTTCGACCCTTTGGTCACACGTTGCATTGTTGTCCACAAGAAATGCTGCTTTCGAAAAGCTCCTAGCATAAATTATAAGATTAAGGGCTCACCACCATGATCATCCAATCAAGTCTATTAGAGTCGATAATGCTGGAGAATTTACATCTAAAGGATTTGCTCATTTCAGTATGTCCAATGGAATTGACATTGAGTATCTCGTACCCCATATACATACTCAAAATGGTCTTGCAGAAGCTACCATCAAAAGTTTACAGATGATAGCTAGGACTTTGGGTATGAGTTCCAACCTACCTATTACTGTCTGGGGGAACGACATATTGCATGCAGCATTACTTATTCGCTTTAGACCCACTTCTAGCAAACCATTTTCTGCATACTAGTTGGTAACTGGATATGAGCTTGATATTTCACATTTACGCATATTTGGTTGTTCCGTATACGTGCCTGCGCTATTACGCCCCCGCAGCTTACTAAGATGGGTCCACAAAGACGAATAGTTATTTATGTTGGATATGAATCCCCAACAATTATCCGCTACTTAGAACCTTTGATAAACGATCTCTTTACCGTTAGATTTGCGGATTGTCACTTTGATAAAACCTTCTCGTTGTTAAGGGGAGGTATGGAAAAGGATTTCCTAAGGGAACGACAGAAATTGGCGTGGTGTGTTCCCACATTGTCTCATTTGGATCCCCGCACTTCACAAAGTGAAAGTGAAGTGAAAAAAATTATCGATCTTTAGAATGTGGCAGATTCAATGCCTGATGCATTTACTGATATCGCTAAATTAACGAGATCACACATACTAGCTGCAAACGTGCCTACAAGGTTGGAAATCCTTGATAAGGGACAACGAACCTTAGATAGAGGTGTCAAGGCTACACTTGGTGGAAATGTAGCTGAGACTGTGGCCCCCAAATGGAAGAGGGGGAGACCACTTGGTTCGATCGATACTCAGTCAAGGAAGAAAAGGGCGAGTAAGGCACAAATCGATCCATATATCATCAATGCAGATAATCCATCTCATGAGATTATCTCTAATTACAGTTATGTCAATAAATCATTACTGAGGACGCCCCGAAGTTCGAATTGATTCCAGAGAACAAAGAAATCTCTATGGATTGTGAAAATGCATACATGTTGATGGAGAGATCCTCCACGCATATTGATGATGTATTTGCATATAGTGTTGCTAGAGAGATTATAGAACATGATGATATCGAACCACACTCTATTGCAGAATTCCAAAGAGAGCAGATTGGCCTCAATGGAGAGATGCAATCCATGCTGAACTAGATTCACTGGCAAAAAGACAGGTATTTAGTGCGGTAGTGCTAACCCCATCAAGTGTAAATCCTGTAGGATATAAATGGGTATTCGTCAGAAAGCGTAACGAGAAGAACGAAGTCTTGAGGTATAAGGATTGCCTTGTGGCGCAAGGTTTCTCACAACGCCTTGGTATTGATTACGAAGAAACATACTCTCCTGTAATGGACGTCATAACGTTCCACTACTTACTTAGCTTAGTAGTTTCAGAAGAACTTGAAATGCAGCTTATGGATGTGGTTACCGCATATCTCTATGGGGATCTTGATACAGAGATATTCATGAAAGTGCAAGATGGCCTTCCATCTCCCAAATCAATTAACTCCAAACCACAAAGTGCTTTTGCAATTCAGTTGAAACGCTCACTTTACAGATTAAAGCAATCCGGGCGGATGTGGTATACTCTTCTAAGTGATTATTTGATTGGGAAAAGATACACAAATAATGAATTGTGACCTTTAGTGTTCATAAAGAAAACAAGTTCCGGATTTGCAATTATAGTTGTCTATGTTGACGATATGAACATAGTAGGTACTCTTGATGAAATAAGAGAAACGCAAGCTATTTGAAATCGAGATGAAAGATCTTGGGAAAACTCGGATGTGTGTAGGACTTAAACTAGAACATCGAGCTTGTGGTGTATTAATCCACCAGTCTGCATATGTCCAAAAGATACTCAGGCAATTTAATATGGACAAAGTGCGCCCTGCTAGCACTCTCATGGTTGTTCGAACTTTAGATGTACAAAAAGATCCATTTCGTCCAAAGGAATATGCCAAAGATGTATTGGGAGCTGAATATCCATATCTAAGTGCAATAGGCGCATTATTGTACTTAGCACAATGTACTCGGCTAGATATCTCGTTCTCAGTAAACTTGTTAGCTAGATTTAGCTCAGCGCCAACGCAACGTCATTGGAATGGTATAAAGAATATCTTTAGATACCTAAAAGGAACCATTGACTTGGGTTTGTTTTATCCCTATGAAGACGTTACGAGAAATGCTAATGTAAATGCAGCCCCTTACACTAAAACCCCAAATAATGTCTTGGTTGGTTTTGATGATGCAAGGCACCTCTCATACCCACATAAAGGTCGATCCCAAACTGGATATGTGTTCATCGTAGGGAATACTGCAATATCCTAGAGATCGACCAAGTAAACCCTTGTGGCTACATCCACGAAACACTCTGCGATCATTTCCCTCCATGAGGCTGTTCGTGAGTTTATAGGGTTAAGATCTATTATTACACATATTCGAGGGACATGTGGTTTGAGTTTTACCACTGAAGAGCCAACTTGCATTTACGAAGATAATGCAGCTTGCATCGAATAGATGAAGCAAGGGTATATCAAGGGTGATAATATGAAACATATATCATCGAAGTTATTTTACAATCAACAACAACAATGTCTTCTGAACATTCAAGTCAGCAAAGTAAAGTCTGATAAAAATGTGAGACTTATTTACTAAATCATTGCCTAAGTCCACATTTGAAAACCTGTGAGAAGTACAAGACTAAAGAGATTACCTGAATTTCCGTGATTACAAGTATAAGACTAAAGGAATTTTCTGAAGCTCGTGATTGCATGCATAAGAATAAATAAACTTTTTGAAGCTCGTGATTGTATGCATAAGACTAAAGAAATTGTCTGAACTCCTATGACTGCTTTGGACTACAGAAATTGCCCTACGTCAGGGGGAGAAACTACTGGTATGTTGAACTATTTTTCCCTTGATCGAGGTTACTTTTTCCCACAGGGTTTTGTTACTCGACAAGGTTTTTAATGAGACAACAATAACACTAGAAATGCAATTCATGAAGAGATGTCGGCATCAGGGGGAGCATTTGATGATGCGATTTCTATAACATGTGTGAGGCCAACTTTATCTTAAGTTTTCTAAATATTGTACTCTTTTTCCTTAGTTCAGGTTTTGTCCCTCTGGGTTTTCCTGACAAGGATTTAATGAGGCAATTACTTTTAAAGTTCCCTTTGACCACACAAGGGGGAGCGTTGTAGGACAAGTGTGTGTCCAAAGGAGCAAGCTAAACACTTGGCTCACATCACATACAACCAAAGGAACTTATCTCTCTACCTCTCATGCAAGCTAGGCACTTGGCCTTCTACATCATATGTAACAAGGGCACTTGTCTCTCTAACTCAAAGTGATACATGCATCCATCACTATATAATCCATGTACTTAGTTCATTTGTAACCACACCAAGAAGCATTAATATAAAATCTTCTTCTCCCCATTTCTCTCTACTTGTCTACTATATGTTATTTAGCTTATGCATTAATATTTATCTAATAACCAATATCTATAGCAATTAGTTAGTAACCTAGAGGAGAATAGTGAGACTTGAACATAAATCATAATAACTTATAATTTTCTTTTAATCTTGAAAGATTCAAATGAAGACAATTGACGAAAATTGTCAACTTGTCATGAAAGTGAAACAGAAGCTTGAACTTCCAATGCCTATATGGTAAACTTTAATCTTGGCTCCTAAGGTTCAATGTTTTTTTTTTTATTGGTAAAATTTTTAGTGTTGACGAGTTTCGAACTCAAGTCATTGGTATCATCATCCGATGACTTTATCACTGTACTACAACGACATCGGTCCATGAAGTTTAGTGTTTAAACCTATAATTCACACTTCACAGTCATATGTAACACATAATACTTCAACAACTACTCAACCAATGTGCACCAGTGACGAAACTAGAAAAAAAACGATAGGTTTGACTACTTTTACACCGGACTTAAACTTAAAATTTACCTATAAAAACTAAAATAGGTAATATAACATGTTTTTTTAGACTTTTGGGGTGGGATGGAATCAGAATAAACCAGGCCCTGATTCCACACCTAGATGCCGATATTAACATCAGGTCCTTAATTTGTTTCTATAAAAGTGATGGTAACATTTTATAAAAATGAAAGAAATGATATTTCAAGACTTATTCTGTATTTTTTTTGGTGGGTCTAAATAGGTGCACAACCGACTGATGGATGGCACATGGGGCTGAAAACCTTGTTGTAAATAAGAGAGCTTGAAACCGAAAGAGATGAAAAGAGGTGACATAAAAACAAATTCAGTATTCGTAAACTAGTCATACACGTGGGCAACTACACCTTTTAATCAAAGTAGTATATTATATGGGTTAAGCCGTTAAGGGTCGACCTTGCTGCTTTGCAAGTGGGATCTAGTAGGCGTCTTCTCCTGCCCACTAACTACCACACCCACTCTTGACTCTTCCTCTAAAATAATCAAAAGATTAAGTAAGACTCCACAAGTCTATTTTAACTGTTGGGGATAAGCTAAATGTTCTATATTTTTATTTTATTTTTAGGAAAAAAAAGCAAACCTCAAATACACTGATGGTCAAAGATGTGCACATTTAGTGCACAACATTATTCGATGTGTCGTCATATAAACTTCATATATTTTCCGTATAATCAACCGGAAAAAATTGATCGCTTGCAAAACACTTGGCAAATAAAAAATATTTTTTGTTTATACTAGATTTGGTATATTTCAATATAATTTGGTACACTGTTGTATGAGTCTTGTACAAACATCTCCTTAAATTTGGTATCTTAAAGACAAGAATTTGGGCATCGGGAATTCCGAGTTCACGTACATCCAGTTACATTGGCATTAATCAATGGTTAAGGGTGAACAAAACAACTATATCAGTAGATTTATCTGGTCTAAGCTGTATTTTAGCAGGTATATATCCGACCCGTATTTTGATGGATTGGACGTGAATGAATTTTTTAAAAAGACCGTTTTTACGGATTGAATGTGGATAATACATCACCCATCTGATGGACACCCGTCCCAAAAGTAGTAATGATGGGGATTGTTTTACTGAGGAAAATTATTAAAAAGAACATGAAAAATTTGGAGGAACAATTTATGAGTTCGACACGGTATATTTTTTTTGTTTGCTTGAACTAATTGTCTGTCGTTGGCTATATAGTGATTGGTTGACTGTGACCTACCCATAAAATCTTGCCTCTTCTATTTATTTCAAATAAGTTACTATCAACATAAGGACATCCAACTCAAAACCAATTGACAGTGAATGGAGTGGACCTTATGTTTATATTGAGTATTTATGCTAGGAGTTTAATCAATGCGAGACTATTATTATTTCTATTTTGCCCCCTCCATATGTAGGGCTCTTTGAGTCCTCTATAAAGTGGACCTTATGAAGGGATACCCATGTTGGGTCTGGTTTCCCATGTTAGGATACGAACGGAAGTCATGTTGGGCCTGGATAGTCATGTTGGGCTTCTGCACGGGCGGAACTTAACTCTGATACCAAATTAGCATAAAAATATCCAACTCAAAACCAATTTACAATGAGTGGAGTGGACCTTATGTTTATATTAAGTATTTATACTGGGAGTTTAATCAACGTGGGACTATTATCATTCCCATTAGTTACAACTTACAATCACTTACAATTTTTCAAAGAAAATGATTCCAAAAATGAATCAGCATAACCGCCATGGTAGTATTACCTTTCCCATTAAACCACATCATGCCTTATATATTCCATTACCTGATATGTGGATCTTTACTTCTTTCTTTTTTAGTTTGGAGTTACTGGCAGAGCATACCATTAAAGTCCAGTCGGACAAGTTGATTAAACCATTAAAATCTGTTTTGCTTTCAGTTTCTCTGTGTGTTAACATTGGCTTTTCATTTTGGAGATGCATTGGAAGTCCTAAAAGATATTCTATAATTAGATTGATCGGATGAGTATTTTATTTTTGTAATATGATTTTTAAAAGTAAGTTAGTTTTTTATTACTATATATTGAAATCTGTCAATCCATCCGTATCCATCCGTTCACCCATAGATATTAAACCCGTTGGGTAATGGATTGGACATGGATGTATTTCTAAAATCCGTTATTTGGATGGATTGGATGCGGATGGTACCAAATCTACATTCACCCATACGTTTCTCACCCCTACCATTGGTAGACCCACGTGCACCTGACAAGTTATTTATATTGCAGTTACCATTAATTAGATGGAAAACGCTAAAGATAGACCAAAAAATAGAGTCCAAATATGGACCAACGAATCCAACGAATTCATATCTCACTTAAAGGATTTCATCCATGCCTCATGTGGTGGAAGTGCATTGGTCTACATTTGGACTAGTAGGGTTGATCTACCTCTAGTGGGCTCATAGTTAGATCTTTAATGCTATCACGTTGTCGGGGCTGCACAAGTGTGAGAGAAGAGACAGATAATTGCTTGCTTATGGAAGAAAACTTCTTTAATTTTTTAGGGACAAAATTAAATGTAAAAACAATAATTCTTCGCAAACATCAAAATAAACAAATCCAAACAGAGCACACACAAACTCATTATAAAAATGGGATCCCTTGATAGACACGTTTCCGTATCTTATTTGTTTCATATTTATATTGCTATTGTTCAACTTCTGTATTGATAATATTATTTTTGTTGTGTTTTTAGGTATTTTTGGAAGAATAAATAATCCTGAAAAAATCGGCTAAAAAGTGATAAAGGCACCCAATGAGAAATTGATAAAGGCACCTAAGGAGAAATTAAGGGCACCTCCTTTAATTTCAAAAGTGTTTTAGTCGAAATCCTTTCTCTTATGAAACTGTCGAGATTGTTATGAAATTTGGTGGAGATACTCACGGAGTTAAGACACAATTATTCTCTTACCTAATTGATATCAACTTGTACACGCAACAGACCCACAAAATCAAAAGAGATCTCAGCGTATTTATCTTCTCGAAGAAATCAGGGAGAAAACAATAACGCATGAAAATATGGGATTCTCTTCCCTGTCGCTTTTGATTTTTCTCCTATAAATCAATATCTTATTAGGAAAACTGAGATAAAGAAAAGGAAACAATGTAATTAAGTTTGGAAGGAAATCAGATAATAACGACGGAGAATATCTTTCTTGAATCAAAATATTCGCAAGAAGATTTGATGAGTTAATGCCGAAGATTTGGAAGTTGGGATGCGGTATTATTAATAAGAGAAGATTGGAGAGAGCTTGGAGTGGGGGGAGAGTTTGGGGTCTAGATAGCGAGACCAAGAGAAGGAAGAAAAATCACTCCAGGGATTTCTTCTCTGATGCTGCTGAAAAACACGAAAAATAGAGGCTACGACAACGGTTTCTTCAACCTCTCAGCCATGGTTTCTTCAACTGTTTTGCAACGTTTATCTCCAGTCTGCAATATTTATCTTGACCTTCTACTATAACAGTTAATCTTTAATGCCTGTATAGCGTTGCAGATTCATTTTTTTATTCTTTTTAGTATATTTTCATCTTTTAAACACTTTTTGAGGCAAGTATCAAACTTTTGAAAGTGTTTTGAGCATGAAGGGATATATCCCTTTGTTGAGGCGACAGAGGAAGCCATTGTTCCAAGAAAAGGGTATATTTCATTTTAAATGATTTTTGCAATTTCTTATATTATTATTTGGTTTGATTAAAAATTGATTTAAGGATTTTTATTAAGCAGTTGTGATTTCTTTTGATAGAGCATGCTTAGCCGAGGGTTGTTGATGTTCTATACTTTCGATTTACAATTGTTACTTTGAAAATCTACTTTTCCATCATATTAGAATCACTTTAAACATAAAGAATTGCATGAATATTTATTAGATTGAATCACTTTAATTGGTTAATGGTGGAATCCTGAGTCTCAGTGCTTTTTTTTTATAATCTTGATACCAACTTTGTTTTGACTTTTCTAGTTTAATTATTATAATTTGAGTCTAAAAATCAAATCTTCACAAGTTCTGAAACAAACTCATTCTTACCACCATCTACACAATCACATCACCCCCGGTTTGCTTTATGGGGTGGGGAGTGGAGCCCACACAAAATTTATTTAACAATTTTGAAATTGGTTTTGGCTTTGTTTATTTTAATATCCTTTTGAAAATGTTGATATAAAAATACTCGGTATAATGCTTAAATTTCCCGCTCTTTGCCTTTTTCCAATGTTATAAACATAAATTATAATTATAGTTCGACAAAACTTCTTACAAAATTAACCATTAGCTACTGAATCATTTATCCTAAAATGTTCACATTTGCTTCAAAACAATTCACCAAATTGTTGTTATTTAGTAGCTATCAACCTAATAAAATAATAATCCCTCTGTTCCACTTTAGATGATAGTTTGGGAGTTTTCACTAGATTAAAAAAATGGAGAGAGATATAAAAAAATTTCATTTATACCCTTGAAAAAAATCTTCAAACATTAATCGCTATTAGTACAATTATAAATAAACTTATAGTTCCAAGACAAATTATCAGTGTATTATTGGTAATTTTGTGAAAAAATATAAAATCTGTCAAGTAATATGAAATAAAAAGATAATCCTAAAATATCATCTAAAGTAGAACAAAAAGAATATTAAAATATAGTTAAACCATTAAGGTCAAAATCCTATATATAATTCCAGCTTGCTGATGGTGAATCTCACAGGGTTTTAAGCCTAGCATTCGCAAACGCAGCCCTCGACTAATGCTTACCCACGTGCAGCTTGCTTTACCCTCACCCGGCTCACCGACACTCATTCTCTGCCAAAGTATTTAAAAGAAAAAAGTGCGTGTTATTAGCAACTAGGCTTGAGGGTGGCTGCCCTTGATACTATTCTGAGCTGTTTAAAGTTGTCGGATCTGTCAAGCTTAGTTTTTGAAAAAGGAGAGAAGAAACGTCTAATTCTTGCACACGTCTAAAATGAGTTATTTAAAGAGACGTTGAAGCCAAGCTTGGTAAGTAAAAAAAAGGCCCAAAAGATGTTGGCGATACGATTCCGGAAAAAAATAACAAGGCAAAAGTTCTTGTAGCTTGAGTTGAGCGTTCAGGATAACAAGGCAAAAAAGATGCTAAATTTCAAAGCTTCCAGAAATGCAGAAATTAACCATCTACCGCCTCTTCGTGTCCAAAATGCAAACCATCAACCGAACAACCTTCTGCAAACTTTACGACTTCTCCTAACTTCGCATCATACAAACTGTTACTTGATACCAACAGAGCTAATAACAATGGCCATATAAATTGCAGCAACCTTAAAACCAACAACTAATACGCTGAAGAAAAAGGAACTCTTATTGAAAGATTTAAATTTCGTGGGTGAATACAATTCAACTTTCCTAGGCTTTTTCCCTGTACTTGATACAACATACAGTCTATCTCGTAAGATCTTTTTACATGTTCCGGGAGATTACCATAAGCTTCTATGATAGATACATAAAGAAAACAGAAACGGAAGTGGAAAAACAATTATAGGTCTTAATCTCTTTGCTAAGAATTTTGAGGGAAAACCTTTTGGATGAATTCCAAAAATCGCTGTGAGTAGAACATGGGATCAACAGCTGAGATGGATACTGAATCGAACTGAAAAGATTTGTAAGCATGTTCAATTTTTTTGCTCATGTTGTAGTCTTGTAATATGTCAATGACACCGAGGTACAGAACAACATCGTTTACCACATGTAAAAACTGTGCTTTCTCCTGTCCTGGAAGAAGCTCCGCTCTCGCAGGCATATTCACTCCAAGCTGGATCTGAAGTCTGCTCAAAGACAAACGTATACAAACGAGACCGCATTTTAAAGTGAACGAAATTAATCAGAGCATACCAACACGTATTGGTGGTAACCGACTCGCTATAAAAATAAAAATTAGTCTTGAGTGTACCTCGCTGTACCAGGTAGTAAAAGATCTACTTCCTTGTCACCAACCGCCGATGCTCGTAACCGACTACCTCTAATGTGAGGACCCACAACGGGACTAGTATCTTCATGTCCACGTGGCACCAGAACAAGTCCCTCTGGGTATCTGGAAAGTTCATCCTCTTGAGAATCTGATTGGATAATATTCATCATGAAACAACAAAAATATCAGACCTCTCAAGAAACATTATTTTTGACACAACTCGATAAGGGGAAGGTGACATCCAAGGAAATTGTTAACTGCATGGTGAAAGTCTGATGTGGAGCTCACCTTCTTCTACAACAACCCCTAACCCATCCATTGTTCCACTCTGGAAAGATAGGAGGGACTGCAAATGTCGCGGGGCTCGATAGTGAACACCTAATAGGAGGCTGTAATCCATTATGTGCTCTGATTCCAGAAACCTACTATCAATCTCAATCTGCCTGCAAACATGGACAGATGAATTACAATATGATAATATGAAACATGAGCTAATTCATATGGATGGAAAATTAGTATCCACTGGAGTGACTTGTAATATCATCTGATAATTGATAATCCAAAGTGAGGCAAAAACACAAACGAAAGATACTTTCGAGGAACATAGGCCAATTTTCAGCATTGATGTCAACATAAGGCAATGCTTGAAAAAAATCATATTTGAACAGCAAATCAAAGCTTATTAACACTAAAGAAAAGAAGAAAATTGCTGTTTAATAGTAATTAGTTGCGACACAAAGATTAAATGCATCCTTACTCTAATAGAGCCTCCCGCCAAGAAGGTTCCAGATAAAAGCAGTAGTTTAGGTCCAAATCCTTAAGTGTTGTATTCTCATCAATTTCAACCTTGTCTGTCGAACGGCCTAAAGATGAACCTTTCAAATCAAACCTTCGATGGATCCTTAACTCTGTGCAGAACATGTTCCCCATTACTACAAAGCGGAACTGCAAAATGGAAATCAGACACAAAAATTAGTTTCTTTTGTACAACGAACTCACGCAAAATCATAGCATCAGTAAGTGCAGCACTAAGAAAGACATACAATGCTCATTATTGTAATTCATTGTATACCTTTTGTCCACTTGAAGGTTTAATCCTGTGAAGACCAAAAAACTTAGTTATAAGTGTGTTCTCATACGTACGGACATGATGGTGATATTTTGGAAGCATCCGCAAAAGCACCTGCAGACACATAAATTTAGTTTAGTAACAAAAACTTTAGAATGCTAATAGGAAAAGAGTAAGTCAACGAAGTAGAATCCGCATATGGTGATATTAATACCTTCACTTCAGTCTTCCGGAGTGTCTTGATCATGAACCTATCATCTTGAGACAGGAAAAAAACACTACCACTCTTCCCAGGAGAAGAAAGCTCCCTAAGAGCATCATTTCCACAAATGGACATCATGTAATCTGCAGCATCGATCTTGAACAAATCCCTCAAGTTTCTGCTAGGAGTGCAATGAACCTTCAGAGTGATATATATCGCTAGTTTAACATTCAAGTCTACATGATTGATATTGGAGAACTAGGTCACATGAGCAACAGCCAAGAATTGAGAGAGATAACCAACCTGAAAACCATCGGGCAGTAATCTTTCCATTTAAAATCTTCTGATTGGTGTGGAGGTGTCAATTGAGATCCTCCTTTTGGAAAGGTCATCCAGAAGCTTGCACGGGGACCAAAGTCCGATCCCCTAACTTCACGTCTTTGTATTGGAGTAATTTTCCCCACAGTATACCTGATCATGCACTTAAAAGTTTTCAACAACTTGGTAAATAAAAGTTCAATGATATCGTAAATTACAGGGGTCGTGTAAATGATGCTAAAAATACGGAAAGCAAGCAGAAACAGAACCACTATCGGTCAAGGAAGGAAACCATATCATGACATAACTTCTTGTAAGTTGTAAGTTGAGGATCTGTGGTATGGAGTAAGAAACATAAGGCAGTTTTAAAATGCAACGCTAATCTTCCAATGAAGAAATGAAAAATGGGTTATTACCTTATTCCAAGTTGTAAACTTAGCATTAGGTCATAACTCCTGTGGCCCTTAATGATTGCTTCACCTGGCCTTTTAATTTCCTTGGCGAGTTTCTTCTGTCGTCTCTTGGCCCTTTTAGAGGATCCAAAGCTATTATTTAGTACAACCTCACTGATTAGAACACCTTGTGTGTATTCCCTTTCCAGGACGGGAGCAGTTGCATCAGTCTCCCTTTCATCACCACCTTCCCTAAAAGAATCTGCTGTATTCAATGATAAATCATTTCCAAGTACTTTTTCAATAGCTACCTCAAGACTCCATCGCCTTTCCAGTGAAACATTTTTTGACCGCGAATGCTCCAAATTTAGCAGGTTTTTTTTGGGAAATTTAAATGAAGCGCCAAAAGATCCTCGGTTCTCACCAACCTTATCCACACTATCCGCTAAAGCATCTTTTCGTAAAGCACCATTCTGCTTTCTCATATCTGGCAACAACCCTCGTTTTCTCAAAGCATTTAGATAATATTCCTGCACAGCCGGAAGCCTGCTTCCGTTTGGGTAAAGAGCTCCCTTTCCATCCTTCAAGCCTCTGGTCCAAGTCCCCACATAGCAGCCACCATCACACCACACATACACTCCAAAGCCATGCATCATGCCCTCCAACCAGCTTCCTTCAAACGAATCCTCATTCGTCCAAGTAAGCTTTCCTTTCCCAGACATTTTACCTCCTTTCATGTTACCCAGATAAACATTACCATTAGCCCATATGTACTTACCAAACCCTTCTATTGTTCCCTGTATCCAAGAACCTTCAAAGGAATCTCCATTAGGAAAAACTTGATATCCCAACCCATGTTTGAGATTCAATCGCCAACGTCCTTTGTAGTTTGTTTTATCAGATGCAATATATGTCCCTGACCCATGCATATAACCACCTGAAAATTCACCCTCATAGACAGCACCAGAAGGCCATTGAATCTTTCCAACACCATGTCTCATTCCCCTTCTCCAGTCACCCTCATAAATACAACCGTCTGGCCATACATACCTTCCCGAACCCTCGGGCATGTTACCCAACAACGATCCGGAGAAGGTATCACCATGCGGAAGTAAAACATCACCAACTCTAAAAGCAGTGGTTTCAGAAGATGGATGATCAGCTTGCCCATTACCTAACACTGAAGCTTGTTCTTGGAAAGGAAAGGAAAAAATATCAAGAGATCTTGACCTTTCAACATGAGAAGGTGGAGGTCCTTCCACATTATTAGCAAGGGCCACAGGGGCAGACATGCACAATGAAGTAAAGAATCACACTCCCTTGCTGGATAATAAACCCCAGACTTCACATAAGCTAAAATTTGAAACAGGAATCCATCAAAACTTTTCCAGATTTACACCTCATAGCTTCACCCCTGACATTCTCAGGCTGCGACAAAACAAAGAAATAATCAAAACAACAAAACAACAAGCCTTTCAACCTGAAAATTCTCGGAAGCAGAATGCAACGATCCAAAATAAAGTTTCATGCGAACAAGAATCACCCATATCCAAAAATAAAACAATTCAACAAAATAATCAATCTCAGACACATGGTATTAATCACATTTCTATATGAAACTCTCCATCGACTATTCTGCCTAGTTCAATCCACAAAACACACAGAATTTTCTACTTTCAAGTTTCAAACTAACAAAACAATAATCTCAGATTCCTCCATTTTCCTCAATTCACATATAATTTATCTCTCAACCCATAATTTAATGGTGAACAAGAACCACTCATAAGCGAACACAAAACAACTCAACAAAACAATCAACCTCAGGCACACTGTCTTAATATCTGTATTAGTCACATTTGTTTACGAAATACTCCGTAGACTATTCCGTTCCCTCCTATACAAAGTTCTTTATTCAACAACTTCTACCTTTCAACTTCTGTATTAATATCTGTATTGGATTCCTCCATTTCCCTCAAATCACAAAAATAACAAACTCAAACATTTCATCCTCTCAAGTCTCAATCCATAAATACACACCAACAAAAAAAAATCAGCTATATCACCTAAACTACTGTACTTCTAATAATCATAGCAAACTAGATGAAAATCATAAATCAGAGTAGAAAAACTACAAAAATAAAAGATGAATTTACCTTCAGTACTCCACGTTCCTAACAATCTCAGTAAACTGAGAAAGAAAGAAGATGAAGAAGAAGAAGAAGAAACAAACTTAGGGTTTTAGTTATGAGGAATTACAGCAGGTTATTAATGGTTAATGAAGATGATAGTGTGGTGGTTAAGGATTCAACAAGAAAAGGGAAAATTTTGTGAAATCGAATCCAACAGTAAGATTACCTCCTTAGCCAGACACGCAATAGTATTATACTATTAAAGCAAAACAAATTTTGTTCTTTTTTATTTTATTTTTATCTTCTTGTTAATCAACTTGATTGAACAAATTAATAACAAATTAATCAGCTTGATTAAACATAAACTTAATTAAGATAAGACGTTTTATAGGGGTTCGAGTTCGTTTGACTCTGTGTTATTCTCGATGAATAAGACGTTTTTCCGGACATCGAAAAGAAATACCGTTTTTTAACAGTGATAAAGGACGTGATCTCGTACAACAGTAGTATCTTATTTAAGATAGACCCACTAAATGTAAAATCAGTCAATCATGTGACGCTCAATTGGTTGATCAACAGTTGAAACGAATCAATCAACTGTGGATGATGGCACGGCCCGGTCATACTAGTGGGGACTGTAAAATGTATCCAATGTTTGACTAGTAAACTTTATTAAGATTTCAATGGATGTTGATCTTGAGAAATCCATAAGCAAAAGAATTAGAAGTTTATTTGAGTTAGAATTTTTCCAAGTTAACGAAGGTATGTTACCAGTGAGAAATGAAATTATGTAGATTTTTATTTTTTTTTATTGAAAAATAATTCATCAGTTGGGAAATTAGGTTATATCAAAAAAATAAAGATTTTCCTTTTAAATATTTAGGACGTGACTAAAAAAATTTATCATAGAATCCCAAAACTATATAATTATAAAGTGAATTTTAAAATTATTTTACAATCGGTTTAAAAAAAAAATCAATCATATTAATAAAATAAATTCTAACGAGAATATAGTAGAAAATTTTATGTACGTTAAATTGTGTTTACCAAATCTCTTTTAAAATATTCGTCAGTGCTACACTTCCCTCATTTCTTTTTTTTACAAATTTTTCCAGTAAGGTGTCAAATTTTAGTCTTTTGATCTCCTTCTTTGAGATTAGCAGGGGACTTTTTTATATGATATTAGATCACTATGTCAATAACATCTCATGATAAAATTTTTTAGGGGACACAGACGGAGAATAGCTAACATTTTCATGAAATAACTTAGCTCGCAGTCTGACACCCATTCCAAATCCAGTTATGTGCACAGTTAAGTAAATGTACAAGCACAACCGGTTAATTAACAGTCGAGAAAGTACTAATCAACTGTCTTGTGGCCCGGCACGATCACACTAGTGGGGCCTATTCTAGGGAATCCAATATCAACATGATCATGAAATGGGAACCACTGATATACAACTGTCAGAATTTAGAAGTGATTGTTCATGAAAAATGAGTTTTTTTTTGTTTAATTATGTTTCCTCCTTTGGAGTTTAGGTTGAATTTAATAGCGGCAATGAGAATCAAACAGGTAATTTGAATTTGTAAATAAATAAAAGATGCTTATACTAAAAATATAAATAAGTACATATAATTTAAATTATATAGATATTTTGATGGTGGAAAAATTGTCCTAGAAAATAAATCAAGATAAGTTAATTTGAGATTATCTTTATGTTTATAAGTTAAGGTTGATGGAATCAAATCTTCAAGGATGCAGTAGTATGCGTAGGTTTGTTGAAATAAATGGTAGATATTATGTAGTGGACCTAGTGGTCTATTTGTGTTGTTTGGTTGGAACTATTTTTTTATCGTGGGAATGGGATGGTTCAGCAGCTATAGTTAATATGAGCTTCATAGTAGGTGAACAAAAATGTCTAATCCACGGAGAGATATTTCTTGTAGCTAAATTAGACCGGTAGGCGTGATAATAAGAACATGTTGGAATATAGTTTTCACAGCTAAGTTAAAACACATTCAAAAGAAGAATTACTCGAAAAGTTTCAGGATTTTTTTCGGTAGATATTGAATTATTCTCATAATTCAGGGCCAGGCACAATGTACAGGGATTCCAACAATAGATGCTACCGACCATAATAACAACCGTTTGTAATTATTACTATAGACCATAATATGTTCTAACAAAAAATCTCTTTTTTTTTGCTTAAACATATGCTTCATATTCATAACGTGTTGATGGGGCACATAGATTTCAATTGTCCTGCCCCACTGCCCCACTGCCCTACTTTCTTTGGCAAGCCAGTGATAGCTTATGTAGCCGGTAAAATAGTAAAAGTTTAGATGGTGTTCGGACTTCTAACACGCCTGTAGGTTGTATAAAGATGATTAAATGGGATTATTTTACACCAGGTCGGTTAAGCTCTGGTTTTGTGTTTTCAGTCCAGTTTATCAAAAAGTATAAAAAAAAATCATCGATAAAAAAGAACTGATGGTAGACTTTGGCCCCACTAGGCTTGGCTCATGGAATCAGTACTCCAATGAAAATTCTATCCAACAATAAACAGTGTTTAGTTAGCTAATTAGGTTCTTAACTTATTTTTAATCAGGAAGGATAAGACCGCCACAGAATTTGTTTAATTAAGTCTAATTAGAGACCAATTGCAATCACCATAGATGGCCACCATCTTCCCAATTTGTGATAAAGAACGAAAAAGATAAAAGGTTGAATACATTAGATTTTGGTGGTCTAGGTTAATTGACACATGGACATGTTATATAGAGTTGTGTAGTGCAATAAGCACCTCTACAACCTATAACCTTGATTGGCTAATCAAAAATGTTGCACTAAGACAAATCTATAAGTTTATTATATGTCTTTGTAAAGGGTGGCATTAGAACATAGGCTTTAATGTTTGGAGCCTATCAACAACAAGTACTAAATATACTTTAACTCTATAGAACATAGGCAAGGATATATTTAGAAAAGTGACTAGATTATCATTTCTTGTATGAGTAATTAACTTTATATTTAACCGCCCAATTTGATTAAGTTTGCACTTATTTTCAATTGTATATGAAAATGACAATAATGTTAGGTGTGAGAGTTCTAAACAAAAATGACATCTGATTTAGATTTATATATTAATTTTAATTATGTTACAGCAGCACTATAGGCTAGCAGTAATTCATCATTGGCCATGGAAATTTCATGAAAAACACAGTGTTAAGGTGGTAGTGTTTTTTTTCACTCGGTAAATAGAGATTATTAAGAAAGGAGACAAAATAGAACAATTACAACAGCAGGGAGCCACCGAGCAAAGAGAAACGAAAACGAAACGAAAAGAAAATCCAAAACAAAACAAATCACATTAAGGAGGTTCGAATAACATCCATTTAAAAATCACATCTTAAATCTACAAGAGAGCTAAAAAAAAAGACGGCAACCCAGTGAAAAATGCTAATCTTAGAATCAACAATAATTGCGTCGACTGATTTCTTCTTTCCCCTGAAGCATCTTAGCATTCCTCTCAATCCACAATGTGCCAAAAATGATCTAAACATACTAATTTTAGCATTCCTTTCAATCCACACATTCTAGCAAATACTAGTCAGGATTCGCCTCCACACCTCCTTTCCCCTAGAAGTAGTTGCAAAGGAGCTCCAACAACTGAATATTTCCAACATGGAAGAAAAGGAAGGCAAAAGAATGTTTGCCTGAGAAGCAAAATATACCCAAACCGCGAAAAAGATACACTCTAGTTGGGAGTGTGCGGCATCACATTTGATCATTGGCTGTGAAAGTTGGGACCCATTTTTTAGACGCATTAGTGTAGATAAATGGAGTGTCGTCTTTTGAAGCCGATGTAGCTACACAACTCTTTGTTTCTTATATTGGCACAACAATTAGTAATAATGCAAAATAGGCTAAATGGTGTGGTGCAAGATGAGTTTTTTTCTTTTTTCTTTTTTGTTAGTGTTAGAGTTTTAGTGTCTGATTCCACATGTGTGGACTTGTATTTGGCATGCTTGGCATTAGGCTTATCTTAGCATAAGAACATTGCACATGTTAGCAATGTCAAGTTTGTTTTTCTTTTGTTTTCTTGCTTTATAAAGCTGATTGTAAAAGAGATTTAGAGAGAGTAGAAATAACATCATAAAAAACAAAATTCTTTCTTTCAAGTTTTCTTTACAAATCTTTCATGGTATCAGAGCTACCTTCTCTAAAGTGTTGATCCTGATTCTTGCTTAATCAAACCATTAACAATGGAGAATTCTGCTCCAGAAACTTCTGTGAACTCACAGACAATAAACACAACAACAACAACAAACTTAAATCAACAACAGCAACAACAACATCAAATCCAATTACCCTTTCAGAATATCTGTAATTTTGTTTCTTTAAAACTGGATTCAAGCAACTATCTTCTTTGGAAGCACCAATTTGAATCTATTCTCATTAGCACAAATCTGCTAAGATTTGTAGATGGGTCTTATCCTGTTCCTCCTCAATCAGTAATAGAAAATGGAGTTTCAACAATCAACAGTGAATATCTTTTCTGGATTGCTATGGACCGATTTGTAATGTCTTGTTTGAATGCAACATTCACACAAGCAATTTCTGCTGGGGTTCTTGGTCTGTCAACTTCAAAAGAATACTGGGACTATTTGAAGACAGAATTCAATATTCAGTTTTTTGCAAGAAAATCAATGCTTAGAGGAAAAATTCAATCAATAAAACAAGGTAATTCTTCAATTCTTGAATATTTGTCACAAATCAAAACCATTACTGACAATCTTGCAGCAATAAATGAGAAAATGTCTGATGAAGACATTGTCATGTATACTATGAATGGACTAAACAAGAGTTTCAACCAATTTGTAGTTTCTTCACATAATAGGGAAAATCAATTCACTTTCTTTGAGTTAAGACCAAGATTGATACATCATGAACAATGGATTAAAGCACAAGAGCAAGATCTGGAGATTCAGCAAGATTTTAGTAGTTCAGTGTTTTATTCAAAGAAAAACTTTCCTTTTGGAAAGTTCAATAATTCCTCAAACAACTCAAGAAACTCAGAATCAAGGTTTAATAATTCCTCAAATAGGTCTTATCCAAATCTCTCAGAAGTTGAATGTCAGATATGCAGAAAACTTGGACACTATGCCAGTAGATGTACCTGGAGATATACCCCTCCTGCACCAAGTGGAAGGTCAAATCAAGCTAATTCAAAAACATCATCCAACAAGCAACAGAATGCATTCTACACTTGTTCTGACATTGGGAATGACTGTGCACAGTTTGTGGTGAGTACTCAGTGGATACCTGATTCAGGAGCTACTGCACACATAACAAGTAATGCTTCTTTGTTGAATTCTTGCAAAATTTATACAAGGGATAACAAGGTTATGATTGGGGATGGAAAACAGCTGCATATTACTGGTATTGGAGAAGCAACATTGATTCTTGAAAACTCTGAGTTTAAGTTGAAGGATGTATTGCTAGTACCTCAGCTAACACAAAATCTCATTTGTGTATCTCAATTTTGTTCTGAAAATAATGTGTCATTCAATATGTTTCCTTGGGGATATAATATCCAAAATCTTGCAACAAATGAAATAGTTGCAGAAGGAATAGTGCACAATAATCTTTATCCTTTGCAGACTGCCCCCTCTCCTTCTGTTGCCTTCACATCAGTTCTAGCCTCATCATCAATTTGGCATAAGAGGTTAGGACATCCTTCTCCTCTTATACTCCAGAAATTAGCAAGTATTCCCTCTATTCAATTGTCAGATAAAATTAATGGTTTCTGTCATCATTGTCAATTGGGGAAGCATGTGAAGTTGCCATTTTCTCCATCCAAAAGAGTTTCTACCAAGCCTTTAGCACTTATTCATTGTGATATTTGGGGTCCTGCACCTGTTATTTCTTTAGGAGGGTACAAGTACTTCATTTTGTTCATAGATGATTATAGCAGATTTCATTGGATTTATCCTCTTGTCACAAGAGATCAAGCACTTTCATCTTTTAAACATTTCAAACTCCATAATGAAAAGTTTCTATCAAATTCCATTATTTCTTTCCAATGTGATGGTGCTCTTGAGCTAGTTAAAGGAAGGTTTCAAGATTTTCTTCAAGAATGTGGCATCACATTAAGGATATCCTGTCCCAAAACACCTCAACAGAATGGTGTTGCAGAAAGAAAAATTAGACACATCACAGAAGTTGGTAATACAATGTCTTTTCAAGCATCTCTTCCAAAACATTTCTGGTATGACAGCTACTTAACTGCTACTTTTCTTATTAACATATTACCTTCCAAGGTTCTGTCATTCAAAATACCCTTTGCACTACTTTATCTGGATCTTCCTGATTATAGTCACTTTAGAGTGTTTGGTTGTAGTTGTTACCCAAACATGTCTTCTTTCAGAAAAGACAAGCTGAGTCCTAAGTCTGTCAGATGCACTTTTCTGGGATATAGTTCTTTATACAGGGGATACAAATGTTTTGACAATGCAAGTCAGAAAATTTTTGTGTCCAGACATGTGACTTTTGATGAAGTAACCTTTCCTTTTGCATCTGATTCTTGTTCTTCTATTCCTTCTGATGTTGATAACACTGTTCTTCTGCCATTGGGATATTCTGGCAACTCAGATTTGGGTGTTTTAGCTCCTCCTGATACTTCTATTTCTCCTACAGAGTTGCTACCTGACAATATTATTGACTCAACTTCTGACACTGAATTGCCTCCTGATGTTCAAGAAATACAACCAGTCTGGCATTCAGACAAGATCTAAAAGTGGTATTGTTAAGACAAAAGCTTTGCCTGATGGATTTGTGGCTCATTATGAAACTCCTCACCAAATTTCTCATACTTATCTTTCTACTATCACTCATTCTCCAGTTCCTGCAACTTTTCAAGAAGCCTCCAAGTCAGAACTTTGGGTTAAATCAATGGATGAAGAATATGCTGCTCTTCTTTCTAATGACACATGGACTTTGGTACCAAGAACTTTACATATGAATGTTCTTGGTTGTAAGTGGGTTTTTAGAGTAAAGCTTAACTCTGATGGAACTGTCAACAGGTTTAAGTCCAGACTTGTTGCTAAGGGTTACTTGCAATTAGATGGAATTGACTATGAAGAAACTTTTAGTCCTGTGGTCAAAGCAACCACTATCAGGTGTGTTCTTACTTTGGCACTAAGTAGAAAATGGACAATCAAGCAGTTAGATGTGTCTAATGCTTTTTTGCATGGATACTTAGAAGAAACAGTGTATATGGAGCAGCCTCAGGGTTATGTTTCTTCTGCATTTCCAACACATGTGTGCCATTTGCACAAATCTTTATATGGTCTTAAGCAGGCTCCAAGGGCCTGGTACAACAGGTTTAGTGCTTTCTTACTAGACCAAGGATTCATTATGTCAACTTGTGATCATCATACAAAGACTGACATGATGTTGCTACTTCTTTACATAGATGACATCATTTTTACTGGATCCTCTGCTGCTTTGTTAACCAAGTTCATTACACTGCTGGGAAAAGAATTTAAAATGAAAGATCTGGGCTCTCTGAGTTACTTCTTGGGTATAGAGTGTATTCAGTCTAAGACATCAGATGTTTTTCTCCTCACACAGCAAAAAGTATACTCATGAGCTACTTGAAAAAGCAGGAATGCTGGATTGCAAGTTAAGTGCAACTCCAGTTGCATCTGGACCAAAACTCTCTGCTTACTCTGGTACATCTATGATATCTCCAACATCATATAGAAGCCTGGTAGGAGGATTGCAATATCTGACAATGACAAGGCCAGATATAACTTATGCTGTGAGCTATGTCTCTCAATTTATGCAGTCTCCTACTGATTTGCATATGGTCTTAGTAAAGAGGATTTTAAGGTATCTCAAGGGGTCCATGGGTTCTGGAGTTACTCTATCTCCTGGTAACCTTCAACACTTGACTGCATATTCAGATTCAGACTGGGCAGGCTGCCCAGACACTAGAAGGTCTACTAGTGGCTATGCAGTCTTTCTTGGTACTTCATTGGTGTCATGGTCTTCCAAGAAACAGCCTACAATCTCTAGGAGTTCAGCTGAGGCAGAGTACAAGGCATTAGCTGTTACAGCTTCAGAAGTTCTGTGGATAACATATCTTCTCAGGGAGCTTCATTTTCCAGTCACTTCTTTGATAACTCTTTACTGTGATAACCAGAGTGCTTCTAGTTTAGCTTCCAACCCAAAGTTTCATGCAAGAACTAAACATATTGAAGTTGATTATCACTTTCTAAGGGAACTTGTTGCAAATCAGTTTCTCAAGATAGTATATGTTCCTTCTGAACTGCAGCTAGCTGACATTTTCACTAAAGGCATGTGCACATCTCTTTTTCACTTTTTGGCTAGCAAGCTTATGTTTCTTACAGCAACCAAGCTTGAGGGGGGATGTTAGAGTTTTAGTGTCTGATTCCACATGTGTGGACTTGTATTTGGCATGCTTGGCATTAGGCTTATCTTAGCATAAGAACATTGCACATGTTAGCAATGTCAAGTTTGTTTTTCTTTTGTTTTCTTGCTTTATAAAGCTGATTGTAAAAGAGATTTAGAGAGAGTAGAAATAACATCATAAAAAGCAAAATTCTTTCTTTCAAATTTTCTTTACAAATCTTTCCGTTAGTATTTAGTTTTTTTTTCTTTTTCTTTTTTACTATTAGTATATTAGTTGTAAATACATGAACAATTCGACTTATTATTTCTGTTTCCGTATTTCTATAACTGTGTAAGAACGTATCCTCCAATACATTAATTATATGCAATTTTCGTAACTGTGGGAGGAATCCTTACCGGCTTACCCCATCTTTCGTGGTATGCTATTTTGCCAATTCGGTTTGGGAAAAGACTCTTACATCCTTTTGGAACTTTTACTTTCTTTTCTAAATGATTGAATTCTTGGTTCTGCAACTATTCTATGAGAAGAAGTTGGAATGCTACTTACGTTTGTGGCTGTTTGTACATTTGGAAGGCCAGATGATGTGATCTCATATTCAGAAAAACACTACCTTTTAAGTGTTGAGTTAACTGCTAAAAACATAAAGTATTTCTTATGGTCCTTTAACAGGTTTAATCACAACCAGAACCACATCCTAAATGATTTTTATTGCAACAAGACTACCATGATTCTTAAAAGGATCTATGTTGTTTATCATAGAGAAATTTATGGTTTCAAAATAGATATTTGTCTCTTGCAGGAACCTGGTAATTCTGATTTTAATATTGATTTAGTTGCAACTTCTTTTGCAGGAAATCGCATTGGAGCAAGAGGATATCCAAGATGCGGAAGTGGAGATGGAATTCAGCAAGAAGCTGCTCTAGCTTTCAGTTGAGCCAGAGAGATGCATCAAGCTAACATAGAGTTTGAAGCTGAAGATCTCAGTATATCCTTATAGTTATCAAAAGAATCTATGAAAGGGCGGTGCATGGAAAATTCTCCCTCAATTACCGTTGCAGTATTTTGGAGGGAGTTATTAACAACATTATTCTTTTGTGTTAGGCAAGAAAAAAATATATGTAAGAACCCGTATATCATGGGTTTTCAACTGGGGTTCTTTCTTCTCACGGAACGGAAACCATCTTAAAAGATTATGCTGTATTTTTTTTTTCCGTTTGTATTTTCTGCCAGTCTTGGTTGACCTCCTCTTCGTGTCTGTCAGATTTTTCTTTCTTTTTCTCAAATTTCATTTTCTTTTTCTAAATACAAGTTTTCCTTTTTTGTCTCCATTCAGAGTTTTCTTCGTCAACAATTACGGTATCATTGATTTCATGTGGTAAAAAATGAGAAAAAGAAAAAAAGAAAAAAGAAAGAAAAAGTACGTATAACATGTTCTATTTATTTTTATTTTTTTTTTATTTTGTTTTTTTTGCCTAAGTTCATTGAACATCTAGTTTTCCCGTTGCAAGAATTTATGAGCAACAGAAGCTAAAAAGAACACTAATCCTTAATTTTTCATATTAAATATGATTATGGCAAGATTTGCGGGATTTATATATTTCACATGGCAAACGTGTTTCGTAGAAAGTGAGGGGATTGAGTTGATTGACCATCCTAAATTCCTAATGTTTATGTACGTTAGTATATCACATGATTCACATCAATACGCACTCATCATCCATGCGTGTTTGTTTATAGGACATAAGAACACTTGGTCATGTGTTTTCTAAGTGGTGTCTGCCAACCCCATGATTAAAACCTTATTAACCTCAGAGATTAATACCAAACAAACAAAACTGGTCGGAAAATTTTGAATTGACAGCAGGTACGTACTGCCATCAGAAATTGAGCATGTCAAACTAATGCAAATCTTTTTCGAATTCACATTGCGTTCATCTTGCATTCTCCCATTCTCTGTATCTTCGTGTCAGCAAATTGAATACGTTTGTCAGACATTTTACTGTTTCAGATACATCTCTACAACAAAACCATTTTGTCATTGCAGATGCAATAATGGATGGGGCTCTCTACAGTTTAGCAGCTGTAACTTTTAAACGTATCCATTATCGCAGATGCAATAATGGATAAGGTCAGAAGCCAGTGATCATGTAGGGATATAAAATCATGACATGACCCATTGTTGTTAATGATAAAAGGGATGCACAGTTTAGGTAGTATGATGGTGTCCTACCCTTTGGAAAAGAACCCTTAAAGTATGCGACTCTATAGAATCACTTGGTACTAGCTTGACCTTTGATTCTTATCTTGGATGTGTCGACCGTGCACCCTTTGATTTGATTAGATTGCTACTCCACAACCACTTTTAGAAAATTTCAAATCTCTTTTATTCTTGCAGACATCTCTCAAACAGTTAAACTGTTTTTAAAATAGAATCAACTCGGTAGTTTTTCGTTTCATGATTCAATAGTCTTTAAATTATTTTTTATTGGTCTAGAATACAAGTAAAAATAAATACTATTTAAATATTTTTGGATATTTAAAATATTTTTCTAACATCCTAAGTTGGATATTTCATCCAATTCTTATAACTAATTTTTTTGGACAACAGACTAAAATACATTTTTTAAAAATTTGACACGTCAACTGTTATGCATTCAATCTGACCACATTAAATATTCGTTGATATACGTTACGCGTCTATAACTTTCTAGTGCTACAGATGAAATCATTAAAAGCTGCTGAAATTATTAAAGAACATGCGATAGTGAAACAATGATAATGTAAGTTAGTATTAACATGCGACCATATTCATATAATAAACTAACATACTGTGTGGCAATACTATTTAGGATAACAATTTCTACACGGTAGGATAAAAATAATAATTATTATAAAAAAATGCAACCATTTTTCTTGACTATAACTATATTAGGAGTATATTTACTGAATAACTGTTACATGTCATAGAGAACGTTATTTCTCTATGCGGATGAACACATGCTAAGTTTACATTTTATTTGGTTTCACATTCATCTTATTATTAAAGATATATTATAACAAATTTGGTTACCTTTTTACACATCATTTAAATCAAATCACATTTTTGTTTTCTTTTTTTTTAAACATAAAAACAATTTAAATCAGAGAGTACATCTTTGGTAGTTCAAACCCGCATGAAACCATGTATGTTAAAGATTAAACTTATATGAAATTAGTTTCATCTTAGTTTGAAACTAGATGAAACCAGTTTCATCATGCACATTTTGATAAAAAAAATATTTTGGTCAGGATGTATCTAGTTTTATCTTGCATATTCTAACAAATTAACATGTTTTCTTCGGGACGTATCTGGTTTCATCTTGCGTATTTATATATTTTTATTATTTTTTTGTTGAAGGTGATGGCGTTGTTTGTTGTACTTTGCTACTATTGAAGGTAGTGCTGGTGGCAATAATGTGGTGTTTTTTTGTGGTTGCAAATGTTTGTAGTGCTGGTGGTTGTGCTAGATCTATTTTTTATTTTATTTTTATTTGGAACGGGTGGTAGTATAATTTTTCATATTTTGCTTGAAGTCAAGATGCAACCAGTTTCATCTTAGCTATTTTTTAAATATTTTTTTTTTAGTTTTAGTAAAGATGCATCCAGTTTCATCCTAGCTAATCTTCGAACAATTTTTTGTACCTTAGTTTAAACGCAGGATGCAGCCAGTTTCATCTTAGCTATTTTTTTTCGAAAAAAAAAACTTTCGAATTTACATCAACAATGGATCTTGTTTTGTAGATTATCTAAAACCCTTTCCGAAAATATAAATTTTATTAAAATTTGATATATATTTTGGAAGTTATGAATTTTTGTGATTTGTTTTTAAATTGGTGAGATAAAAGAATAAAAAAGAGAAATAACATAAAGATAACAAATATAATTGTCTTGGTTTTTTGGTGTCCATTTCACCATCTCTTATTTTCACCTGTCCACTTCAACCATATCTCAGTGAATCTTGGACAATAGACCTATTTTCTCTTTTCTATTTTGTTAATTTGTAACAGCTCATGATATCCAAGCCTTTAAAAACACCTGACTAATTCACGGAGGAGGTTAAAGATTATGACCCCTCCATCCATACATGACCAGATTAAACCATTTATTATGGTCATGAGAGTGGTTATTTGGAAGTATCAAAACCACGATTTCCAAGTTGTGAGATAAATGTCAAACTATTTGGCCATCTTCCGATGGTTATAGTAAATTCGGGGAAAAATATGTGTAGTCCAAATTGTTTTTTTTTTTTATTGCTAATCCATAATTAAGATTCACTGTATGATAAACCCATAATTAATTATAAATATACTGTATTTACTATTTTAATTTTTTAACTGATTAATATTAATATCGGAATCTAGATTTTGGTAAAAAAAAAATCTCATATATAATCTACGGTTTAAAAAGTTATTGACAAAAATATAGGAAAATACCCATAATTACAGGTTATATGCTTAGACAAAAAAAATCACGAAAGTCTTTGTTTTTCACGCCCTTTTTTCTCTTCTCCTTTCTTCGTTCTTTTATCACTTTCGCTGACAGAATATTTGAGTCCCTCATTTTTCTTCATTTTCCAACTAATATAAACTCAATTATCACAACCATCTTCCTCTTATGTAAGTTTGATTTATCTTAGATATTGATGTTCTGTTTAATTTGTTAACGGTGATATTTGTTTATGGGATAATATGATCTAATAATAATTCATCGATATAGAATTGTGATCTTTCAATGGATAATATATGGTTGTACGATAATTACGGTCTTCGAAATCTCCTTATGCATGTTTGTTTTGAATGTTTTTTTTTATTTTTTCCTTTTAACATATATGATTTTTATTTTTTCATGGGTTTACAAAAACTGATGTTAGATCTTGAATTATCTAATAAATCTCATTATTATCTTGCTATCCTCTTTGATAAGGTTTTGATTATCACCGTCGGTGCTTCCTGCTCAAACAATATACACGATTTTCACCATGTTTTAAGGTTAGTCGATAGTGTTTTTTTGTTGTACACAATCAACTAATCACCATGCAAAGAGCCCCCATGAATTGATAGTACTGTTTCTTTGATTGTTATTTTTGGAGTTACAAAACCATTGTTAAAAACTAATTACATTAATCACCTGCCTCATTACGTCTCACTAGATTTAGGAGAAATTTTGGTTTGGTCCATTTATATCCGGGACCATATCAATTTGGTTCAGATGTTCAGTTTGGTCCACAATTATTTGAAAATATTAATCTGACCAAACTAACCTTCCATGTTATTTTATTTTATTTATATTTTCTCTCTTTTAATTTATCTCTCTTCTTAACATAAATTAAATATCTCTTAAAATATAAATTGAAAATTAATATTTTTTATATATTTGGAAAGGTCTCGACGAGATCTACGCAGTGAGTACCCATTTATAATATGTTTCAAAACTCAAAAAAAATCGATATAATGGTAGTTCATATCCAAGAATGAACACTATTTTTAGAGTATGATTCATTTTGTAGAATGAACTCGTATATGGTAGTTAATTCTAGCAGTTTATTTTGTAGAATAAATTCGGAATAGTAGTTCATTTTGAATAATGAAGTCGTAATGGTAGTTTATATTGTAGAATGCACTCGTGATAGGTGTTTATATTTTAGAATGAATTCATAATGGTAGTTCATATTGTAGGAATGGTAATTCATTTTGTAAAATGAACTCGTAATGATAGTTAATTATGGTAGTTCATATTGTAGAATGAACTCGTAATAGGTGTTCATTATGGTAGTTCATATTGTAGAATGAACTCATAAATGGTAGTTTATATTGTAGAATCAACTCGTAATAGGTGTTCATTATGGTAGTGCATATTGTAGAATGAACTCAGAAATGATAGTTCATATTGTAGAATAAACTCGTAATAGGTGTTAGTATTGTAGAATGAACTCCTAATGATAGTTCAATGGTAGAATGAACTCGTAATAGTAGTTCATTATAGTAGTTCATTTTGTAGAATGAACTCGTATATTAGTTCATCTTACGAGTTCCATTTTGTAGAATAAACTCATATGATAATTCATTCAAGCAGTTCACTTTAAAAATGAACTAGCTAGTATGGTAGTTCATTCAAGAAGTTCACTTTGTAAAATGAACTCCTATGGTAGTTCATTTTGTCATTGATTTTTAGTTACAGGATAACGTAAAAATTAAAAGCTTCGAAATATAGTAACAATGGCACTCATTGGATAGACCTTGTCGAAAGTTTTCTGAATATATAAAATTTATTATTTTTTGACTTATGGTTCAAAAGATATTTAATTTTTTACTTTTTTTATTTATTTTTATGAAAAGATAGAAAAAAATGGTATTTTTGACACTGTTTAAAAATGATGACATCATTCAGTGTGGGTGATGTTCACCGTATGACCAAACAGATATTTTATATTTTTAAAAGGACCAAACAGCAATTTGACCAGGTCAACGGGACCAGACTAACACAATATTATCTATATTACGACTAAATGATAGTTTCTACCTAGATTTATTGTTGTGGTTTTTTGGTGCGACATCTAGTTATCACCGTTTAGTTCTGACTCCTGATTGTATACGTTTTGGATTACTCATAGTATAACCTAACAATTGGTCCTAATATAAAACATATTGTGTTAGTTTAGTCATGTTGACTTGGTCCAACTGCTTTAAGGTCCTTTTTTTAAAATATATTATCAGTTTGGTCCAAAAATTACTATTTGGTTTTAGGATGAACATTACTCACGCGAAATGACGTCATCATTTTTTAAAACAGTGTCAGAAATATCCTTTTCTCTCTCTCTTATTTTCTCTTTCTTCTAAAAGTAAATAAAAAATACTAAAAATTAAATATCTCTCAAACCACAACTCGAAATTTAACAAATTTATATATTTGGAAAGTTCTCGACGAGATCTACAAAATGAGTACAATTTTCACTATTTTTTGAAGCTTTAATTTTTATGTTATCGTTTAGCTAAAGATAAACTATGAAATGAACTATTATTACGAGTTCATTCTACAAAATGAACTGCTAGAATTGACTACCACTGTAATGAACTAACTTTACGAGTTCATTTTACATAATGAACTACCATTACATGCTAGAATGAACCACCATTACGAGTTCATTCTACAAAATGAACTGCTAGATGAACTCTCATCACAGGTTCATTCTACAAAATGAACTGCTAGAATGAACTACAATTGTAATGACTAACTTTGCGAGTTCATTTTACAGAATGAACTACCATTATGTGCTACAAAATGAATTTTTAGAATGAACTAGCATTTTGATTTCATTCTACAAAATGAACTACTAGAATGAACTACCATTGCAAGCTCATTCTTCAAAATGAACAACCATTACGAATTCATTATACAAAATGAATTTCTAAAATGAACTACCATTGTAATGAACTAACTTTGCAAGTTCGTTTTACAGAGTGAACTACCTTTACATACTACAATGAACCACCATTACGAGTTCATTCTACAAAATGAACTGCTAAAATGAACTCTCATTACGAGTTCATTTTACAAAATGAATTATTAGAATGAACTAGCATTTTGAGTTCATTATACAAAATAAACTGCTAGAACGAACAACCATACGAGTTCATTCTACAAAATGAACTGCTAGAATGAACTATCATTACGAGTTCATTCTACAAAATGAACCCTATAATAGTGTTCATTTTTAGTATGAATTAACATTATCGATACTATGAAGATTAAACTTTCGAAAAATAGTGAAATGGGTACTCTTTGTAGATTTTGTCGAGATATTTCCAAATATATAAGATTGGTTAATTTTCGACTTAGGATTCAAAAGATATTTAATTTTTAAGTTGTTTTTCCTCATTTTAAAATGAGAGAAAAAATAAGAAGAGAATAATTTAGTTATTTTAACATTTTTTTTAAAATAAGGACTAAACTAAACTCTCTAATTTATTGATGAACCAAATAAACTTGGGACCACATAAAATAGAACTAAACTAAAATTTTCCTTTACTTATATTATGTCAAAAAAGCAAGAAAATAAACCTGCTAATTGAGTTAGTAAAAAATGGTTAATGTATGTCTTCTCTGTGTTGCTAAGTGAATATTGGTTCATGCTTTATACTACTATTTGTTCGTATTTAGAACTTATCACCATAAGTTACGGTTAAAAGTTGATAAGTATTTTCTTTGCTAAATAACTAAAGTTGTGTGAAATTAAAGTATTAATTTAGCTTCTTAACTAATTTATTCTATTTTTTTTATTATTAATTTAGGGAATGCTAACACGATAATAATAATTTGTGGTAAAGCGATTGTTTCTAACGAAAGCAAATCTAAAAATGATTTCGAAACAATGAATACGAAAAGGAAAAAGGGACACATTGAAGTCTACACAACATACAAAAGGTACATATTATTGTTTTCGTGGTAGCTTTTAAATGATGTGAAAAATACAGATTTCTCATTTTGTTATTGTTAAAGGTATAATTTTCACCTTTGACAATCGAGTTATTTTCACCGGCAGCATCTGAACTTGCGGTTGTTGAAAAACTACAATTTCACATGTTTTAATTGTAATAACTGCAATTTTTACGTGTTTCAGTTGTGATATCAATAATTTATAGAACCAATATATACCTGGATTTTTCACATGTTTCAGTTAAGAGAATTATAATTTTCACCAGCAATATTTGAACTTGTAGTCGGAAAGAACTATATATTTTTCACTTGTTTTAGTTATGACAGCTGTAATTTTCACCATTGAACCTAGAAATTGCAGTCAGTGAAAACTGTAATTCTCACATGTTTTAGCTGTGATAATTTTAATGCTCATTAACTACAATGTTTTTAGAAAAATCTTATTTTATTTCTTTAATAATAGTCTTTAGAAAACAGGTTCATGTGCAATCAAACTATTCAACTTGTATTCAACTTCATGCAAGAGTTATTCATAATATGGATCTAGTCGCACACAAAAAAATATGGGAAGTATTCCATTGTGATGAACATCTTCAAGGAAGTGTTGTACAATTGTTACAGCTATGATAGTCGTTTGTTTCCTAAAACTAATAGCAATTGGTACAACAATTGTTAATTGTTACGTCTATTATATTGGTGGGAAGACATGATCAAGTGGTCCATTGATTAGTGAAGTCCTGAAATTCTCTCTTTTCAACTTAAAAATATATGAATTTTTGATTAAACAGTAAAATGCTCAAATGCCTTTTTATGTTAAATACTTGTCTTGATGGTATACAACAGATGTTTTTCGATCAACGTAATAGTTAGACTTTCATGACTTAGTTTATGACCATACGATGTTTCTAATTAAAATTTATGTAGTCACTCATCGTTAATAATTAAAGCCACTTTTTTGATTCAATTGAAAATCTTACTAATGGAGAAAAATAAAGGAGTGAAGAAATGGTAAAAAAGAAAAATAAAAAACTGTAAGTATGAAACCGAGAAGGATTCCCAATTTACCTCCTCATCTGATTAACCGTAATAAAGTAAAATATAAATTTTTTTACGCGTTAATGAACCGTCGTGTATAGGGGTTTCAAAAAATTTAAAATGTAAAGAAGATAAAAAAAATTATCTCAGCTATTAATCTTATATTTTGGACTATAAATATAAACATACTTAATTATAGATTTGTGATAGAAAAAATAAATATTTGGGTTCCTGAGATATTTTTAAAATAATATTTACTGAATTTTTAAATTTCTACTAAAATAAAGATTCTGAGATTCCTTAAGCCAAAATCATTTCGGGATATAAGTTAAAGTGGACCGTGAAAGTTATGTCGTAGTAGAGTCCGGCTTTTATGGCCAAGATTTATCTATGGAATAAGGAATTTCGAAAATTCTTTCGGTGGGTATCATCTTTTATGTTTATGGGTCGATAGGTAAACTAGTTAAAGCTAGGCTAAATGATTTGTAACTGGGGACTCAATTTAAATTTCTAACCGACCAGTTAATCAAAGAAGTTTGCATTTTTGATACTTCCCTGTGCAAACAAGTTTTTGACGTTAAGAGGATATATTTTTGCCTGTTGAGACTTGAGTTTAGTCGGCAATTCTAGAAGATTGTTTCTAACGTTTCCACGAGCCGATTGATAGTTTCTTATGATGTGGCATGTCACGATTTTCAACTAGGATAACCGCGCCGCAGCAAGAATCAATCCTGAGCTCTTAGCTGTGCCAACCTCAGCTCAATTTCAAGTGGGATACAAAACTCGAGCAGATATTTAGGGACGTGGCTCTCCCTCGTCGGTGGTATGCGCCACACATCTTTTTTATTTCGAAAATATGCGGTATGAGCCAACACTTTTCTTCTTTTACAAAAGGAAAAAGAACTGGTGTGCCGATAAACAGAACGGCATGATTATGATAGGCTCACTGCTCACTGCTCACGATTGAATTCATGTGAAATCTTTTCGATATCTTAAAATCATGAAAGATATTAGTTGTTTGTGTAATCATTAGTTTTCTAAGGTCCGGTCTACGATCCAAAATCTATAGTGTAATCTAAATTTTATTTTTATCATATAAAATAGAGGAAAGATGAAAAATGTCTTAAAATGGAGAGTCATCTTGGAGAGATGCTCCTGATTTCTAAAAATTTAAAAAATATCTAGTTCTATTAGTTTTCGTTAAAAGGGAGCGTGTGAGTCATCATTTCTCCAAAAAGACCCCCTATTTTAGGCATTTTTCATATTTTCCCTATAAAATACTAAATAGAAATAAAATTTACTATGAGCTTTAAAATTCTTGCATTTTTAGATACTGATAACAACTATTTTGGGGCTATACATAAGATAAAATAGTGTTATTATGTAGTAATTTCCCTCCATTTCTTATTCATCTATTTTATGCAATGGCTAATCTACCCTTAATTAATTAGTGTTAATGTTGATTAATTTGTTAGTTAATATGGATTATAGATTATATAGTTAATATGTGATAGAAAATCATTTGAGTTGTTTTTTTAAAAAGAATATAGAGTAAGTGTGTTTGAGAAGAAGAAGAAGAATAAAAAGTTGAGAAAACTAGGTTTTGGTGATTTAACAAATAAAATGAATGAGTATGAAGAAGGAGGGATATCTTCACTTCATGATAGCGGTGGCATACCGATTGGAGATGACGATTTGGGATTTTTGTTGGAAGATCCAAACTTTTGTGGAGAAGCCCTAGATGAGGATTTAATGGAAGAAAATGAAGAATCACATCATAACGAGGATGATAATGCATTGAAACTAAAAAACCCACTTTGTACGTGATTGTTGGCAAAAAAATCACCATTTTTGCATGCATTTAATGTTGTCGACGTCCCAGAATCGGTTGAAAATATCTGGGACTTCCTCTTGGTGCAACAACAAGGAAATTTTCGGTGTGGGAACCGGTGTTACAGAGGATGGAACAAAGACTGGCGATGTGGAAGACCAAATATCTGAACAAAGCAGGTAGAATTGTTCTAATAAAAAGCACTCTGTCAACATTGCCTACATATTATATGTCTATTCTCATGCTTCCTGCTAAAGTGGAAAAGAAAATGGTGAATATTATGAGAAGATTTTTCTGGGGTACAAAAAACAATAAGCTTAAATGTGTTGGGTGTCATGGGATAAGTTGTGCACCCCCAAGGAAAATGGAGGTTTGGGCTTGAAAAATTTAAAGAGTGCTAATAAATCTCTCTTAGCAACATGGATTTGGAGATATTCTTAAGAAAAAAATCATCTTTGGAGAAGACTAGTGCAACAAAGAACCAGCAGAAATGGAAATGACACTCTTCCGGTGGAAATGAAGATTTCGCAAGGAAAGGGTCTTTGGAAAGGAATTCTTAGAACTAAAAATTGGATAAAAGATAATATGAAAATTTCAATAGGAAAGGGGAATAATTTGTAAGCATGACAATTGGACGGGTGAAGGATCGTTACGGGAATTATTCCCAATGATGTACAGGAAAGCTGGAACAAAATGGGAAAACATTGCAGACTGTGTGGACAGGCAAGGGAACTGGGAACTAAAGTTGGGTGTTTTGGCATCACCAAGTGTTAGACAAAACTATTTCGAGCGAATGAGAAAGATTGGTTCTCCCCCAACATTTGCGGATGCGGAAGACTCAGTCAACTTTTTCAATGATGATTCAGGCAAATTCTCTATCAAAAAATGCTATGAAACTGTGAGCATACAAAGCGTAACTCAGGTACCTTCCTTTCCTAAATTTCGGTGGCAAAAAGAAATTCCACCCAAAGTCTCTATGATGTTGTGGTATGCTTTTCATAATTCGTTACCTACAATGCAAAACCTTCAACATAGAGGCGTATCTGTGGCTACATTAACTTGTAAACTATGTGAAAAAGAAGATGAGGATTCCAATCACTTGTTATGGCACTGTGAGTATTCAAGGAAGGTGTGGTTCTATTTCATTAAGGAGTTTAAAATCTCCTGGTGCATGAATGAAAATCTTCAACGAAACTTCGAAGCATGGAGTCTTAATGTATTATCTGGAAGAAACGAAAGGATATGGAAATGGCTTCCTTATGCCGTGATTTGGAATATTTGGAAGGAAAGGAATGCAAGAGCCTTTGAAGGTAAAAAGAAAACAGATGAAGAGATAATCCTGGAGGTGAAAGCTACACTCATATTATGGGCGTCTGACTCTGACCTTTTCAGCGGGATAAATATAAGTAGTATTTTGTTTAATTGGATAGCGGTGGTCTCTTAATCTGAATTGTATCCTGTTTGGCGTTTTAGTCTGTAAGTGATGGTTTGTAAATTCTTTTATTTTATATATGAATTTAACATTTTCGTCAAAAAAAAAAAATCGGTTGAAAATGTAGTAAATTATCTACCTATTATACGCACTGGACTTAAATTCAGTACAATCAGTAGTTTCGTAAGATCATTTACTACCGATTGTAACGAATCAACCCCAAATAATTTTTTTTCCCAATTTTCAATTTTATTGTTCTTATATAATCAGTAGGTCATTAAACCTATTTGTCTACCGATTATAATATATGCTCCACACTGATATTTCTACGCATGAACTCCTCTAATCGGTAGTTTATGGGGATATATTATCTACCGATTATATCAGTTGCCCCAAAAATATTTTTCCCAGATTTTAAAAATATTAAATTTCTCTACTATCACAATTGGTAGGTTAGGAGAATACGTTATCTACCGATTGTCATAGTAGCCCTAAAAATAAATTTGTCCAAATTTTTAAATGTAGAATATTTCTACTATCACAATCGATAGTTCAGGTGAATCACCTAACTACCGATTGTCATAATAGCCCCAAAAATAAATTTGTCCAAATTTTGAAAATGTAGAATTATTCAGATTTTTTCAACCTCCTTAATCGGTAGAAAGTAACAAAACTTATCTACCAATTATCTATGAATTCCAAGCCTGGAAAACTGGCTGTCGTCTTGTTATAACCAGTAGTAAGTGATATATTATTCTACCGATTTAAATACAGTCGGTAGTAATGTAAGAACTTAAACCACCGATTATATTTGAGTTTTATCCAGAAAACATGTCTAGAATTTTACGTGTAATCGGTAAGTTGGTGTTATGATTATCAACCGATTATAAGGTAATCGGTGGATAAGTATAAACACGAACTACCGATTATACTTGGCTAATTCATTGTTATTATTATGTAAATTGTTGCAGCAGTTGATCCTCTGACATATGAGGGGACTAATAGCTCCCTACATTATGCTAACAATTTGGTATGCTACCTATCCTCTTTTTTCATGTTATAATAATTTATGTTACTTGTTTTGGCTTATAAGTTTTATAATGTTATGTGCGCATTAGACATTTGAAACTAAGGCGGAGGAAAATGAATAACTTATTAAAAAAGGCTAAATAGAAGGTGCGTAGTTGTTTAGAACAATCAAGTAAAGAAGGATCGATTTGAGATGGTTTGGGAGAGAAGTGGGTTTCGAAAGAGTCATTGGCAAAGGGATCGTAAGTACGTAAAGAAGACGGAGAGGAACTACAGAAGTAATACAAAGAAGATTAGATACCCATTTAAGATTGTCTTTAAATTGGACGGTAAAGTGTAGAAAATGGTTAGAGTTGCTAATGGTCATCATAACCACGGGGATCCTAAGAGTCTTATTGGACACGTAATGGTTGCTAAGTTGAAACCACATCAAATGCATACGGTAAGCTCTATGATGTTAAGTAAATCGAGTGCGATCCTAAGTAAGATAAAGGTGGATGATCCCGAAAACTTGTCTTCATTGTCTACAATCCACTCATCCAGAGCTACAATTAAAAGGAAGTAATGGGAAGGTAGACAAGTTAAGCAACAATGTGAATGGTTAGCCGAGCAACACAACTACATGTTGAGAACCGAAGAAAGAGATGACAAGGTGGTCCGTATATTCTTGGCACATTTGTTGATGGTCCAATTTGCTCAATGCTTCCATCAAATCTTGTTGATAGATGTTACTTATAAGACAAACAAGTACACCATACCGTTATTGAACATTGCTTGCATACTTCGGATAAATAAACATTTACGGTGGCGTGGGGTTTAATGGATGCCGAGAACGATGTGAGTTTTATTTGGATGTTGCAAACATTAAGGTCGATTTATCAAGGCGACCAAACTCCAAGGGTTATTGTAACGGATAACGATCAAGCCTTAATGAATGCCATATTCGTAGTTTTTCCAGAAGCCCAGAATTTCCTTTGTACGTGCCATATCCAAGTTTAATTTCCCTGAGCTCGACATCAATGGATATATAAGTATATCTAAATTGGATGTTAATCAAATCAATTATGCAATCAATAGAATACTAACTTATTATTCATTTCTTTATTTTTTTCAAACTGCTCATGCTCTTAAAGAATATAAGCATATGTATGCCAGGGAGTTCACACATTTTGCATGCAATGATGTATTTAAAGAAAATGACAAGTTTTTCGATCACGAGTATTTCGATGACGACTATTGGTCAATTAGGCGTCAAAACTAATCTAGTGTAATGTTATGATCTACTTTACGTCTTTAAATTTATTGTAGAGGAGAAGAAGAAGAGGTAAAAGAAGCAATATGAGTCTAACATGGAGCGTTGTGATCGTTTAACAAACTTTCCCAAGGGTCCAATTGAAATTATTGTTGTTGAAATAATCAGTAGTTAAATTCCAATATTAATATCCGATTATAACCAAATCAAACTCTGACAAAATATTTGTGAATTTTCCTGAATCGGTAGATAATGATGCTGACTTACTTCCGATTACAACCAAACTTTGACAACATATTTGAGGTAAAATTCCATAATTGGTAGTTTAGGTGAATTATTTATCTACCGATTGTCATAGTAGCCCTAAAACATTTTCTAATCATTTAAGGCTCATAATCCTGATAAGTGTTTGGTTTAAATCGGAAGTTCTGGTGATAGCTTTCTACCGATTATCACACAATCGGTTGAAAGTGATAACCAATAACTACCGATTAAAGTGGGCTACCTTGATACTTTTCTAAAATATACTAGCAATTGAGGTGAGATGAAATACAAGTGAGTTAAAAAGAAATAAAGTTTAAAAAGTTAATATAATATTGTCTAACCTTAACTAAAGGAAACCGGTTCACCCCCCTTAGTACAGAATATTTTTCAAAATAACATAAACACCTACCAACAAAGAAATATAAAGCAAAGTAGACATTCATAGACATTCATAGATAATACCAATTCTTTCACTACTTGATACGTTCGGCTTCCTAACACCAGTTTTGAATCTTCTTTTCTTTCTAGCCTCATTAGCCTTTTCTTCCAATGCCTCAGGCTTCGGCTTCGGCCTCATAACACAAAATTTAAATCTTATCCTCTTTCTAGCATCATCATCTAACAACTTCATGTTGTCATCAGCCTTTTGTGCTGCCTCCTTAGCCTTTTCTGTTGCCTCCTCATCCTCTAACTCCTCAGATGTAACTTTGAACGGAAAGTCATGTTCGTACCAAATGGTTCTCTGGAAAAAAAAACTTGTAATCATCCTTATAAGCAATTCCTTATTTTTCTTCTTCGTCGTATGTCCATTGAATGCGGTTCTCAGGAGCTTCCACATATTCTACAAATTCCCGATCACTGAGCATAATTTTAAGAATTTCATCTTGAGTAAAATTTGGAGGAAACTTTGGAAGAGGTTCTGATGGAGGAGTATCCTTCACCTTTCCACTCCTTGATACTTTCGGCATCCCAACAAGAGAACATTTAGCACAAAGAATTGATCATAAAACCTTACAACTAAAATGGTATATTAAGTTATAATAACCAATGCATGGACACCTAATCGGTAGATAAATATATAACATAACCACTGATTAAATATAATCGGTAGGTCGGGTTCTTCATTTTCTTCTGATTAATGACAATCGGAAGTTTAGGTACACAAACTAACTACCGATTTAAATTCAATTTTGTACAAATAACTTGGTGATGAAAGATACCATAATCGGAAATTAATAATCATTTATTATCTACCGATTAAAGATTAGTCCTAAAATTGGTTTATTTCAAAACACAATACATAGCTAAGTCTATTTTTTATCTAGCGATTATTATAAATAGATATCCAAAAACAAATTGCAAGTCCTAATCAGTAGAAAAGCTAAAGTATATCTACCGATTATGGATGATGTTCTTCATAAATGAAAAACTCGATGCATAATCGGTAGATAAAGTCTCCTATATATCTATCGATTATGCGTCGTTTCAGAAAAAACTAGATTTTTTTCATAATTTCTTCAAATTAATCACTAGTAACATAAAAGTTCGATGAAACTTACTTTTTTGAGCAATTTGTAATTGATGGAGGGTCATATCATCGGAATCCGTAAACGAATCAATTTCAATGGTTTCGGGTTCTTCGCTCACCATCTTTTCCTTTCCCTTCTTTGATCGTGTAGCATAACTTTTTGGAGTCATTTTTGATGGAGAAGGAGAAGAAATGGCAAAAAGGAAAGGGAGTATAAAAATCGGTAGAGGAGAAGAAGAAGAAGAGGTAGAGAAGGAAATGAGAAGAGGAAGAGGTTAGTTAGGTTTTGTATTAATGAGAAGGGTATAAATGGTTTCTTAGCACTATTAGGACATCCCATGGCAACTAAGCTTGGATGGACATAAATAAGTAGCCCTAAAATAGTTCTTATCAGCCCCCAAAAATGCAAGGTTTAAAATCCCGTCAAAGTTAAAGGCTACTTAAATTCTTATGAGATTATATAATAAAACAAAATAAAAACATTTAAAATAATTTTTAAAATTCCTTATCTATATATTTTTATTAATGGCTAATTCATCCTTGATTAATTAGTGTTAATTAATTATATAAGTTGTTAGATTAGGTTAGTCATTATTATTATTTTCATTTATTTTAAATTTTATAAAATTTGTATAATTTTTTTAATCTTTTTCATATTTTACTCATTATTATTTATTTACTAACGATTCAAAAAAAGAAATTATTTTAAAAAAAATAAAAAATCTATAGGCTAGATTTCAACTTGCCCGTCGATTATAACCACACTAAAAAGTATTCCCGAAATTGAAATTACATAATAATAATCAGTAGACTTTAATATACATGTCTGTCGATTATATGTATATAGATCATGTTTCAAATTCAATTATAGAATCAGCAGGTAATTTTGATATACTTGTTGATTCTGGGAGATTTTCTTCATACATAAAGATCACAATCATCCAAATTATTGTATGGTGATGCGGTTCTTCATTTATGAAAAACATGGATTAAAATCAGCAGATATTAAGGGATTTACCTGTCGATTGTGGGTGTTGTTATTCGTGAATGAAATGAGAATATATTAGAAGTTTTAGGTTTTAAGGATAGAAACATAATTTCAACTAATGAAGGTAACTTAGTATTTTTACCATTTTAAGACACCCTTATTCTCTATCGCTGGATGGAAATAAATTAGTAGCCCCGAAAATATTTAAGGTAGCCTTTAAATTTTCCAGGTTTAAAATGTACCATGCTACTTAAATTTTTTTTAGGATAATATTTTCTCAACGCCCCTAAATTTTTCACCTGATCCCAAAAATTTGTTTTGGGATAAATATCTACATTTTGTTCCCAAAAATTGTGTATGTGATCTAAAATTGAACCCTATTATTGAGGTTGCAGACTTTTTTCATAGGGGCTTACAAGTCGACAAAATAGGGTCATCTTGTAACCAACCCCAATGCCCCCTATCCAACTATTTTTCATAATACCTAGACTACCCTAGATTAATTAGTGTTAATACTAAACTAATAATAGGTAGTTAGTTGATTAGCTTAAGGAATTAGTTTAAAGTTAATGAAAAATTAAAATCAAAACATTATCATTACCTTTTGGAGGGAGAAGAAGAAAAAGAAGAAGTGGAAAAAAAAATTGACCTAGAAATTTTGAATTTCAACACCCAAATGAGTGATTCTAGCAAGAGTTATAAGGTAGGTGAATCCTCTTCTTCTAAATCAAAGAAGATATTAATACAACAAAACAATGATCCAGAGATGGATGATTTTCTAAATAATCAAGAGTTTTTAACCTAAACTCAAGAATACGAACCTTACTATGATTTTGAAGTTCCAAGCCAAGAATATGAAGAAAATTAAGCTCAAATTAGTGAGGTATACACCTAACTTAACTCCAATACTGTTTTTATTGAATGTAATTACTTAAAGTACGTAGAAAGTTTGATTTTTACGCTACCAAAAAATATCAAATCCCAGACGTAGACAAATTACGGCTGGGAGTTCATGGTATCCTATCCGTAAAATCTATCTTCGGTTGAGAAAAGATGAACTCCAAGCCGTAAACTCTGATATACGACTGGATAAATAAGAACTCCTAGCCGTAGAACTTACATACGACTAGGTCGTGTTTACGAGAACCCATCCGTAGTTGCATGGGAATATTAAATGCTATTAAATGTTATCCACTACAGATGGAAAAGCTGATCGTAAACCAGGCTCAGGGTTGCTTACGGTTGGCAATTGTAATAAAACTGGTTGTAGAATGTTGTTACGGCTGGAAATATCAACCATATTAGAAACTTAGGCTCGTATACGGCTAGCTTTTGTACCAAAGTTGGCCGTAAAAGAGTTGTTAGAGTCAGTTTTTAGTTGTCGACCCAGCCGTAACTTGGGTCTTGAGATGGTTTTTCCTGATTATCTTACGGCTATGTTTCATTTTTCTTAGATGGAGCCCATAATTGAACCAATGGAAGATCAACCCCCTGATGTTAGCGAATTAAGTACGGATACAAGTGATCAGTACGCCAATAACCTTGAATGGGTACATATAGACGATGCGAAGAAATGGACTCGAGAACAAGGTTGAAAAAGATGTGTGTTATAGTTCAAAACAATCGAGTAAGACTCACCTCCTTTCAAATGGTTTTCGAGAGTAGTGGGGAGTACAAGGGTTGTGACAAGAGTAAGCATGTCAATCAATAAGTCATTCAAAAAATAGTTTTCAAACAAATAAACTTACAATTGATTTGTTTTTTCAGTGGCTGATGGCTCTCGACAATTATGAAACTATCCATGGCAAAAAGTTTAAGCATGAGGATTGTTAACGTATTTTGGAAGAACGTACCTATGATTTCAACCTATATGATTAAGTGTTTAAGTGTGATCTAATGATTTAATCTATTTCATTTCCTTTAGTTATCCTTTTAATAAGTTTTGAGAGATGTATGCTTTTTCCTTTGATGTAACGCTATGAAAGATCTATTCTATTTCATTGATGTATGCCTTTAATGTATGTCAAAATCAAACAACCTCTTGGGAAATTACGGTCAGTTTTATTCACAAACCTAGCCATATAGGAAAAATCAAAGTCACTTATGGCTAAGTCAGTGTAAAAACTTAGTCGTATAAGTGACCCTGAGTTGGGTTTTTTCAACTATTTATACCTTGAATCACTTAACAATAAAAAATAAACTATAATCCATTCATTCAAGCTATATTAAGAAATTCATATTTATAATAAAAAAAAACTAATTAAAAAAAGACAATGTTCAAATCCATAATCAACCACACTGTACTACAAAAAAGTAAGTCTTAAATAACAAAAGATAAAAACACTAAGGTTCAACAAGTCCATAACTCATTCATCCACTATGACAATATTCTCTTGGATATCCTCCTCAGGTTTAGCTATCTCTTTAAGCCCTTGTAGAACCGTTCTTTGTTTTTCAACACTCAATGACTCCCCAACTTCAGTGAAACGGGTTAATTACTTGACCAACCCTTTTGTTCGATACCTAAAAATGTTACAAACAAGTAAAAAGTTGGGAAAAATTTATTTTCACATTTGTATCTACGGCTAGGTAAAACCACACGACCCAACCGTAAACCATTTTGTGGTTGGGAATGCTACCCAACCGTAAGAATAACATAAATACCAAGTTTTACTAGTGTAGATGGTGGATTTTTTAACAAAGGATAAAATAGTAAAATTTTATCTAGCCAACAGTAGAATCAAAGAAATAATATAACTTCGTCTATACTATTGACCCGGCATCAAAAGCATAAAATTCTTTTTTTTACATTTCGCAAGAGAATTAAAATATCAAACGCTCACTACTTGCATCTCATATTAATCATGTAGCCTCTATGAAAATACTCATACGATATTAGAGCCTCACATGGCTGACCTCTCAATATTCTATATATAACACCAGTACTGTACAACTCAGTGCTTACTCCTCTCCAATGATAGCGCATCTTGTAGATAAATTAATCACTAGTATAGAGCATCATTGTCCTCAAAGTATCACTGGTGCTGATTACAATCCTTTCCCAGATGATCTTTTACTATACAAAATAAGCATCCAGAACACCTCTTTGTTCCCGAGTGGATGTTAATGCTCCTAGATAGATTGCCTACTAGTATAGAGCAACTTAATTCCTCTTTATATTCTCTGTTTGAATATTTAGATTGACTTTATATCAATATTAAAACTTTAATTGAATGGCATTGATTGGTCATAACGTATTACGAGCTGCGCACAAATGCACTAAGTCGAAACATCACACCTTCGTATAGGCACTAAGTCATAGTCGCGCAAAATGCAAAGCTAGGGCTCCAATAATGATTGGTTGAGCTTAAAAAATACACAATTTCAATGTTGGCTGCATTAAAATCCCAATATTAGTTGAAGTACAACGAAACCCTAATATTGGTTTCTGACACATCGTCATGTCACCTTGCAAAAAACGTGACCATGGGTGTGGAATGGAGCAAAATTTTCCAAGCAACATATTTTCCTCTACCTGTGTACTACGACATACTGAAAGGGAATCCCATTTCGAATAATGGTCTAAGAGATATGATTTAAACCCTAGATGAACTGGAAACTAAAAACTATCAGAATTTCATCTAGAGGGTTGCTATTTGCTCCGTTTGCCGGCCGAAACGAGCTTAAAACATAAATCCTTCTACGTAGGGATATATCCAGCAATCTCAGGATTCCGAATTGGAGTTGATCATCGAAAACGGATATCGTATGAAGAATCTACATCGTTTTTACTGAAGGACGTCATGTCTGAAATTTTCATAAAAAAATTAACACCCACGGGTGTAAATAACAATAATGCTCTTCAAAACACAGAGCATCGATCGAAGAGCATGTAAGAGAAAGGGATAAAATAATAAAGAAAATAGGGGATTTTGTGGGAACGGCGCCAACCGGACGGCCGGCCAGTCTTCCTTGGACGGTCCCATTCCAATATTCTTTTTCTCAATTTATATATATATATTATTTTAGGATTTCCTCTATCCATTAAAACTCTTACGCTCTTTCTATCAAAGCCTAAATTCTCTTTCTTCAAACACATAGCTCTGCACAGCTATAGAGAGGCGACATGGTACGCGAATCATAGTCTTACTTACTACAAAATTCGTGCTTAATCCATAATTTAACCTAAGGTTGACCGGACCCACCACTTTGATCGGTCCTCCCTTTATGGGATTCTCCCTTTTCTCTAATTAGTCTCTTCACTAGCCGCTCATCTACCATCTATCGTATGGCATCGCTCATCTACTATTGTTCATATGCCATTGATTCATCTTCCACATTAAGATTTAATTCAATTGGTTCCGCTACCAATATTTAAATAACCTCAATTTTGTCCTATTTTGACGAAACTAAATATTTTACAATTCGCTAGCGCTTACTCGATTTGGTGCTCGAATGACCAAGCGCCCACGCGACTTGGTGCTTGCACGACCAAGTGCTCATGAGACTTAAGGCAAGCATCATTCGAGTATCGTTGCTCCTCAGCTGACATGATGATACGACACAATTACCAGTGTCAATATTAATCAGACTCTCTACGTTCACGATCTATTAAGCATCACTGCTTATCTCAGCACACAACTAGTGTTTCGTCCATCAATGAGTCAACATGCTAGACTCATCAACATGCTAAGACTGACAATCTAGCTAGGTCAACGACTGACCAATCGCCTATAAAGTAGACTCAGTCATGCTCAAGACATCAATTACGTCACACGGGGTATATTCACTAGGGTTTTGTTCTGACGGCCTACAACATGTGTGATGTAACGATATACCCACGACGAGAAAGTATAAAAGTCGTTTCAACAGTTGAAGAAGTGAAGGGAATAGTGGTTGCGCAACTGCCAAGTCCCACTCACGCGACGGAGTCGGTTTTCACCATGATTAGCACTTCTCCATTCTTCCACTTCTATGAAACTGTCACCAATTACGAGATTAATGTGTTAACTTCTTCTGCTATTAATAGGTTCTTCAACCTATCGACAAAGGACAATAATTTCATCTCACAAGAGCTTGAATGATCACACAGATATCATCTCAAAGATTCTCAGAAAACTTAGACTTCTGATTTTCGTCCTCACAAAAGTTCAACGCATCTTATATTCAATTCCATTGATCTCAATACTCTCTCTGCTTCCCTCCCTATAGATCAACTCTTCTCCTTCCTTTGTGACTGAAACGAAATCGGAACGGTCATTTCTTGATTTAGGCTGATTTCGTACCGATTGATCTCTCGAATCTTAAAAGTACTTATACAATACAAATGTTTGATGTTTAAGCGATTTAGTGTTTAATCGAGTGACTCGCCTCGACTGGCATAACTTGGTCTTTCATTGGTCTGACTAGCATTATCCTTCTTCATTATTTCCATTTTTACCCTTACCCACAAATATTTTGGCGACCATAGTGGGAGATTAATATCTCAGTTGCAAAGCCAATTCTTCAAGTTTCTCAATTTCAAGATGGTTGATGTTAGGTCGGGTTCAGTAACCACCCCCAACATGGATTCTGCAAGTACGAGTAATGCTGGTACTTCGAGTAAGAATCCTCTGGTTACCAACACTGATAATGTTACTCCTCCTCCATTTGAGCAACACACTGGAGAAGCAAGGGATGAACAAAATCCTCATACCATTGTTAATTTGATGCAGACTCAAGCAACCCTAGCCAAGACTCAAGCAGAGATGGTTACGACTCAGAAGGAGGTCCTCACCTTCCTCAAGACCCTTACAGAGAAATTATCATCAGCATAACAGACTAAAAATACTTCCGAAAAAACTGCTGATGCCAACACTTCGAGGGGTCACACTCAAGATGACGATGAAGTTTGCATTCTCGTTGATCATCAACAAACCAACTTCGTTACTCGCGAGGATTTGGAACGACTCCTCCAAAGTAGCAAAAAAGAGAATTCTTCTGTTATTCATCAACATCAACCCCCTTTATCCTTCTAAAATACAAAGGATTCCTCTTCCTAGGGGATATTCATCCCCTTCATTCTCACTTTATGATAGAATAGGGAATGCTCGTGAACACATTTCACGATCACTAGGGGAACATGAATACAATCATGTACTCCGCCTCAGAGAGTTCTACGAATCTCTCACTGGAAGGGCATACAGTTGGTACAACAAAATCGTTCCCAAAAGTATTGATAACTGGGGCGAGATGGTTAATTCCTTCTACAGGAAATACTTTTTTGTATCTGAACAAGTTACGTTGTCATACTTGGGAAGGATGTTTCAGCGAAACAACAAACATCCCAATGACTGTGTAAAGTGATTCAGAGTTCAAGCACTGGATTGCCATGATCCAAATGTAACTGAACTTAAATTGGTGGAGCTCTGTATCAATGTCATGATACCAGTTTATCGTGCTTTGCTGGAGAATTTGCGATTCCAATTGTTCTCTGAATTACATGAAGCTTCCAAGCGATCTGCCACGACTGCACCTTCCTTGTTAGAGAACCAAACTTGTTACAAATAAATAAGCCTGTGAGACTCGTAGTAATAGATGACTCACCAACAAACAAGTACAACATGTAACTGTCTATAGATAGTGTCACTGAAGGAAACAAAATGAAATTTCTACCTCTAAAAGGACAACAACGACAAAGGATGGCCAACTTTTCTGGCTTTCCTAATCAAATCCCTAGAGGCATGGACTCGTTATGGCACTATAAAATCATCTCATGTATGGTAGCATATCCAAGTAAGCTACACTTAGGGACTGAAGGCTCTCCGCTTCTGAAGAATCGATGCAATCACCTCTTTCAATCAAGAGGTTTAACCAATGATGCAAGTGACAAGACTGTCAATATCAAAACTCATATCATATGTGGTAATGCCCACATCCCACCTTCACCTCTTTCGTAAATGAGCCTTATCGCATGGGAATATAGAGGATGAGGATAGCTCACCGCAACTTCCAAGGGAGCACGAATCCCTAATAACCCTGTCAACGCCTGAAGAAGATGCAACATCATTCATTCGTGGATGTCACGAACCCATTCAATTATCCCTCTGTCTACCAGGCCATTGAAACCTGTTGTCACTGATGAAGGAATCAAAGTGTCATGAACATAACCTCTCTATATCACAACCTCCGCACGAGTGAGAAACTTCCACTCCTCACCGATCACATCCAGGGTGGAGACTATATCGTTGCTGCTACTATTTGCCGCAACAACATCCTTTCCCTGATGAAGCTATTTCCCATCAAAGTCATAGCATGCAACGACTACAAGGGATCACTGAATGAGGATCGGAGATAAGACTGGCACCAGGCACTAACAATGGTCTCTGGAGCAATACCAACTGTGATCTTAGCATTAACAATGGCCTCTGGAGCAACATCATCCGTGGTTTTAGCATCAACAATGGCCTCTGGAGCAACACCAGACGTGGCCTTAGCATCAACAATGTTCTCAGGAACAACATCCTCATGACCGGCTTCATCAACTGTCCATTCTCTAAAGCCTCAGTTTGGAAGTGTTACCCGATAGATCAAACTTATCCAAGCATTAAGGATTCGTATCAAGGTGAGTGGACGTGAAAATTTATTAATATAAACTCTTCTCAAAGCTTCCGCGATGGAAGGGCACAAGGAAAGATCTTCTACAAGATGTTCTCATGACCTCTACAGATGAGATACAACACACTTCAAGCCATCGATTCAGAAAAACGTGCCAATGGGTGAGGACTTGGACAATGCTTCCTTAACGAAAGATGTTCATCTATGTCTTAGCTACGATATGCCAATGGGGCGCATCAATCGGACATATGAGCAGGGAGATATTGCTTCTACACTCAAGTCCATAGAAGCTTAAAATTTGCACGGGATTGCAGTTGTAAATGTGAACGCATGGTTGACTGACCTAGATAACTCCAAATCAAGTGATTCTTTTTGCATATGATATCTTAGTCTCTTAGATCAAAAGTTAGGGTCAAGCACCGAATTCCGGCATTATATGAAGTCTCTACAGTTTCCATAGTGAATGACATACAAACAGAAATTTCTAGACGGGATTCATAACCTTCACAGTCGATAAACGTCGACCTAGGTCTTTCTACCAAGTCCTTTACCTAAGAATCTCTACCTAGGCTCACCTAGGTATTTCTACCAATTTTTTTACCTTGCTTTCCAGAAAAAAAAAAAAAAAAGGAAAGAGAAAGAACGAAAAAGCAGTTGATGATACTAGGGACTGACAGTCTACTGACCATGACAATCTGCTTCACATTCCAAGATCACGTGACTGGCACTGAGACCTTCTATGCTAACCATCCATCACGAAGGAAATGGTAAAACTAGAACGCACCAACAGGGTATTTGCATCATTCACTCTTGAGAGTAACCTCAATCATGATCCCATGACCAATAAAGTTTCCGAAGTAATGTTTCTACAACTCACAGAAACAAAGATGGTACTGCAAGCACCATATTCATGCATCAAACAATAATTTTTGAAAACAAGTGAACCAATGCCATGAAAATCCTTCATCAAGCATCCAAATCAACAAGAAAAAGGTCCAAAGACCTAAAAAGACGTTTCTGCATCAAGCTTGTCAGGTGTAATTCTGCACTGTCTTGTACAAAGTCGAAAGCTGGGAGAAATTGGTGATGAATCTATGAATTATTTATATACCAAACTCTTCGTATGGATTTCCACTATAACATATCCAAATTTTACATCAATCGGATAAACGATCTAAGAGATATGACCGAAACGGTAAACTATCTAACATTTGAAAAGTTCTTGAATTCTTCTTGACTTTTTACTGTTTCGTCCCTGAATGAACTCAAAACTCAAATCTCTCCTCGTTAGGAGATATCTCATTTCCTGGGAATGAAAAGGTTGGATTAGATCATCGAAAACGAACTTCATATGAAGATTTTACGGCATTTTCAATAAAGCCCCTCAATCTAAATTTTTCTGAGACGAATTATAACAAAATTCTTCATTCATTCGCATAAGTTTTCATCCATTCCACCATTTAGGGATAATGCTATTATGAAGATAATACAATATGAACACTCACTTCGGTGCTCCCCAAACCATTCGGGAAGTTAGAATTATTGTTATTACGATTGGAGTCATTATCTTCTTCACCTGACTCGGAATCATGTCGACTCCCATCCTATTCTTCTAAAGATACTTGAGGTCCATCATTACTTTGATTATCAGTAGGATTCTCTTCATAGAAACAAAAACAATAATGCATATTCGTATTCCGTTCAAGATTATCATAAACTAGCCAGACGATGCTCTTTGAACCTTGCTAGTTCTACTTCACCGGTCATTGCTCCTTAGGCTATCACTCGACCACTTTACAAATGTATAAATACATATATAATATTACAGTCTCATCTGGATGAAGTTTCAATATTTTATATGAATATATATAATAAGTAATGTACGACTCAGTGCTTACTCCTCTACCCGGGTAGATTCGTAATGATTGGACAACTCCTAGATATATTGGACACTAGTATATAACATTATTGTCCTCAGAATATCACTGGTAGTTGTTGTTATACTATCATATGTTCTATAAAGCATACATAAATTAAATCTCAAGCTCCTATATGTATTGCATACTATTATAGAACACTATTGTCCTCAGAAAATCACTGGTACTTGTTGCTATACTACTATATATTATATGACTTTACAGAATATTCAGAACATACTCTTGTGACATTCTCTTCTCTGGCCTTAACAAAGCTCCTAGATAGATCGTCTACTAGTATAGAGCAACTTGAACCTAGCTCATAGATGGATTGTCTACTATTATAGAGCAACTCGAACTTGTTCCAGGTGCAATGATTCCACGGTTGAATCCCTTGAACACACTTCATATACACATTAAGACTCATATTAAGTCATATTCACAATATCTATATAGACCTTCAATACTTGAAGTCTATTTATCAATAGTGCAATACGGAACTTATCCATGATCACTCTCAGCTGAGTTGCATGGACCCACTATTGTTCTATATTTGTTAAGTCTTTTATTAAGCAATATTGAACTTGTCTCAAGTTGCAGAACTTCCACGGTTGAATTCCTTGAACTTGTTCTGTATATATATCCATGCTAAGATTTTAATCTTCTTCGTGTTCGACGGTACAACTGCCTCAACAATCATCTTAATGTTCTGACGGCAGCATTGCCTCAACACTCATTCTAGTTTTCTGACGACAGCATTGCCTCAACACTCTCTACAACCAATTATTGTCCCAAAGGCCTTGTCGTTGTTGTTACAGTATAAGAATGCTCTAAGTACCTAAGATTACAATTCCATAAAGAGAAAAACTTACTCAAATAGAATAATAATCTAGGGGGTTGTTGTTTGCTCAGTTTGACGGCCGAAACGAGCTTAAAACATAATCCTTCCACGTAGGGATATAGCCAGCAATCTCAGGATTCCAAATTGGAGCTGATCATCGAAAATGGACATCGTATGTTAAAAGCTTTAGCAACAGAATCTTCAAATTTTTGGCCACAGAAACTTCAACCTTTTAGCAACGATTTCTTCATCTTCTTCATCACGAGTATTTTTTTTGTATTTTGATTCTTTCGTTTCTGGCCTCTCCAGCCCCCCGAAACTCTTCCAACCTTTTCCTGTTTATAATACAACATCAACATAGCTTCAAATCTCGTCACAGAACTTCTCAAATCCTCTCATTAAAATAAAATATTCTCGGGCATTATTTTTCTTAAACTCGATCTGATTTTCTTCTTTAAGCAAGACTCGGTGATGATGTTGGTTCCTTATTTTCCTTAACTAATATCGAAAACTTATATGAACAAAATCAATTTGAAACAGGAAAGATATTCCATGTTCCATGTGAGAATGATCTCCTCCTGTAAGTTACGGGATTGAGATAATAGTTGAGATTTTTTTCGATTCTCAGCATAAGAATTTGTGTACAAATCCCTCTAAATAAGGCAAGAGAATAATCTTGTGTACAACTCCAATTAATTCACGTTCAGAATATTCACGTATAAACCAAATTTCCCGCCCAAAACTTTGTGTTGAATTTGAAAAGGTGGGTGCCATGAACCAAAAAATGGGTGCCTTCATCAAATCCAAGGGGAGCCTTTAACAATTTCCTGGGTGCCTTTAACATTTTTGATGGGGTTTTTAGCACTTTTTAGCCAATTTCTCCACGATTATTTATTCTTCCAAAAATACCTACAAACATAATAAAATGTCAAAATTAGTACAAAAATGAGAACTAACAATATTTATAATTAAGACAAACCAGACACAAAAATGTGTCTATTAGCTCGCATGACCAAGCGCTTACGAGACTTGAGGCTCGAACGACAAACATCAATCGAGTATCGTTGCTCCTCAACTGACATGATGATACGACAAAATTACCAGTGTCAACATTAATCAGAATTTCTATGTTTATGATCTATTAAGCATGACTGCTTGTCTCAGCACACAACTAGTGTTTCGCCCATTAATGAGTCAACATGCTAGACCCATCCACATGCTAAGACTGACAGTCTAGATAGGTCAACGACTGACCAATCGTCTATAAAGTAGACTCAGCCATGCTCAAGACATCAATTACGTCACGGGGGTATATTCACTAGGGTTTTGGTCTGGCGGCCTACAACACATGTGATGTAATGATATACCCACGACGAGAAAGTATAAAATTCGTTTCAACAGTTGAAGAAGTGAAGGGAATAGTGGTTGCGCAACTGCCAAGTCCCACTCACACGACGGAGTCGGTTTTCACCATGATTTCCACTTCTCCACTCTTCCACTTCTCTACAACTGTCACCACTTACGAGATCAATGTGTTAAATTCTTCTGCTATAAATAGGTTCTTCAACCTATCGACAAAGGACAATAATTTCATCTCACAAGAGCTTGAATGATCACAGAGCTATCATCTGAGAGATTCTCAGAAAACTTAGACTTCTGATTTTTATCCTCACAAAAGTTCAGCAAATCTTATATTCAATTCCATTGATCTCAATACTCTCTATGCTTTCATCCCTACAGATCAACCCTTCTCCTTCCTTTGTGACTGGAACGAAATCGGAACGGTCATTTTTTGATTTAGGCTGATTTCATACAGATTGATCTCTCGAATCTTAAAAGTACTTATACAATACAAATGTTTGATGTTTAAGAGATTTGGTGTTTAATCGAGTGACTCGCCTCGACTGACATAACTTGGTCTTTCATTGCTCTGACTAGCATTACCCTTCTTCACCATTTCTATTTTTACCCTTGAATCATTTTTACCCATAAACAACTGGTTGAATCCAGATCAACATACGGCTAGGAAAAGCAAGCCTACGGCTGGGAGTTTATCTTTTCCCAACCGTAATAAATAATATATGGTTGGGAAATGTTGTCGACCTAGCCGTATATAGTTCAGAAATTTTTTAAAAAAAACTAACTTCGTCAATCAAGCCAACTTTTTCAATAAAAACCTAATATAGACGATGGGTTTTTTGATTGTTACCTAATAACAGATATTTCGATAGGATTCACTGGTGATTGAACTTCTTCATTCACCAAATCTTTATTTTATGGATCAACAATGGAGGAGGTTCCAGATTCAGTTGATAATGGATTCAAACCAATTCGGCCTGATCTTGTAGCTCTAGACCTGTTCCTCTTAAGAATCAGCGTGAAATTTTTTGAGAAAATTTAGTAATAATCAATTGAGATTTTGGATGGGTTTTGTTTTTGGTTTTGGAAGAAGAAGAGAGAATGAGAAGAGTTTGATTTAGGTTATTGTTTTGTTTTTTAGATTTAGGTTAGATTTAGATTATTTTTGGAAGGGTATTAAGGTAATAATACTGATCAAAATACTAACCAAAGGGTAAATAGGACTTCTTAACCTGATTGGGTCACCCCATATCCCTATTTTGGACAGAATAATCCACTACATCCCCCATGAAGAAAAGTCTGTAGCCCCAATAATAAGGTTCCCAATTTTCCACGTGGTCGAAAATATTCATGTGACTTGTAATTAGTCAAAATGACCCAAATTTGCTATATCAACAAATATAAGTCAGGTGGCTTAAAATCTAGTACAATTACCCCAAAACAAAGAAAATAAACTCATAAAATTACATTGTGACCCTAAACCCTCATTTTCCTAGCGTTTTTTAGGGCGACCTAAAAAGAATTTGGGTCGACTATTAAAACAAAATAGGGTCACTACAAAGGAATATCAGCACACCCCTTATCCATACATTTTTCATAATAGCTACTCTACCCTTGCTTAATTAGTTACTTAATTTTGATTATGTTAGTGTTAGAAAAAACCATTTGAGTTATAGTTTTAAAAATAAATAAAGAGTGTGTTAGAGAAGAAGAAGTTTGGGAAAACTAGGTTTACCTAAAATCAATAACAAAAATGGATGAGTATGAAGAAGAAGGTGGGAAACATCATTAAGAATATCATGTTGAAGATTCAATAACGATTAGAGATGACGATTGAATGCATTCAGCGCCATTAACGTCCCAGAATCGGTAGATATTAGAGTACGTTATCTGCCGATTATACTCTTCTGTTCCAAAATAGAAGAACAATCGGTAGTTTCATGATGTTCATTATCTACCGATTGTGATAGTTGCACCAAATTTATTTATTTTCAAAACTAATAAATTTTTGAATTTCTTTACTTCCACAATCAGTAGTTTCGTGAAGTTCATTATCTACCGATTGTGATAGTTGCCCCAAATTTAATTTTTTTCAAAACTAATAAAATTTTGAATTTCTCTACTTTCACAATCGGTAGTTTCGTTCCTCATCTCTCTCCCGATTGTAATGTCCCAAAAACTCAAGTTTTATGTTCCCAAACTTGCCATAATCGGTAGTCTCATTCCTCATCTTTCTGCCGGTTGTAATGTCCCAAAAAACTCAAGTTTTATGTACCCAAACTTGCCATAATCAGTAGTCTCGTTCCTCATCTTTTTCCTGATTGTTATGTCCCAAAAACTCAAGTTTTCTGTACCAAAAGTTCCCATAATCGGTAGGCTGGATACTCATCATATATACCGATTCTAAGACCTCTAAAACGTACTTTTTCTGTGGCAGAAACTGCCTATAATCAGTAGTCTCGGGTTCCCCATTATCTACCGATTGTTTGTTGTGTGTTTCGCTCTTTATTTCTGTTGTTTTTCCCCTTACTTCTTCGTCCGAACTCGGAATGACCTCATTCTTTTTGGGTTCATTTCGTATTTGAATTCTCTACAATATGATCATAAGAAATACTGGATTTGAATGAGTTGAATTTAGTCTTTGGCTCTTCTTCATCAATAACACTTCACTTCCTTGCTCCTTTAGCACTTTGTAGCTCATTCTCGTATGATTCACCTGATATAATACGTAAGATAGAAAATAAACGTAATAACAAGTAATATGAAAGAATTATAGCTATAACAAGTATGTACACTCTAAACATGTAAATTAAGCACAATCGGTAGTTTCGTGATGTTTATTATCTACCGATTGTGATAGTCGTCCCAAATTTATTTTTTTCCAGAACTAGTAAAATTTTGAATTTCTTTACTTTCAAAATCGGTAGTTTCGTGATGTTCATTATCTACCAATTGTGATAGTTTCCCCAAAATTTTTTATTTTCAAAACTAGTAAAACTTCGAATTTCTCTATTTTCAAAATCGGTAGTCTTATGATGTTCATTATTTACCGGTTGTGATAGTTGCCCCAAATTTATTTATTTTTAAAATTAGTAAAACTTCGAATTTCTCTACTTTCACAATCGGTAGTTTCGTGATGTTTGTCATCTACCGATTGTGATAGTTGCCCAATTTTTTTTTTTTTTAAAACTAGTAAAACTTCGAATTTATCAACTTTCAAAATCGGTAGTTTCATGATGTTCATTATCTACCGATTGTGATAGTTGCCCCAAATTTATTTATTTTCAAAACTAATAGAATTTTAAATTTCTCTACTTTCACAATCGGTAGTTTCCTGATGTTCGTTATCTACCGATTGTGATAGTTGCCCCAAATTTAATTTTTTCAAAACTAATAAAACTTCGAATTTATCTACTTTCACAATCTGTTGTTTCGTGATTTTCATTATCTACCGATTGTGATAGTAGCTCTAAATTAAAATTTAGCAAAATTAACAAAATTTCGAATTTCTCTACTTTTACAATCGGTAGTTTCGTGATGTTCATTACCTACCGATTGTGAAAGTAGCCCCAAATATAATTTTTTTCAAAACTAATAAAATTTTGAATTTCTCTACTTTCACAATCGGTAGACACGGGTTCATGTTATCTACCGATTATGCTTAATTTTTAGTACAAAAAAATTGAATTTGTTAACACAAAAATAATCGGTGGATAAAATCAACTTTTTACCTACTGATTATGTTTCTGCAACTGTAAATCCTAGAAAAAATTTTGATCAATTTTTTGATTTCAAGCAATAAAATCTAAGTTTGAACACAACTACTATCATTTTTTCGTTTTATTTGTTTAACTCGAATTTGTTTTGATGTTCTAAGTTTCAACTTTAAGGTTAATGAATTTTGGTTTTAAGTTCAAACAATTAATCCTAAAGTTTGTTTGGTCAATGATATTTGATTTCAATCAAAATGAAAATGATGAATTTTTTTTTTCAATCGGTAGATATAGAAAAGGAGAAGAGAAGTATTCAAAATGATTATGAAAATAAAGGATATAGGTATAAGTTTAGTATAACGGTAAAGGATAATATAACTATTTTCTATTTTTAAGATACGTTATAGACTATAGCCATTTTTGTTGGATGGGACTAAATTAGTAGATTCAAAATCTTTTTAAGTAGTCCTCAAAATACTAGGCTCATTTTCCCCAAAAATACTCGTGTTCTAAAATATGCCTCGTGATCCATATTGTATCATCATGATCTGAAACTAATCATCGTGGCCCAATTGTTGTTTACGACCTCTGTGTTCTAAAATTCCATTAATAATCATAAGTTTGACTTCCAACCCAAAATTTCCCATCATAAACCAAAATTTAATTATGTAAATAAAACCTTCTTTCCTTGTTGTAGAGTTTATGCGAAATCTAAAATTTAGATATATGGCGATCGTCTCGTGGCTAAAATCCACCTGGAGACACAAAAGCTCATAGTGGCCAGACTCAGTCCCATGACCTAAAGTTGCGTAACTCGAAATTCCACCAATACAATCCATAATTACCACATGACCCACATTAGTTTAGTGATCCAAAATTTATCACGATCCATAATAAGCGTTTGTGACAAAAAAAAATCTATCATGTGATACAAATTTTGCTAAGTGAACCAAATTCTTTACTGAAATATGCTTGATGACCCAGAGTTTTCCTAATGACCAAAATTCTACCTCGTTGGCAAATAAATTGTCCCGTTACTCAATATTTACATTGAGCCAATTATTGTTTCATAACCCAAATTATATTTGATGACACAAAATTTGTACTATAACTCAAAACCCGACCTCTAACCCAAAACCGGCTTGGTGATATGACATTTGATTCTTCACCCATATTTTACCTCCTATCCCAAAAATATATCTCCTAAACCATGATTTGTTATCCAGATTCCGCCGCTGCAACAAAAAATATGCGTTAAAACCCTGAAATTGAACCCTAATCAAAATATGCCACTAACTCAAATGCAGATTGTATGGACACATAATGGACATCTATCGTATTATAAGTAGATGCATCTTCTTAATTTAAATCATCTACTATAAAAAATCAATATCTATTTATTTGAAAGATTTTGTACTCGTAAGAATAAAATTCATATGAAAAAACAACGAATATCATTAACCCATTTTAGTTGTTATATATGTCGACGAAGACACGAAGAAATGATCCTTTTGTAAATCGTTTTTAGTTTCTAATAAAATTTGTTTCTTTGCAAAAAAAAATTAAAAAAATATATATTTCCACATAGCTTACCAAATTCCCGACTCTGTTTGACAAGTCCTTTAATATGGGCGATAGCTAAAGGAGAGAGTGTCCGGACAACAATAAAGGAGAGAGTGTCCGGTCAACAATAAGCTTGGACCCATGATTATTAGGGGTGAGCATTTGGTTGAGAATCCGTGGATTCAACCTAGACCAGTCGTATTTTTATGGGTGAGTGTTCGGACAGTTTACTAATAGGTAGAGGAGATGGGATTTTTGATATCTAAAAGGATTATTATAATATCTCGATTCGAAATATAAATAATGGTTTGTCCTTTTCTAACACCGAGGCCTTTTCAGCACAACTGGCTCAGAGTTGGCAAAAACTCTGCAGTTAAGCGTGTTCGGACGGGAGTAATCCAGGAATGGATGACCTCCTGGGAAGCTGCTGCTGGATAACCGCAGCGGTGCCCCTTGAAAACCCCACACTGCCGGATAACCGCAGTGGCTAAGTGGGGACAATATCGGTGGAAGGTCGGGTCATTACAAAGTGGTATCAGAGCCGACAACGTGTCACCTGTCGAGGGTGAGAGAGTATGCTGGACGGGGTATTCCAGGTACTGGTCTCATGGATGGCAGGGAACGTCTGAGATCTGGGCTTGTATATTCCGGAGCCGAGGACGGCTCCAATTTAAAGGTGGTGGTATTGTAATACCCTGATTCAGAATATAAGTAATGGTTTGTCCTTTCCTAACACCGAGGCCTTTTCAGCACAGTTGGCTCCAGAGTTGGCAAAAAGCTCTGCAGTTAAGCATGCTCGGGATGGAGTAATCCAGGGATGGGTGACCTCCTGGGAAGCTGCTGCTGGATAACCGCAGCGGTGCCCGTTGAAAACTCCACACTGCCGGATAACCCTAGTGGCTAAGTGGGGACAATATCGGTGGAAGGTTGGGTCATTACAATTATGGACTGGATCCGGGTGCAACCTTAAAAATCTATTGGGCATCCGGGCCCTTAAATTAAGGAATCAAATTTTTTTATCTTTTCTCCAATTTCTTCTCCGAAGACAGATAATAAACATAAATGGAAACCCAAAATATGTATAGGTCGACATACTTGATCCCAAAATACACCAAAAACATCTTATTTCAAAGGGGTCGGGTTTTTCTTCCTCTTTAAATTTTAAGTAACTTCAAATTATTACACTTAAATCTAATTTTAAACCCTTAAATAAAATACTTTTACTTTTAAAACGATCCATAAACTTGTTACTTTTGTTTCTCTATTATAAACTTTAATTATAAAACAGAATCATTGGATTATCCGCATCCAATCTGTCCATTTATACATCCATTGGATGTAGATGCTGAATTAGATGAGGATGTCACAAATTGGATTGGATACGGATGAGGTGAAAACCGGTCCATATTGACCAATGTTTATCCCTATTAATTATTAGGTGAGATAATTAGACTTATAATTTCCTTTACATCAAAAAAATAAAAATAAAATAAAATAAGAACAAAGGTTTATAGTTTACTCGATTAAGATAGATAAGAACATTAGTACGGTTTAGTTAGGCCTTTTAAGGGGGACCAATGACAATCTTTATTGATGTGGCCACCTTCTTCCCCAAATTGATGGGGATAGAAAATGACATACCCATAAATGTTGAATATCTATATCTAGCTGGGTTGATCGCCACAACTACATGCAGATCTTTTATAGGAAATTTGTCCAAATGCAAATAACCACTCTACGATCTTGATTGGACAATATACAAAACTTAGCCTTTTAAGATTGGACCCTAAGAACAACAGTTTGAGTCTTTGGAGTATAGACAGTGATACATTCAAAAAGTGCGACTAAAATTATCTTTTCTCATTTTACTAATTTACACAATAATTAACCGCCCAATGTGATTTAAAATAGAGAAATGAGAAACCCTTTGATTAATGGAAATGAAAAACCTGGTGAGTCACACACGAAAATCATATTCCCTACTCCTGAAAATGAGATATTTTCATTTTTTTATTTTAATTTATTTTTTAGATTAAAATAAAAAAGTTATAGTATTTTTTTAAGGACGAAAATAGTATTAATTAATGGATAAATACAATAAGATATGGGAACGATTTAAACTACAAATGTAAGCTATAAGTGATAGCGCTTTCCGGAACTCAAGTCATCTCCGCCGACCCATGATTAATAACAAACCCGTGTTTGAGAAATTTGCACGAAATAAGTAGAACTGGTTAAAAGAAACTGAGTCCAAGCTTATAGTTCAATGGTTTTCTGTCAACTCCAGTAAGGAGGAAGTCAGAAGTTCAATTCGATTCCCACCATTAGGTTGTATAGTTGGGTATGAAAGTAGGACCAGTCTACTCGAATGGATTCAAATAGGAACCTGAATCCGGCTTTCACATATAAAAATAAAACATAATGCATGTCTAAACGTTCTCCATTTTCAAGAAACTATTTTTTAACACCTATTATGTCTAAACGTATGTGCATATATATAGGACTGAAATGACCCGATTGTGGATAGTAAAAGTGGTACGGTTACTACAGTTTAGCAAGTTTAGGCAGACATGCTATACGTTGTCCTTTTTATAACAATCACTTTGTACTCGATTAATAGTTCTATAAGGCCGAACGACTTTAAACTCTCCAGCACTTTCCCATCCAAATCAGGTTTATTTTTGGGTTTTTTCTCAAAACCCTAATTTCATCCAAATCTTCACCATGTTCAATCTCCCCTGTAATATATAATTTTATTTTCCACCGGTCCTACCATGATGTGATCAAATAAGGTAATTGGGTATGTTCTAGGTTATACCCTGATGTGATGATGATATATACTTTCATTTAAAGAAGATTTCCTGGAACTGTTATCCAAAGAAAGGTAAAGCTGGTCCATTTTTTCTCGTGGATTCCCATATGGGTTCCAGCCAATTAGAACAATCGGTGTTATTGTTTGTCTCCGCTCCTCAAATCTCATTGGCTAGAAGGTGATTATTCTTCTTTATTCTCTAGGTTTTTTCACTGCAACGGATTTCTTTACTCGATAATCTAGCTGTGGAATTCTTCTATGAAGCCCTATTCTATGTGTATGTACACAACATACTTTGAGGTAACTCTCTATAGCCTTTATCCTGAGAAAGCTCAGCTAGTTAATGTCTTCAGAAATACTTCTGAGATTGGTGAAATGATTGCATTCAATGATCCTATGATAGATTTTAATAGATTAAGATCTAGGAAAATTCGAGTCAGATTGGACTTGATAAAACCTTTGAAATTTAGCACCCATGCTCCAAATAATAACCATGGCATAAATTGGATTAATTTTTGCTCTCATGAATTACCTAGGATATTCTGCAACTTTTGTCATAGGCTTGGTCATGTAACTGAGGACTGTATGAAATTAATTATTCTTCGTCATCCAAGATTTGCTGCCTCACCTCCACCATCTCGAGAACTGCATGAGCATCAGCAGCCTTATGAGGATATCTCTGAGCAAGATTATATGAATAATATTGAGTCAGATGACTATGGTAGTGACTGGAGTTTGGATTCCATATAATCTCCAATCCCCTTCATCCAAGATAATTCAGTCCTCTCCTACAATGATACTGAAGCTCCTTCTGCAACACTAATTCAAAGTATGGAAGAATATGACATAACAGTCGATACTGAGAGTTTTTTTGAGGATACAAGGGTTACACAACCTGAAAAGAAGAGCCTATTCCATCCTTCAAGTTCATTAGGAATACATGAAGTTCATTGTTTCTGACGTCGAACCTGACTTCCTTTCAGTTGCAGACATCTACAACCCGACTGCTACTTCTGGTAGTCGTGGTCTCAATAGAGCTAATCCTGAGCAACAAAGGCACTTGATGGATTATGTAGCAGGCCCTTCGTTTTACAATAATACCTTCCGAAATGTTTCTCATGGAGATCTCGATCAATGGGTATCGCAAAATAGACCTGCCAAGAAATCAAAAGATTGTCATTCTTTTCAACATAACACTGATATGAATCAGCAAACCTCAAACGAAAACTATACTTCACACAAATGATTACTACATTCTACATGGGTCTTTCTGTTGATCACACCCAAAAGACCTTGCTGAAACATCTTATGGTCCGGTGGAAATTTTTCTCTTTCACTTAAGTTTTTCTACCTCCACCAAGTTATTCACTTAAGTTCTTCTACCATTTATCGTTGTATTTTCTTTCTTGCTTTGTTAGTGAGTTTATGTTCAGTCTGTCCTTGAAGTTTGCTTGCTGGTATAGTATGTTAGCATATGTGAGTTTGTTTTTGGTAGCAGTAATCTCCTTTAGCCTTGTACTCTGTTTGCATACTTAGGTTGTATTCAGGTGTGCTTTTTTCTTGTTGTATTATCTAGCTGGTGTTATTTAGTGTTGTTGCTAGCTTTAATATCTTTTTACCTGCATGTTATCTTCCTAACCTGATTCGTTTTTCTTATCCTCATAGTGTTAGATTACCTTAATTCTGATTAGCTGTCTCTCCTTTTCAAAATTATTTGCACTTCATTTATCCTTACTACCTTTTTGTTTAAGTTAATCCTTCCTAGATATCTTGATTATTCCCTGCTACCTATTCTGAGCCCTGTTCTTAGTTTTTTGTCTCTCTTCTTGGTTGTATTTGTAAGCTGTGATTTTTTACCTCTTCCGAGCCTTGCTCAAGTTTTTTTTTAAGACTTTCCTTTTCCTTAATTGGTTTTGTTTCTTTTTTTCTTCTAATTTGTCTCTTCCCTCTTGTTTTATCTCATCTTTTTAGGTTTTTTCTAGCCTCCTAGTTCCCTGCAATTTAGTTGTTCCATAGTACTTGTGCTACCTTTCCTTTTATTGTGTTTCTTTTATAGCTTCATTTTATTTCATCTTTAGAGATCACTTGTACTTTTTTTATTCTTCTTGTCACCCTTTTTTTTATATCAACTCACAAGCTTTCTCTTCTCTTTCCTTTAACTATTTGTTATTTACCCTATCATTTGCATCCTTTTCTCTTGTTTGACCTTATTTTTTGTCCACTAGGTTCTTTCCTTCGTCCTTCTTAACATTTTGCCACAACAATCTCCATTCAGCTTGCTCTCAGGGTTCCTCAGAGTATACTTTTATATCCGGATTCACAATCCCATATTTCACCTTTTAGACGACTTCGGGGAATGAAGCCCATCATTCTCCATAAATCAACCATTACCGGGCCATTTTACAAGCCCACCCTTCCCCTTTTGTTATCTCGGCCCATTTAAGCCATCTTCACCCCAATTCCTTCAAATTATCTGTTATAACTATGATCCTCAAATAAAGATCTTAACATGGAATTGCCAGGAAATCAACCAACCCACTACTATCCAGCATCTAAAGGGGCTTATCACCATTTATAAACCTTCCATAATTTTTTTATCTGAAACACTAGCCACTGACATCCAAATGATAAACATTACTCATCAGAACTCTTTCACCGTTCCCAAGATCGGCCGAAGAGGTGGATTATGTATTATCTGGGACAATGCTATCAACAATCAGATTTTACTACATTCCAAAAGATGCATTCATATAATTTTTACCCCTCCACCTCCAGCGCAACCCTGGTTCTTTACTGGCATTTATGGACCTCTACATCCGGACGCCATAAGAGACCTCTGAGAGGAATTTCCCATACTTTTTTCCAGTATTGCTCTTTGGCTTCTTCTCGGGGACTTCAATGACATCATAAACCAATAATAAAAGGAGGGAGACAAGTAACCTACGCCCAATCTCAGCCTTTTGTTTCTATGATTGATCAAATGGGCCTCATTGACATAGGGTTTCGTGGTGATCCCTACACTTGGAATAATAACATACTGGGCCAAGACAATATACTGGAATACCTAGATAGAGCCTTAGCCACTCAATATTGGTGTACCGCTAAACCCCATGCAGGAATCACCTATCTACCAAAAATCGCTCATATTATACTCCAAACTTACTGCAAAAAAAGGCAATTGAATGACAAGGAACCAAAAGCTACAAATTCAAACATTTATGGCTCTCTCACCTGCAACTTAAAAAAGTGGTCGATACATCCTGGATTCAACGCAATGATCCTGAACCTTCACTGGAACTGCAGCTCAAACTTATCGCCACCATTATGGTGTTTATCGATTGGAATAAACAAACTTTTGGACATATTCATACGATGCAAAACAATTCGACCTCCCATATAAAGTTTGTACAACATCAATGTACCAACCAACAAGGACCAGAATTGGAACAATGGTTATTGAGAGAAAGACATCTTATAAGTTCCCATACTACCCTCCTCCAGTGCCATACAACTTACTGGAAGCAACAATCTAGAATCCAGTGGCTACAATAGAGGGATTATAACACTACCTTCTTTCACACAAATTCCACCATCCATCGGGGACGCAATACTATTAAACATCTCCAGGATGCTCAAACCAACTGGATCAGCAATAAGGAGGATGTCATACAACTCATTCTGGATCATTTCTCAGAACAATATTCCAAAGCGCCCATAAGAATAGATGAAAATTTCTTTGCAGATATAAATCCCAGTAACTCCCCGAAAATATGCCTCCCTCACCCAGGAATTTACTACGATAGAAATTAAACATGCTCTATTTTCTATTGGCTCAGATCGAGCCCCAAGCCCAGACGGTTTTACAATTAAGTTCTTCAAATGCTTTTGGGAGACCACTCACTTATAACTTGTTTTTATGGTCCGCAGTTTTTTCAGCTCACTCAGCATCCACCCACTCATGAACCATACCAATCTTAGGCTAATCCCCAAAACAGATTATCCATCAAAACCGTCACAATTCAGGCCAATAGGACTCTGTAACGTAATCTACAAAATCATAGCCAAAATCCTAGTACACAAAATCCACCCTCTTCTCCCATTTCTAATCAATCCATATCAGAGTGACTTTGTCCCCCAAATATCAATTCATGATAACATCACAATTGTCGGGGAATTATTCCATCACATTAGATCTTCGGCCCTAAATAAATATCCAAAAATAACCCTCAAATTGGATATTCAAAAGGCATTTGACAGCTTATATTGAAATGTTATCAAAACAGCATTCACCAAACTAGGTTTTCCTCCAATTTTTGTGGACTATATAATGTTATGTGTCATTACAGTCTCAGATTCAATCCACATAAATGGTACGCCGCATGGATTTATCTCCCCCACCAGAGGCATTAGACAGGGTGACCCCCTCTCGTCCTAAATCTTCATCATCTGTGCAGAATCTTATCTACAAACTTGGGAAAGCTTGAATACCAACAGTTTATCGGAGGATTTCGCATCTCTCAAAAGGCGCCTCCCATCCTTCATCTCATGTATGTTGATGACATCCTCATAACGTACAAAGCTACCAAAGAAAGTAACAATCAACTGAAAAAGTTGTTCCATGTTTATAGTACATCGGCGGGTCAGATAATCAATACTTCCAAATCCACAATCATACATCATTCAAGATTGGATCAGACTCAGGTAGACACATTAGCACAATAATTTTGCATGCCAACCACTCCAAACCTACCTAGTACCTCAGTGTCCAATTCAAACACGGAAGATCGTCTCGCCATATTTTCGAACCGCCGCTTCAGAGGCTAGCGAGAAAGGCAAAGGATGGATGACAAAATGTTTAACGCCTACTGGAAGGTTAGTTCTCATCAAAACCTCCTTAACCCCCCACTTCTAATCATCTCATGCGGTCGCATCTCATCCCTACCCATGTCCATAACAACATAGATCGCATCACTATGAACTGTTTCTGGGGCCATGATTTTTCCGTCAGGAAATTCCATCCTATAGGATGGACTACATTAACTAAACCAACCTCAGCAGGAGGATTAGGTATCTGAAAAAGTAGTCAGTACAACAAATCCCTTTTCATGAAAAAGATTTGGAACCTACATAATCAACCCCATTCAATTTTTACCAAAATGTGTACCGAAAAATATCTCAAAGGGAAGCCAATTCTACAAGCCCACCACACCATTCCCTCATCTTCTAGTGATCAGTGGAGACAGATAGCGTCCCTCGTACCTCAATTCAAATCTCTCACCTACCATCAAATTGGAAGTGGATTATTCACCCTTATCCAAACCAATTGGATCCATCACTTCCCAAATCTAGACCGCAACCACTATTGTCCCTTTCATCTGGTAGCAGATCTTATTAACGCTCATTCTCATAGTTGGTCGCATGATAAGCTAAACTAAATTCCTCCCCTTGCAGTCAAAAAAATCATCAATATCCACCTCTCCCAAGATGCACCACCAGATTTAATCATTTGGCCTCACTCGAAATACGGAAAATATATGACATCAACCGCTTATACTTGCTTGACTCATGAAACGAACATTCCCACCCTAACTATCACACCTTCAACCAAATTTCTATGGACCTTACCGTGTCCACCCGAAATTCGGCTTTTCTTGTGGAAAGACATCAACAACGGATTACCTACCTTCTCAATCCTAAACCGTATAGGAGTTTCAAGTACAAACCGATGCCCCTAATGTAATTTAGCACCAGAATCTCCTGATCATCTTTTTATCCATTGTACTAAAGCGGAAACCGTATAACACATACTCCGAACTCGATTGTCTTACAACCAAACCATCCCCAGTCCCCACCCACCTATATTATCTCTCCAAACATATATACCCCACCTCCTACAACAACCAGGCCCAACAGTAACCATTACTATTTTCTGCTTTATTTTCTGGTCGTTATGGATGGCGCGAAATGAATTCGTTTATCAACATAAACTGACAACACCAGATATTATAGTAATGAGAACACTCCATCTCCATCAAGAATTTTTATGGGCACTGAAAAATATTCCTCTGGTACTCCCTGGAGATTCTCCACCTACTAATCAGATAACTGACATAAGGCGAACCACAATAGTATCGGTAGGCTGATCCAGCCCCACCTTGGACTGGATCAAGATCAACACAGATGGAGCAGCCAGAGGTCATCCAGGTTTCGCAGGCGCGGGATTTATATGAAGGGATTCATATTCGAAAGCGTTATTTACATTAGCACAACCTCTATGAGTCACCACTGCTTTAACGACGAATCATGGGCCATGGTGCTCGCCTCAAGAACGGTGCTTGACCGACTTTGGCCGAAGGTTGTCTTTGAAACGGATTCTGAAAATCTCTACCGCTTTTTAGCTTCCCCATCAACTCCTCCGTGGTACATTTCTGGAATTATCAAAGAAATTAAGAAAATTCTGAGCCAGATCCCTCGATATGAAATCCGGCACAATTACAGTCAAGGAAACTAGGCGGCTGACGGTTTAACTAATCATGCATCAGATGGAAGTCAAAGCAGAATTTTTTTAAGATCGATATGAGACTTCGTTACTCCATCCTTTATCCACCAAATTATTCTAAATGACTCCATAGGTATTACATATCCCCGTATAATGAATTTTTAATGCAATTTATACTATATTTCAAAAAGAAAAATAGTTCTATTCTCAAACGTGTCGTGTCAGTCTTGTACCATTTAATTGGATAGTTGTTCCACTCCCGCTTTAAGATAACCATAGTATAATGCAAGTTTTCTTCGTAGGATATGATATTTTTCCTCGTCCCTAGTTGTGATTAATTATGATTGTTTCATTATAATTAATTAAAAACTTTAACTAAATTGTAATATATATCTATATTTAAAAAATGTTTAATAATAATAAAAATGATTATAGACAGCCATAAAAATAGTTTTATAAAAAGATCGACTCGTACACATTGGGCCTAAAAACCATCCCACTGATCATAAGGAGGGCAGGGTTCCCTCACACGGTTTTTGAGTATTCTACCAAAAACTGCTATAATAATAATATTGATCTATTATAACAAAGAAGTTAGCCGAAGAGGCTACTTGTTTGAATCTTTCCTATCTAACTTCTTTTTTCTTAGAAAACCACCGAGTTATATGTTAATTAAACCAGCACTTACATGGATATATTTTTCTTTTACTAAAAAGATTATAAATATTAAAATACTAACATAACTTATACGCTCAATTGCAAATCGAGGATAAATTTTCTTATAAAAATTAGAAGTTAAAATTAGATTCATTAGAAAATAAATGACAACAACCAATCAACACGAGCATCTTTCACCTTCCACTATAATTCTAGACGCTTCATCCACCATGAGCTCTAACCCTGGAGATAATTCTATCCAGATAAGGATGACAACACATTTAACAATAAAAATGTTGTCCCATGTTTGATGCAGATGAGCAGGCTATAGCATATTTGGAGACTAAAGATCCGAGTGTCATAATTTAGTTCAAGAGGGGTCTATTTTGATTGGGAACGGGCCAACAATCAAGACATGACATGATTTTGTCTCATGGTCTTCAGATTTTAACCATATTCCATCGTTTAGAGCTTCAAACAGGCGTTTTTGCTATTTTAGGAAAGTTTTTATTTTGTTAATAACTTATTCGTTAGGAGTCCGTTTGGGTCGCCGTTTGCGGCAAATGGTTTTATTTTATGAGTATTTTCATTATTTTTGGTGGACCAAAATTTACCAAAAATAGCAAATTAAGGTTTGAGTCGGTTTGAGATTTTTTTTTATCCTTTCTTGACTAGCAAGTTAGGTTTTTTTCCCCGAGTCTATAAAAAATTCCTCCATATATTGTTTTAAGCAGTTGAATTTGATTAATAAAAATTAATTTCTTAAACTTGTTCAGGTTTAATCGATTATTATTTAAAGTAGGGAAACCGAAGTCTAAGTAATTATCGTTGTTCATAGTCGATATTCCGAGGAATATTTGAAGTTTGTACAAAATCTCTCCTTTTTTTCTTTTCTTTATTATCCGTTGCATCAATGTTTGATCTCGTGCCCTACGAAGAGGCCTCCATGAAAAATAAATTAAACAAAAAGGGATCAAGTTAATTTTCTCAGTAAAAAAATATGCACATCCGTGACTTTTTCAAATCGTAGACACGAAAGGTTTTCAAGTCAAGGTCCAAAGCCAAGATAAAGATAGGGTAAGAAAAGGTTGTAAATTCGTTTCAAGAATGAGTCGAAGGGTTCCATTGATCTTGATGGAGGAAAGGTGTCTAACAATTCATATGAGCTGCAAATATATAGATTGAACTAATAAACTATGCGCTACCACAAAGACAAAATTAGAAAGGAAGTAGAGTTTACTTGGGCCTCACATCGGGGATAATACAGTGTTGGAGAAAGGATACAATTGATACGGCAAAACAAATTTAAAACAAAACTCCATTTAACTAAACATAGCACTTCTCAAAAGGATTTTTCATAGACAAAGTGAGAAAAATCCCGACTAACTACTGATTTAGTGAAATGACAATGGGTTTGTTCTCCGGTAACTAAAGTAATGATCCAAACAAAGCAAAATATCCGAACTTCACATTGATTAACCGTCCTAGATACATGAAATGAAATGAAAGTTTTAGATAAAGCAAGACTGATGATGCAAACCCATGAATTCCTTCTTCTTTTTTTTAAACCAGGGATAAGAATTTTTTTTGAAAAATAAAAAGGAAGAAAAACTAAAAAAGGAAGATGAAAACATTTCTTTTGAAAACTGATTTTGTAAAAACGACAGTTAAAGATTTTTGAAATCGACATATGAAAATAATCAAGAAAATCAACCAATAAAAAGGGGGAATAGGGATTTGGCTTTGTCTCTTGATTTTAAGAGAAGACCAAAACCATCAGTTGAGATTACACAAACAATATCCATCATACACTCAGGACAGAATAAAAAACAGATAAATTAAAATCACACTAGCTAACAAGATATAAGAACAAACAAAAAAACAAAAAAAATCAACAAAATGGAGTTGCAAACCATTTGGAAAACCACGGTGTATCATTCTTTTTATCCCTACATCACCATATAAATGAGACCCTGGAGTAAACCAGAGGGTTTACTCAATTATCGTCGTCAGACGAAATTCTTAGATCTAGGGTTTACTGTATAAATATGAGAGAGAAACGAGAGCTTTTTTCATTATTTGAATTGCAATGCAATGTAGCCTTAACATCATGTTTGCATTAACTTTTTTTTTTTGCAGCAAGTCTTAACTTTTGTATATTTTATCTTTAATAGCCTTAACCAAGGTTGTTGCAGATATACCGAATTTCACAACGGGTTATCAAAATAAAGCAAACACTGCCTTTCAATCATATGGGACTTAGTAACATGAGAAATTTGATAACTTCTTGTAGTAATCTTTTCTTAGATCGATAAGTTGAATGCACACATGTTTACAATTTAAATAGTGAATATAAAAAATACGTGATCAAATAGTATTTGATATTTTGCGTGATCCAACTATTTATTTAAAATTTATATAATATTTTTTTTATTATATAGTATAGTGATCCTTAGAACTACTACGTACACTGGTCTAGGATTTATATATATTACAGGGGTTTAATCCCCAATTTTTCTTATAGGAGGAAGTTTGAGAACTACCAGACCATTTAATGGTTTTTTTTTTTAAATTTGTACAATACAATAAATGAATTTCAAACCATACGCATAACTTTTTTTTTCATTTTCTTATTGAACAATTGAACTTTTATAAAAAGAGATCAAATGTACAAAGGCGTACATCGAAAACTATTTGATTTGTTGTTTTTTGTTATTGTGTTTAAAGAGGTGATAGATCTGTATTAAATCTGCCTGGCTCAAATGCTTATTACCTTAAAGGCTTACACCTTTCTTGGGGCCAAGGGTTATGAATTTTGTGGACTTAAATTCTGTTTGGGATAGTTCAGTTTCTAAAGCTGGGTTTGGTATTGTTTTTTCTCTTTTTTTAAGAAACACTTTAAAATTATATATATAATGATCTTTTTTTATCCTGGTGTTTAGTAAAGTTTTTATAAAGTATTTTTCATACAAAGTACTTCCAAAATTCCCCAATTTTTAAAAGCCGAGGAAAATAAGTTTTTAAAAACTCAGAAAGCAAAAGATATGATCTCACACTAGTTTATGTATCTGATTTTATTTTTCAATTCCTATATTATTTTATAAACCATTTCAGTGAAAAATATTCTAATTTATCAATAATAAAGGTAGATTAAATAATTATTTAATTTTAGTTTGATTTTATGTTTGGAAATTATATCTATAATAAAAATGGTTAATAAAAATAAGATTTTTAAATAATAGCAATAACAATAATTATTAATAAATTTAATATTATATGTATATTTAATAGTTAAATATTTAATTATTTTTAAAACCAATAATTAAAACAAAAGTATTTTTAGAGATATGTATGATTTTGTCATTTGTTACAACAACAGTAGTGGGACCTAATATTTTACCAATGATTGTCCTAGCGTAAGTCACCTTTTTTTCGCTGACGATTGTTTGATTATTGTTTTTTTGAAATCTAGTGAAGCTAGTGCTCTCCATGATATCATAAGAAGGTTTATTGCTCTTTCCGGAAATTTAATTAATTTTGACAAGTCTAGAATAGCCTTTAGTACCAAAACTGATAATAGAATGAAAAATTATACAATTGATATCTTGGGGATTAAGAAAATGGGATTACGAAAAAAATATATAGGTGTTCCCCTCTTATCACAGAGGAATAAAATGGAATCTTTTGAGCCTATTCTAGAAAAATTTAGGGATAAGCTTTGCAAATAGGAAACCAAATATCTAAACCCTGCTGGTAAATATGTGCTTACCCAAACCGTTCCAGGATCCCTGGCCTCTCACCACATGGTTGTGTTCCCTTTGCCAAAAAACCTTACTAGGAAAATGGACTCTATCCAGATGAAATTATGGTGGAACAAAGAGCCTGTTAGACCATGCGTGTAATAACAGTGTTATTTTGTAATTTTGAGTGTGAGTGTGTGTGTCCAGGTGGCTCAGGTGGTCCACAAACTGTAATAACTCTTTTAGTATAAATATGTATGTAAGTTCTATTTTTCTCTCTTGAGAAGAGCTGATCATTTTCAATCAATAATATTCTCTAATATGGTATTAGACATGATCCATTTTTAGGGCTTTTATCTTCTCTCTGCAATTGAAGCTTTCTCCACAATATTAATGGCGATTTCTGATTCAATTTCTACTTTTACACATATTTTTATCAGTTTTAAACCTCTATCCAAGCTTACTTACACAAATTATGCTATATGGGAATCTTAGATTGTTCCCCTTCTTCGGAGTTATGATCTTTTCAGATTTATTGATGGTTATTTTACTTGTCCAATCAAATACTTGAAGTCTAGCACATAATCATCCTCTGTTTGTCCTGAATCTTCCGATTTTACTACTTCTTCTTCTGAATTTGTTTTCAATAAACTTTTGTTTCTTGGGTAAATCAAGATCAATCTATTCTTTCATGGTTACTTTCTGTTTTAACAGATGAATGTGATAATCGTCCATCTTTTTGCGGTAATTTTTGTGGTAAAAGATTTAATTCTCATGGTGGTTTCCGTGGTGGTCGAACAGATCGTGGTGGTGGTAGAGCTTTTAATTCAAACTTTTATCCACCAAATCCCATATATGACTACTATATGCTGTCAAATCTGCAAAAAACCTGGACATTCTGTTGTTGAATGTCTATTTCGATTTGAGAAACCTACTTATGATCCATCTATTCAAGCTCACCATGCCTATGCTAAAGAATGCTATGATGAATATGATGATTCTTGGTGTCCAGAACAAGAGGCATATGCAGCATATCAGGAAGATTATCGCTCTTCAAGAAGCTGGGTTCCAGATTCAGAAGCTATACATCACATTATATCTGATCTTGCTAACCTCAACTTGCATTCTCCATATGAAGGATCTGATCATGTCAAAGTCGGCAATGGCTCATGTTTTCCTATTGAACATATTGGTTCTGTTTCTTTTTCTTCTCCTACCACTACTTTAACCCTGTCAAATGTGCTTCATGTTCCATCTATTACTAAGAACTTTTTATCTGTCATCAATTTGCAAAGAATAATAACTGCTTCTTTGAGTTTCACCCTTTTTCTTTCTATATCAAGGACATAACTACTAAATAGGAATTACTTAGAAGTGGTATGCAAAATGGCTTTAATTTTGATACTTCATCACTCAAGTTTGTATTTAATGTTGAACTTAGTAATCCTACAGATTGGCACAATAGGCTTGGTCATCCAGTTTTTAGGACTCTCAAGCATGTTTTGTCTTTTATTAATGATTCTTTATCTTAATATTTAGGCAAATTTGTTTGCAGTGATTGTCAACTAGCCAAGTGATAGGATTCTGACGAACCTATTTATAATAACCTTAATCGCACGACGTCTAACTAGTAGATCGGCAAATACGGGTCGAACCCATAGGAAGCGGGAAAATACTGCAATCAATATCTCAATTAAACTAATCATAAATAAGATCTTTTGGATTTTTAGAATTATGGATGAAATAATAAAATAAACTAAACTAATATAACAACTAAGCAGAGAGAGTCGGTAACCAGGGTTTTTAGTATCCACCACTATTTCAATTTAATTACTGAAGTGAAACATAAATCCTAAATATTTATCTATTGTTCGTTCAATCAACATCACCTATTAAGTATATACATTAGAGTCGTAAATATCACTGGGACGCCCTAAGCATGGCACATCAAAAACTCTAAGTCTTAGCATACACCATCAAATTGCGTTAGCGAGAAAATTATACGAAACTAATTATAGGTTCACAAATAATAACTGGTTATTCTAAGCATACCTCATCTAAGAATTTAACCCAAGCATGGAATATCAAATAAGTAGACAAATATATTAGGTATCCTATTAATTATGCGCATAAGTTATTGTATTGTTAGAACCGGTGAAGCAACAACTAATTTTTCGATAAATCAATAAACAAAATCATGGAACTAATCTATTCAAATCATAATATTCTTTTGTTATATAAATCAATTCAACTAACTTAAAACTCCATGTGGTTTCAACATAAAACCCTAGCTACAAAAATCAGCAAAACAAGGGGTTGGGTTTCTCAGAACCCATAAAAATAATTAAGAAAAATAGAGATGGAAAAGATTAAACCCAAAATCGAACACCGGCGTTGTCTTTTTCTTCTCTTGTCCTATACAACAGCAGCCGCCAACCTCCACATACTTCTTCTGTCTCTTTTTCACCTCAAGAATAGCTCCGACCTACGCCCTTTCTGATCCTCTCCCCAATCAATCAACCCTATCTCGCCTCCTTCATGTGCTACCTGACTTCTTTTGTCTCTCTCTTCCTCGGCCCCACTCAGAAGACGCCCAGCCTCCAATCACCTCTCTCCTCCTATCTATCAATCAATTTCGCACTCCCTTTCTCTTTTGTACTTCTTTCCCCTCCAATCAATCACCCCTTCCACCTCTCTCTCTAACGTCCCTTTCCTCTCCCCTCTTCCTCTAACTGTCAATCACCAGCCGCTTTCTCCCTATTGTGCCTTCAACATAATCTCTTTTTATATCTTCTCCCACATGATAAACCTTTCTCCACCTGACCATGTGCCACCACTCACATCTCAACTTCACCGAGTGATCTACCAATTCTCTAGACTTTCACCCCTTGCTACATCACGTCTCTTTTTTCAACTCACATTAGTCACAAACAAGTCTGATCGCGACCTCACTTCCTATTTTTAATTCACACACCAACAGGATAATTACACCTCCACTTTTTTTACTCTGTCTTTCCAACTTCTTTTCTATTTCATAATCACCACCTTCTCTCTTAAGATCATTCACTTCATCCGTCCAACCAACAGAACAAAAACTTACTTTTTGCCACGTCCTGCTCTATTTTTTTATTTTATTTTTAGTTTCTTAACATCCAGATTCCAGACTGCTCCTCTACATAAGACACAACCCATATTCCAGTCTGCGTCAAATTTGGTGGTAGTTCAGATAAAATTAGTAGTTTAGCCATTTTTATTTGTACTTCGGATTTTAGTGTACCATCTATAACAATAACTAAAAATACATTTTTAATACAAATTTAAGAAATAGTAAATATAAATTAAGCAGTAAATATTTATGAATTATGCCTGTATCACCAAGTCTAATGCACTACCCTTTCCAGCTGCTTCTACTTCTGTGCATGGGCCATCAGATCTAGTTCATTCAGATGTTTGGGTTTCTTCTGTCTATTCTGTCAATGGTTATAGATATAATATTTCATTTATTGATTCCTAAAGTAAATTCACATGGCTTTATCCTTTGTATTACAAGTCTGAGGTCTTAGCCACTTTTGTTAAGTTCAAGGTATTAGTTGAAAACCTATTTGATAGGAATATCAAGTATTTCCAATCTGACTGGGGAGGGGAATAAAAAAATGTATCCTAATATATGCAAACTTGTGGTGTTGCTCATAGAGTGTCATGTCCCCATTCTCACTAGCAGAATGGTGCAGCAGAAAGAAAACATAGGAATATTATAGATACTAGATTAGCCCTTCTGAATCATGTTTCCCTGCCACTCACTTTTGGTCATATGCATTTGAAACAGCCAATTACGTTATCAATAGATTGCCAGCTTCAATCCTCAAGACCAAAACTCCACTTGAAATTTTATTTCATACTACACCTGATTATTCATTCTTTAAATTTTTTGGATGTTCATGTTTTTCTTGCATCAGACCATACAACTCTCACAAACTTGAAAATAGATCTGTTAAGTGTATTTTTCTTGGGTTATAGCCTTATGCATAAGGGCTATAGATGTCTATATCCTCATAACAATAAAATAATTATTTCCAGGCATGTGACTTTTGATGAAGCTGAATTTCCCTACTCTAGCATGTTTTCCACACCTTCATCTCCTCAGTCTACTACCAACTTTTGTCAGTTCTTTGCCAACTTCTGTGCTGCAAGCTCTTATTTCTACTGATCCAGATACGACTTCCATTTTCTTACCATCTGACTTTCCTCCTTTAATAATTTCAACATATGTCATTCCTCTTACATCATCTACTCATGATATGGTGACTAGATACAAAAGTGGTATTGCTAAGCCTAAAATTTATGCAGCTACTACTGACTCAAGTGATTCAGATGACACTGGTTTAATTACTCCCACCATATTTGCAAATGCTTGTAAACATCCGAAAGAAAGTTGCAATGGGTGAAGAGGTGGATGGATTGGAACATAATAAAACTTGGATTAAGTTTCCTAGAATATCTTCTCAAAATATTATGGGGTGTAAATGGGTCTTTAGGATTAAGAAAAGAACTGATGGTACTATTGAAAGATATAAGGCAAGGCTAGTAGCTAAAGGTTATAATCAATTTGAGGTATTGATTATCATTACACTTTGAGACCAGTTGTGAAGCCAACAACAATTAGGATGATTTTGTCTATTGCCCTTCGTAAGTATTGGGATATTAGGCAATTAGATGTGAAAAATGCATTTTTACATGGGGATTTAACTGAGGAAGTGTATATGACCCAACCTCCAGGGTATGTTGATAAGTCTTGTCCTACTCATGTTTGTAAACTCCAAAAGTCCCTCTATGGCCTTAAGCAGGCACCTAGGGCCTGGTTCGAAAGTTTGGGGTCTTTTTCTTTTAACCCAAGGATTTCTTGCATCCAAGACTGATACTTCATTGTTCTACAAGGTCACTACTTCTGAGTGTTTATATCTTTTAGTGTGATATAAACATACTGTTACTGTAAGTAACACTACTTATATTGTTGCTCTTATTGCTTCTTTATGCACAAAATTTGGTATTAAGGAATTGGGTAAGTTGTCATATTGCTTAGGCATTGAGGCTCATTTTGATTCTGTTGGTGTGCATTTAAGTCAACATCAATACATTACTTCATTGTTGAAAAGAACTAAAATGGATTCTGCTAAGCCTGTGCCTACTCCCATGGCTTAACCTACTATTGATGCTCCTGTTACTTCTCCTTTGTTTGCTGATACTGCTTTATGTAGAAGCACAGTAGGTGCCTTGCAATATGCAACCATCATTAGACATGACATATCTTTTGCTGTTAATAAGGCTTATCAGAAGATGCAGTCACCAAGTGAGGAAAATTGGTCTAGGGTTAAGAGAATCTTAAGGAATCTCTTTGGTACTCTTTATCATGGTTTGAAATTTAAAAAGTCTACTTCTTTACATCTACATGATCATTGTGATGCTAACTGGGCTAGTGATACACTTGACAGGAGGTCAACTAGTGAAATGGATATTTTTCTTGGTCGGAACCTTATTTCTTGGTGTTCTAGAGCAAAAATATGTCTCCATATCAAGTACAGAATCAGAGTATAGGGCTTTGGCTGATGCTATGTCTGAAGTGTTATGGGTTCAATCTTTACTTTCTAAATAGTGTTTTTATGTTCCTTCTTCTCCTGTCCTTTGGTGTGATAATCTGGGTGCTACATATCTTACTAAGAATCCAATCTTTCATAATCGAATGAAACATATAGAAATAACTTTTTATTTTATCAAGGAGCTAGTTGCTGCTAAGAAACTTCTTGTTAGGTATATCTGTACTGAGGATCAAAGAGATGATATTCTTACTAAACCATTGTCTCATACAAGATTCGACTTATTTAAGTCCTGCTTCGACTCTGGGCTTGCGGGGGGTGGGGTAGAGGGGGGGGGGGGGGGGTTAGACCATTAGTGTAATAAGAGTGTTCTTTTGTAATTATGAGTGTGAGTGTGTGTGTCCAGGTGGCTCAGATGGTCCACAAACTGTAATAACTCTTTAGTATAAATATGTATGTAAGTTCTATTTGTCTCTCCTGAGAAGAACATATCATTTTCAATCAATAATATTCTTTAATATATCCAGATGTTAAAGGTTTAGTCTTTAGAAAACGATATTATATTAATTGATATATTGATGTGTTCTGTAGTTGTGATAAATAATGGTTCATTCAAGACTTGTGAAGATTTGTTTTTAAATCTAATTTATAAGACTAAAAATAGGAAAACTCAAATAAAATTTATAACAAGATTGAGAGTAAACGGAGGCGAAGATTCCACTATTTTCCAAATTTTAAAGTGATTCAATTCAATAATTATAATTAAACAATTCTTACGTTTAATACGATTCTAAAATATTGCAATAAGTAGATTTTTAAAACAACAATTGTATAACAAAAGCAAGGAGCATCTAAAACCTAAGCCAAAGCATGTACCATCTAACAAAATCACAATTGCTTAACAAAAATCATTAAATCAATTTTTAACCAAGGCAATTAATCATAAATGAATTGCATTAATTAATTAATTAAATATTACCACATAATCTTTTGGAAATTAGCTTCCTCCGTCGCCTCAGAGATGGGGTTTAGCTCCTCATATTAATCACTTGCTCAAAATTATGGTTCATTGCTCCAAAAAATGTTTACAAATGATAAAAATGGAGTAAAACAAAGAAAAAAGTGAGTTTGCAACGTTTATAGACGTTACAAACGAACTGTTACAGAAGGACTGAAAATAAATGTTGCAGTTGCGACAATATTCGTTGCAAACCGATGAAGAAAAATGTGGCCTATTGGTTGAAGATTCCGTTGCCTATTCCTTGTTCTTCATGCAGCAGCAGCAACAATTTTTCTGAGTTGATTTTTGATCGCTCTTTTCACCTCCTGATCTTTCCCCAATACTCTCTGCCCTTTCTACAACTCCCACAACTTTTATTTATACACCACAGACCTCCTATTGTTCAAAGATTCTTCATTGAAAGAGAACAATACTCGGGTATTTTTTTCTCTTCAATTTTCGTAATATGATGTGATATTCTGTCTTGATTTTGATTTCATCATCTGCTAGAGAATAGATACTGCTGAGACAATAATCCTGAGAGAATAATTATTTCATTCAAATCAATCCCGAGAGATTAAACCCGATAGAGAGAAAAAAAAAATAGTCTTCCCTGAAATCTTTCCCGAAATTATTTGGATTGATTTCACGTATCTGTATAATCCATCTTGATATGGACATAATATTCTCTGATTTTAATCCCAGAAAACACGTGAAAATCTCATCCAAAATCAATACAGAATATCATTGTATTTGAAATGAATTTTCCCGCCAAAATAATTTTTGAACCGTGAAGAAGAGGGGGTGCTCATATCCAATGTTCGGGTTCCTTTATCAATTCTGGGTGCATTTAGTAGTTTTTTGAGCCAATTTTTTCAACAATGTTTAAATACATAAAAACACAATATTGGTACAAAATGAGTTCCAACACTATAAAAGTTGAGAGCAAATTAGATACATAAATGTTAGTCTTCGAGAAAATCTAATCTAGAAAATCCTAACTCACTTTCGCAGGCATCGCGATTGCACTTAGCGTGTGCAATAAGCCTTTAAACCCATAGGTGTCCCTATCGAACGAGTTGTAGTCTCGTGAGGGCTTACAAGAGGTGTACCCACAAAACCTTTACTCCAAACTCTAGCTACTTGTGAACGATTGAGGATAGACACTAAACAAACCATTTAGTTGGCATACTAAATTCTTTGCCTATAAGAATCATTACCCTATATGAGTCTAATTGATGTACACGAGTTTTCACTCAGCGTACTAAAATCCATACAAGAATTCAAAACTCTACTTAAATAGTTGTTCAACCACGATACTCAGAATCTATCAAAGTACAATCACATGGAAAGATTTAGAAGATCGATATAGACAAAATGAAGTTTGCGCGTGTTGACTAAGGTGAACGGTGTTTCCCATATCTGTCTGAAGGTCACTGCCAGGATAAATGGATTGAGATACGCTCCCACTAGTCTTATTCCTTAAGCTAATATCGACTCAGCTGGTATATACAAGGGTCCCAGTGGTCGATTTATTGAAAATATTTTCAATGTACTAACAAAATGATTGGATCAAATGAATCCAAGCGCATGCTCCTTATCAGCATTGTACATGATAGTTCTCATGGATCCTGCATTCCACGCTTGCTTAGGCGACGGATACAGGGAGAACACACATATATTGCTATCAAAGTGTCAATATTTTTTTTTGAATAATGGTTTAAATAATACAATAATGGGGCTTAATCTCAAACACTTCATCCCCACCAAATCACTTAGAGAAACACAAAAATTGCAAAAATAAAAACACAAGGTGATATGGTCAAAATAGATTCTGAGATATGGTGACAACTATCATGTTATTTCTAACACCTGAGCTAGGCTTCCTTTTATGAATAGGCCATTTAGATGGGCACAACAATTCCTATAGACAAAGATTTAAGTTTCCATCTACCTAGAATGGTTAGTGTCACCCTGAATTGTTCACAAGTTTCTAAAGTTTGGAGTTTTATTATTTCAACTAAAAGTTTCCTCCCTTACCCCCAAACTTAAACCTAACATTGTCATCAATGTTTCAAATTAAAATGCCAAAAAATAGGTAACTAGAGGAATAAAAAGGTAAGTCAGAAAGATAGTACCTGGGTGAAGCGAAACGATCCTTCTTTGGAGAATAAGACAGAAAAATAAAAAAAAAACCTACAAAAACTTACTAATGTACAACAACATCCTTGATGGTCAATAAGGGTAAGAAGGATCCTCCATAGGGACCTCCTCAATATCACCTGCAGGAAAAGGCTCTAAAAAGGGTTTCAATCTCTGACCGTTAACCTTTGAAGAACTACTACCATCCAATGTCTCAATCTCAATAGCACCATGAGGATAAACAGTGCGGACTATAAAAGGACCCGTCCACCGAGAGCGTAACTTCCTGGGGAATAGATGCAAACGGGTATCATACAGAAGAACTTTTTGACACGGAGAAAATGACTTTCTTAAAATATTTCTACCATGAACAAGTTTCATTTTTTTCTTATACTCCTTAGCACCATCGTATGCATCTCTACGAATCTCGTCCAACTCATTGAGATGGAGCTTCTTGTGAGCTCCTGCCTTGTCAAGCGAAAAATTAAGTTGCTTTACAGCCCAATATGCTTTATGCTTTATCTCGACGGGTAGGTGACATGCCTTGCCAAAAACTAAAAGATAAGGTGACATTCCAATGGGGGTCTTAAACGCAGTACGGTAAGCCCATAAGGCATCAGTAAGCCTCAATGACCAGTCTTTCCGATTAGGATTAACTGTTTTCTCTAAAATACATTTTATCTCCCTGTTGGAAACCTCTACTTGACCACTAGTCTGTGGGTGATATGGGGTAGCTACTTTGTGGGTAATACCATATTTCTTCATCAAAAGCCTAAATGGTCGATTACAAAAGTGCGACACTCCATCACTAATTATAGCCCGCGGTGTACCAAAACGTGCAAATATGTTATCATTCAAAAACTGGACCATAACCTTGTGGTCATTTGTTCTACATGAAACCGCCCCAACCCACTTAGACACATAGTCTACAACGACAAGGATGTAAAAATAACCAAAAGAATTAGGAAAAAGACCCATAAAATCAATGCCTCACACATCAAAGACCTCAACAACTAGAATAGGGTTCAAAGGCATCATATTTCTACGGGAAAAGATTCCTAACTTCTGGCAACGCTCACAAATAACACAGTAACGGTGGGTGTCTTTAAACAACGAAGGCCAGTAGAATCCATACTGCAATATATTAGCAGCGGTTTTCTTAATACTAAAAAATGACCCCCACAAGCATGATCATGACAAAAGGAAATAATACTGGACTGGTCATTCTCAGGTATACATCTCCTAATAATCTGTTCTGGACAATACTCAAATAGATAAGGATCATCCCAAAAGAAATGCTTAAACTCGGCTAAAAACCTAGAACGATCTTGCTTACCCCAATGTTGGGGCATTTGACCAGTAACAAGATAGTTCACTATATTTGCATACCAAGGTAATTGGGAAACAAGGAAAATTTGTTCATCAGGAAAACTATCCCTCACAAGAGGGGAATCATCAGGGAAATCAAAAACAAGCCTAGACAGGTGGTCCGCTACTACATTTTCTATGCCCTTTTTATCTCTAATTTTTAGAGAAAATTCTTGTAACAAAAGGATCCACCTAACCAATCTAGGTTTAGTATCCTTCTTGGACAGAAGATACTTCAAAACAGCATGATCCGTAAAGACTATGACCATAGAACCTAAGAGATAGGATCTAAACTTGTCTAAGGAAAAAACAATGGCTAACAATTCATTTTCTGTGGTGGTGTAGTTCATTTGGGCATCATTCAGAGTTTTGATAGCATAGTAAATCACATGAAGTAATTTGTTTTCTCGTTGACCTAGCACAACACCAATAACATAATCTGAAGCACCACACATGATTTTAAAGGGTAGGTTCTAGTTAGGTGCCTGGACTATGGGGGAGGTAGTGAATAAAGTCTTAAGCTTCTCAAAAGCCTCTAAACAAGCATCATCAAAGACAAACTTAATATCTTTTGAAAGCAAATTGGAAAGAGGTCTAGAAATCAAGCTAAAATCCTTAATGAATCGACGACAAAAACTTGCATTCCCTAAGAATGACCTAATATCTCTTACGGTTTTGGGAACCTATAAATTCTTAATAAGGTCAACTTTGGCTTTGTCTACCTCTATACCCTTAGAAGATACGATATGCCCTAAAACAATTCATGATCGAACCATAAAATGACATTTCTCCCAATTAAGCACTAAATTATTTTTCTTACATCTAGTCAACACTAATGTCAAATGATGCAAGCACTCATCAAAAGATGAACCAAACACTAAAAAATCATCCATAAAGACCTCTAAAAACCGTTCTACCATGTCAGAAAATATACTCATCATGCAACGCTGAAAAGTAGCGGGTGCATTACACAACCCGAAAGGCATGCATCTATACGAAAAGGTACCAAAGGGACATGTAAAATTAGTTTTCTCTTGGTCTTCTAGGGCAATAACAATCTGATTATAACCAGAGTAGCCATTTAACAAGCAATAATGACTATGTCCAGATAATCGTTCTAGCATTTGGTCGATGAAAGGAAGGGGAAAGTGGTCCTTCCTTGTGACCTTGTTAAATTTTCTATATTCAATATAAACACGCCACCACATGGTCACTCGGGTTGTGATTAATTCATTGTTTTCATTCTGGACTACAGTGATACCTGATTTCTTGGGAATAACCTGAACGGGGATAACCCACTTACTGTCTGAAATGGGGTAGATAATACCTGCATCTAACAACTTAAGCACCTCAGTTCGAACTACTTCTTTCATGTTAGCGTTCATTCGACGTTGCATCTCCCTAGAAGGTCTGGTGGCATCCTCTAAATGAATCTGATGTATACAAACAGTAGGACTTATACCCTTAACGTCTGCTATGGTCCACCGTAAGGCTTCCTTATTTTCTTGAAGCACGGTCACTATCCTACTTTCCTGATCACTATCCAAGTCAGATGCTACAATTACAGGTAAAGTCTCGGATGGGCTTAAAAACACATATTTCAGAGTATCTGGCAATGGTTTGAGGTCCAACATATAAGGCTCTTCTAAAGCAGGAATTAAGGTATAATTAGAAACTGGTAGTGGTTCGAACTTAGCTTTCCATCTATTAGTATCTAACACAGGGGTAGAGTCTAACAGAGCATTCACTTGATCAATGGTGCTAACTTCGTCGAAATCTAAGCCAAAATGGGTTAAACAATACTCTAGTCTATCTTCAGATAAGATGTTTGCTAATGACTCCTGAACTAATGTTCCTATCATGTTCACCCTTTCAATGCACGTGTCATATAACTCACAGGGTTGCTTATTAATATGGAAAATATTCAGTTCAATAGTCATATTACCAAAAGACAAATTCATAATACCATTTCGACAGTTAATGATCGTATTAGATGTAGCTAAAATCGGGCGAACAAATATCACAGGTATCTGGTTTTCTGGGTCAGGAATAGGTTGGGTATGTAGGATAACAAAATCCACAGGATAAATAAACCTATCGACCTCAATAAAAACATCTTCGACAATACCACGAGGAATTTTAACAGACCTATCAGCTAACTGAAGTGTTATCTGGGTAGGTTTTATGTCACCAAGTCCTAGCTGGAGGTACACATGATATGGAAGTAAGTTCACACTAGCTCCTAAGTCGAGTAACGCTTTCTCCACATGGTAGTAACCTATGGTGCAAGAAATGGTAGGGGAACCTGGATCTTTGTACTTAGGAGTTGTGTTGTTCTGGATAATTGAACTCACATGACTAGCTATAAAGGCTTTTTTCTGTACACTAAGCTTTCGCTTTCACGTACAAAGATCCTTAAGGAACTTGGCATATGCCTAATTGCATCTAATAAAGGAAGATTGATGTTGACTTACTTAAAAATCTCCAATATATCATGAAAGTTGGATTCCTTCCTAGTTGGTACTAGAAGTTGTGGGAATGGGGCTTTGGGGACAAAATCAGGCTCAGTGGGAACCGCATTGGACTCTTTAGAGACTTTATCAATCTCGTCAAATATATGCTCAGAAGGGTGAACTACAGCATGTTCACTATCGGGTAAGGTTACCTTATTGTCTACCACTCTACCACTCCTAAGGGTTTTAATTGAATTCACATGGTTTGAGGATCTCTCACCAGAAGATAACTCATGAACTCTTCTAGGGTTGGGTTGGGTTGTGGTTGACTATGGAACTTTTTTTTTTCTCTCAGCGATTCATTCAACTGACTAAACTGGGTTCGTAAATCGTAAATAGCCTGAGAGTTAGCCTGGATCATGTTTTTATTGTCTTCTAATTTTTGTTCAATAGATTGCTGAAACTTAGCAGTGTGATTAGTTAACAAGGTGACAGACTCTACTAAACTCATGACCGTCTTTTCTAACGGACTCTGAAATTATGCTGGTCCAGAAGGATTCTTAGTATAACCAAAACCTGGGGGAACCTGAGGGTTACTAGACTGACCTTGATTTTGTCCCTTAGACCAAGAAAGGTTTGGATGGTTTCTCCAACCAGGGTTATAGGTTTCTGAATATGGATCAAACTTCTGACGGTTATCATATCTAGTGTTATTGTAAAGAGCATGGGCTTGATCTTCAACAGTTTGTCCTTCCCAATATGACTTGGGTTCTATTCCACAACTAGATTAACTTAATTCTAAGGCTTCTAACCTTTTTGCTATAATTGCAATTTTGACATCTGATTCAAGAATTCCATCTACCATATTGACATTACCTCTGCTCAGTAAAACTTTTCTCTGGGGTTCCTTACTACATTCCCGTTGATGGTTTTTTTCGGCAATTTCATTCAAAAATGTCACTGCCTCATCAACAGTTTTACTATCAAAAATCCATGTACATAATGACTCAACCATGGTTGTTGTTGGATAATCTATCCCTTCATAAAGGATCTGGACTAGTCTAAGCTTTTCTAAACCGTGTTGGAGACATTGTGTTAATAAATCGTTGAACCTTTCTAAATACCTATACAAAGATTCTCCTTCTTGTTGCACAAATGTGCAAATCTCCTGCCTAATAGATGATATTTTGTGCCAAGGGAAAAATTTAGAGAAAAAGGTAGTGGTAAGTTGTTCATATATCTCAATGGATTCAGATGGCAAACTATATAACCAAGATTTGGCCTTGTCTCTCAGGGAAAAAGGAAGTAACCTAAGTTTCAAAGCTTCATCAGACATGTTGTGAATTCTTAGGGTACTACATATTTTTTCAAAACCCCGAGTGTGAAAGTAAGGGTTTTCATTTTCATTTCATAAGAAGATTGGGAGCATCTGTATGGTCCCAGGTTTTAACTCATAGTCTGCTTGAGTTTCAGCTAACTTGATACATGATGGACGAGAAGTCCTAGTGGGATTCAATAAATCTTTTAAGGTTGCCATTTCTGGCACAACTGGAAAATTATGAATAACTTCCTCACTAAGAGACAAATTCTCAAAAATAAAGTTTTCAAAAATCGGGCTCTCAAAAGAAGGGTTTCCTAAATTCTCAATTTCAAAAACAGAGTTTCTATTCTCTTCACTGATCAAACGACCAATAAAATCTCTTCTCCAGGTACGCTCTTCAAGACTTTAGGCGGCCTGGGCATGCAAATAAATAACTCATAATTGGAAGGGAATTCTAAACAAACACAAACAAGGCCGACTCAACCAAATCAAACTTATTGAATCTAGCAAACAAAAAGCATGATGGCTCCACTTAGATTGTTTCTAGACCAGCTTCTATTCTTCCAAAAGGCAACTAGTTACAGTTCTAGCGAATCTCTCGGAACGATCTGAATTAGATTAAGTTGAATAAAAAAAGGATAAGCTCTAAAGAGCTTTGATAACCATGTCTCATTGGCAACTTTTTCCTGGGTTACAAGGCGGGTCTAATCAACTTAAAATAATCTTACTGATTTTTAAGTTAAGCTAACAAAGTAACCAATACAGTCATTTTGAATGATTTTCCAATAAGCTCGATACCCTATCGGTCTTCTTTCTAGTCAAATTTTAAGGATGAGGTTCGCGTTAGGTAACGTGTTCCTAAGGCGGGCAAGAAGGAAACGGTGATGAAATCCGAGTCCTTATCTTATATGGTCAATCCTTTCCCTTTACTAGAAAATAAATTCGTATTCAATTCCTCAACATATATGCATACGAAGGAATACAGTAAACCACTTGCATAGGATTCATGGGTTAATCGAGTATTACCTCCCGTACCTGACGTGGGATGAATCGGTTGTAGTCGACTCGGGCCACCGACTCCTGTGTCAGTGTACGAACCCGAGGGGCCGAGACAATATCGTAATTGTCGTCCTTCCCTATTGCAGTTTATATTTAAATACCCTTTCGTGGGGTTTAAAAATTAATAATAAAGTTCAAAAGTCCAAAGTCCAAAAATAAGAAAAACAGAAAAATACCTAAAATAATTACAAAAATAATAGGAATTTCCTAATACAGTTTTCTAAAAATAAAAACTCTAAAAAAAATTAAAAAATTTAACTAAAAAAATCTTGTCTTCCTTTTCTGTTTTTTTCGTTTTGTCTTTGATTCCAAGTCTTTAATCAATCAATATAATCTTTAGCTATAATTTCTTTTTGATCCAAAAACTGTAATACAAAGAAAATACTCAAAAATGTAAAATATAACAAATAAAAATAAAAAATAAAATAAAAATCAAACTAAACTTATTAACCTAAAAAAATAAATAATCTAAAGACAATTCTAAAAACAAGTCCGCGTCGGCGGCGCCAAAATCTGATGTGTTTTGTAGTTGTGGTAAATAATGGTTCGTTCAAGACTTGTGAAGATTTGTTTTTAAATCTAATTTCTAAGACTAAAAATAGGAAAACTCAAATAAAATTTATAACAAGATTTAGAGTAAACTGAGGCCAAGATTCCACTATTTTCCAAATTTTAAAGTGATCCAATTCAATAATTATAATTAAGCAATTCTTACGTTTAATTCGATTCTAAAATATTGCAACAAGTAGATTTTTAAAACAACAATTGTATAACAAAAGCATGGAACATCTAAAACCTAGGCCAAAGCATGTACCATCTAACGAAATCACAATTGCTTAACAAAAATCATTAAATCAATTTTTAACCAAGGCAATTAATCATAAATGAATTGCATAAATTAATTAAATAAATATTACCACATAATCTTTGGAAAATTAGCTTCCTCCGTCGCCTCAGAGATGGGGTTTAGCTCCTCATATTAATCACTTGCTCAAAATTATGGTTCATTGCTCCAAAAAATGTTTACAAATGATAAAAATGGAGTAAAACAAAGAAAACAGTGAGTTTGCAACGTTTATAGACGTTACAGACGAACTGTTACAGAAGGACTAAAAATAAATATTGCAGTTGCGACAATATTCGTTGCAAACCGATGAAGAAATTGTGGCCTATTGGTCGAAGATTCTGTTGCCTATTCCTTGTTCTTCATGCAGCAGCAGCAATTTTTTTGAGTTGATTTTTGATCGCTATTTTCACCTCCTGATCTCTCCCCAATACTCTCTCCCTTTCTATAACTCCCACAACTCTTATTTATACACCACAGACCTGCTATTCTTTAAAGATTCTTCATTGAAAGAGAATAATACTCGGGTATTTTTTTCTCTTCAATTTTCGTGATATGATGTGATATTTTGTCTTGATTTTGATTCCACCATCTGCTAGAGAATAGATACTGCTGAGACAATAATCCCGAGAGAATAATTCTTTCATTCAAATCAATCCCGAGAGTTTAAACCCGAGAGAGAGAAAAAAATATTCTTCCATGAAATCTTTCCCGAAATTATTTGGATTGATTTCACGTATCTGTATAATCACTCTTGATATGGACACAATATTCTCTGATTTTAATCCCAGAAAACACGTGAAAATCTCATCCAAAATCAATACAGAATATCAATGTATTTGAAATGAATTTTCCCACCAAAATGATTTTTGAACCGTGAAGAAGAGGGGGTGCTCATATCCAATGTTCGATTGGCTTTATCAATTCTGCCTTTAGTAACTTTTCGAGCCAATTTTTCCAACAATGTTTATTTTTTAAAAATACCTATAAATACATAAAAACAAAAAATATTAGTACAAAATGAGTTACAACACTACAAAAGTTGAGAGCAAATTAGACACAAATGTGTCTATCATATATCGAAGAAATATGGTGGACTCAATTTCAAAAAATCTGACATTTTTAATGCTGCTTTGTTGGCCAGATTAGCATGTAGGATGTTGGACCAGCCAAATGCTTTGTGAGCAACAGTTCTTAAACATAAATACTTTGTTAAACTTGATCCTTTGACATATGACCTTACCTCTTATGGCTCTTGGGTTTTTAGAAATTATTAAGAAAAACTATTGTTTGGGAAGTGGGTGATGGCACTAGCATAGGTGTTTGGATGCACAAGTGAGTCCCAAAACTTGTTAGAACTGTTGACTCTAGAATGAGATCTATGAGTATACATGAAGTTAATGATCTAATTGATAATGATACCAAGTCATAGAAATTTAAAACTCTGAAAACTTTGTTTGATGAACAGACTCTTAGTCAAACAACAATTATTAGAGTTCTAATTAATGGATCAGATAGAATTAGATGAAATTAAACACATAATGGTTGTTTTACTGTTAAGTCATCCTATAAAACCATTTTGAATAACAAGATTGAGTTGAATTATGTCCCTTATAATCAGTTTTCTTAGAATCTTTTTTGACAAACTAGATTAGCTCCTAAAATTTTATTTTTTCTATGGAAATGTATTCAAGGTTGTCTCCTTGTTAGAGAAAGAACTCACAGGTTTGTATCGAATGTGGATAACATCTGTCTATTTTGTAGGACCCATGAGGAATCTATCCAACATTTGTTTATTAGTTGTCTCCATGATAAAGAGATTTAGAATACCCTTGATGCTGGTTTCTTTAACATAATCCAAAATAAGGATATTAATGTTTGGTTTAAGGAGTGATTTATAGTTATGCCAGGTGCTAACACCCAAAGGAAAAAATCTGTCCAATTTGTAGTTGTTCTCTTTTAATAACAAGATAAAGTAATAAGGATTAATTTTTCTATGTCATAAGTTCTGATCTATTGGCTCTCTATTCTGAGTAACCCACTAAAGAAATCTGAGATAACTAATGAAAAGTACAATAACTAATGAAAAGTACAAGCTCAAACTAGAACTGGGAGAATTTGATTCCTCTACGTCCAGCTAACATATAGATGTATTGTAATCTAACAATTTATAGGCTTAAATTATAAAAGTTCCAATTCATATCACCTCTATACAAATGGTATATATTGGGGATGTTCACAATAAGGATTTTTTTGTCCCAATTTTAACTTGTCAAAGAAAACATAGACATATCAAAAATTCAACATCATCTTATTAAATTCCCTATTCTGAATCCAAAAATCATCATATGTAAAGCATAACAACCATGTATATACATATGCAGTCATGTATGTATATATATCTTGGAAGTTTCTTTCACAATGTTGGTTTTCCAACGATACAAAATTATAAAAGAAAGTATTGGTGTTGCATCAACTGAATTGATTTGTTGATAAAACTATCCATTGAGGTTAATCAAGAACAATAACAAAAACCCAAATTATAAAAATATCTAAAACCAGTGAATTTATCATAAACATAATGTCGGGTTCACAAAAATTTTTTTGATAAATTTTATCTGGTTGTGTTAGGGTTAATAAAAAAAGAGCGAAAAGAATAAGAAGAAAAGATGTTTTAATGGGAGATGAAATTATCATTTTTCTAATATAACTTTAATAAAATAAAATATATATATATAGAGGAAAACAAAAAAATAAAAAACGCGTGAAGTGATTTAGACCAATAAGGTAGGTTATAATGTGCACCCTGGTATATTAGGGGTGCACAAATTTGGACTCCACCAGTATACAGTAGAAGTTTCAATGAAATATATCTTACACCGGGTCGGTTAAGCTCTGGTTTTATGTTTTCAGTCCAGTTTATTAAAAAGAAGAAAAGAAAACCATTAATAAAAAAAATGATGGTAGATTTTAGACCCTACTAGGCTTGGACTGCATGGAATCAGTACTCCAATATAAAATTGTATCTATAAATAAACAGTGGTTAGTTGAGGTAATTAAGTTCTTTAATTTTTTATTCTTAATTAGGATGGATAGTAAGACTACTAATATGGTTTTAATTAAGTCTTTTAGAGAGACCAATTGCAATCACCATATATGGCCACCATCTTCCCAACTGGTGATAAGGAAAAAAAAAAGAGAAAAGGATAAATTAGATTTTGATGGTCTAGGTCTATTTAACAACACATGGACATGCTTCTTCGTATAAAGTTTTGTAGCGCAATAAGCACCTCTACAATCTAAAGTATAACCTTGATTGGATAATCAAAAATGTTCCACTGAAACAAGTCTATAAATTTATTAAGTGGTGGCATTAGAACATAGGCTTTTAGGTTTGGAACCTATCAACAGCAAGTACTAAATATAATCTAATTCTATAGAACATAGGCAAGGATATATTTAGAAAAGTGTGACTAGATTATCATTTCTTGTATGATTATTTAACCGCCCAATTTGATTATATAAGAAAATGACAGTATATGTTAGGTGTGTGTGAGTGTTCTAAATAAAAATGATATCTGATTTAAGATTTATATATTAATTTCAAAAATTATTTACAGCAACACTGTATGCTAGTAATAATTCAGAATTGATTGTGAAATGTTATGCGGTAATGTGGTACCACGTCTAACCGTTTGACTGAAAGTTGGAAGCCATGTTACACGTAATTTTTATAACCATTTAAATTCAAGCCTCGAAAAGATTTCCATACGAACCAGAGTTCAAAACCAAAAACATCCAGATAAGTAATTAGTCATATAAATGAGGCGAGCTTGAAACCTCGTGTGGATTTTCAGACGCATTAAGTCAAGATTAGAATGGAGTGTCGTCTTTTGAATTCGATCTGGTTACACAATTCTTTGTTGTTTGGGCTAATTGATATTTAGTACTCAGATTTTAACCAGGTTTAGTATTTGGTCTAATATTTGTCCAACGTTAGGACTTGATACCTAGACTGACGGTTGTCTACTATTGACTAGATTTCAATTAATTTTATAAATTAAATTATATAAGATTACAAATATATCCTTGATGTGGGCTTAACATCTAACGACTATGATGTAATCATAAAACCTACGTAACGATTCAATCCCATGGAAACATGTTTTAATCCTCTTCATCTTCTCTTCACGGATCTCATCTTCTCCCATTCACCACTATTTCTCTTTTCCAAAAAAAATAAGAAGTAAAACCATCGTCTTTTCATAGCTTCTTTTGTCTAAGAATCGAGTTTTCATGGCGTTCGATTTGAGTCTATTAAAACAACCAAACACTAAAACCCCATATTTTTTTCATCATCAACAACAAATACTCAATAAAAAACTATCAATAATGAAACACATACCTTCATCTGAGTATGCTGATTATGAATCTAGATCACCATTAATTCTTCTACTAAATCCTTCATTTATATCTACTCACAATCAATTTATCTTCCACATCCATGTACTGATTTTTTTACAACCTTTTTTCTAAGGTTTCACAAAAACATCCAATTTAGGGTTTTCTTCCAATTCCTCAAATTTAGGTTTTTTAAAATAAAAATAGTGGGTTTTGAGATGGGAATTAAATAAAATCAAGGTATGGGTTTTTAGGGTTTGTATTGAAATAAAGATTTACAGGGATTTATGCCACTGAAATCCACCACCGAAATCAGAAAATCCATTTATCCCCTCTGAATTCCTATCACAGCAAAACCCATCAATTATTCTTCCTTCTCGAGGATTCAACGAATTACTCAAATCCAACACCCATCAAACCTACCTTCTCTACTGATTTTGTCCATAAAACTCATCTCAGTTCAACACAGATCTACCATTTCAAAATCAACATAAACCCATTTCAGAAATTATTTTCATTTATTCAATTTCAAATCAGTTCAAAACCCTACTTCATCTTCTCCCTGTTATGAACTCATCTTGTGAATCGACGGTAGCAAGTCCATATTCTACAGCACCAACCCCTTTCTCAACTTCAATCCTTGACAGCGACCAACAATTTCGTAGAGAAGGTAAATTAGGGTTTTGATTTGATTTAATAAATAAGGGTTTTGTTTGATTCATACATTAGAATTTCGATTTAATTAAATTGGGATTTTGATTTGCTTCAGTAAGTTAGGGTTTTGTTTGATTCATAAATTGGGTATTCAAAATTGGGGTTTGGGTTGGATTCAGTATTTAGTGTGTTGTTGGGTTTTGTTTTTGTTGTAAAGGGGATAAAGAAGATGAATACACAATGATGATTCGGGGGTTTTCTGTTGAAACTGAATCAAGTATGAGTTTGGGTTCTTGACTAATTGATTTGAAGGTTTATATGTTGGTGGTGGCTCGATTAGGGTTCGCTGGTGACTCTTTGTAAAACTGAAGAACACAAAGAAGATGCTGTGAAAGAGAAGAAGTAGAGAAATTGCAGCGAGAAGAAGTAGAGAAATGGAGGATTTGGTACTTCCGTCTAGATGTGATACTAATTTTAATTGTGCATTCATGTAAACTCCGTCATAACATTTTCATATGATTCAATGACTAGTAGCTTCAATTCATAGATGCTTGGTATTTAATTAATTTATATAATTTCACTGACTAGTTATGATTTATGATTGATATGTCGTACTTGGGTTAAGTTCTTTGATTGTGTATGCTTTAGGATTGATAAGTAGTGCTTTAGGTTTATTACATTTAAAGCGAAGGAAATTGTATCGATGAAACTAAACATTTATGATTTTATTGAAATATTTTCCGAGATATAATGTTAATTCCAATATTATCTTGAGTATTATACAAAAATACGTTTGGAGATTGTATGAGTTTTGCATGATTAGATTGGTGGAGACCAAATTCCCTAGTTACTGACCCCGTCACTGTTTAATTTTAGTTTAGTTTATTTTGTTATTTCGTTCTTAAAAATCCAAAACATCATTTCTGGTTAGTTTATTAGAAATATTGATTGCAGTATTGTCCCCGCTCCCTGGGGGTTCGACCCGTATTTCCCACTGTCTACTAGTTAGACGGCGTGCGATTGCGGTTATTATATATAGGTATTCAAAATCCTATCAATTTTTAGCGCCGCTGCCGGAGAGAGGTTGTGAAATATTGTAATTAATATTTTTGATTTTTTAATCATAGTTTAGGTTCTATTTAATTTTTTCTTTTATTTATTTATTTATTTTGTACAATATTTTATTTTTATTTTATTTTAAGATTTATTTTTCCTTTTTACTTGTTTTTTGTTTTAGTATTTCTTTTCAGGTACTACTCTGAGGATGATGACTTCTTCTCAGGAGACGTCATCTAAGATGACACTTGGGAAATATATGTATGGGCCACAGTATAAGGAAGTTCTTGTTTATAATCGTCTCAGGTATGGAAGTTCAAATCAACTTCATTTCGATATGGGTAGTTATTTAGATGAGTATCAACCTCAATATCGTGAGGTTGATTTTTCACATATGCTAAGTCAAGAATCACATAAAATGATATATGACAGTATTATAAACACATACCGCCTAGTTTGGATCAAAGATTAAGAGTTTCTGAATGCCAAAGATTATATGTTGATGATGATCTATTTTGTAGTGACTCTTTGTTCCAGACAGAATATATAGATGACCCTGTGGATGATTGTACGGATGATTTACCTAATTCCATAGATGAATCTATCTCACAAGATCATTCACCCGACTTAGAGGTTGTTTCTAGACCCCTAGACTTCCAAACGTTACCTAATTTAGGGTTATAATTGTGTTCTTCAAAAGTTTTGTTGGATTACTTTACATCCAAGTACCCATAGGACTTGCCTGTTCCTGACACCGTGCATGAACCAATTGATACTTCCTCAATCCCAGTAGTACCCTCATATTTTGTTCTTTACGCACTTCCATGTGTAGTATCAACTTGGTTTGGGGGTAATCCTTTGTTTTTTATAGTTTTAGTGTCTCTGTGTTGCCATAACATAAATGTGAAATTATCGTTGGTAAATATTGTATTTTGGATTGATCCCCAAATTTTCAGGTTGTTAATTTATGGAGATCCTTTTTGTACAATCCAATAAGTATATTTTTATTTTTTTTGTTTGTTTTTCTTACATTTTCTTTAGTCTTTTTGGTTATTTTTATTTGTTCTTTGTTATTACTATCGTTTGATGTGTGTTACAGAGAATACTACTTTTCTTGCGTCAATCAGGTAAAATCTTCAAATCCCTTCTCTTTGATTTATATTTGTATCTCTTATTTACATTTATATTGCATATCATTCTAGGTTGCACGGTTTGAAACATTGAGGATAATGTTAAATTTAGGTTTGGGGGTAGAGTTTCCCAAAATTGATGCCAATAATAAAACTCCAAAATTTAGAAACTTGTGAAAAATTCAGGATTACACTAGCCATTCTGGGTAGATGGAAATAAAATTCTTGTCTATTTTAGCCCAGCTAAATGGTCTATTCATAAAAGGACAGAGCTCAAGTGTTAGAAATAGCATGATAGTCGTCACCTATCACGTTCTGTTTTTATTTTTATAACTTTTTGTGTTTCTCTAAGTGATTTGATGGGGCACTAGTATCTCCTTGTTGTCTCCGCTAGGATGAAGTAGAATGATTGAGATCAATCCTCATTATTTTATTTGAACTTGACCAATAATTTATAAAAAATAAGAAAAAAAATTTGACATTTGGATAACAATATGTGTGTGTTCTCCTTGTCTTCGTCGTCTAAGAAAGCGTGGAACGTAGGATCCATGAGAACTATCATGTAATTTGCTGACAAGGAGCATGTGCTTAGATTCAAAAGATCTAATCATGTTGTCGATATATATATATAATAAATCAATAAATAAATCGATCGTTGGGGCCCTTGTATATACCAGCTGAGTTGATACTAGAATTAGGATTCAGACCGGTAGGTGTGTATCTCAATCTATTAGGGTTCATATTGATGCTAACGATCATGCAAATATTCTGGGAAACACCGTTCACCTTAGTCAACATGCGCACACTTCTACCTCTATATCCACCTTTTTAATCTATTCATGTGATTGTGGTTTGTTAGATTCCGAGTATCGTGGTCCACTGTATGACTGTTTGAGTAGAGCTTTGTTTACTTATATATGAATTTTAGTATGCTTGAGCGCAAACTTTTGCACAACAATTGGATTCATATAAGGCAATGATTCTTATAGCCAAAGAATTTAGTAGGCCAACTAAATAGCATGTTTAGTGTCTATCCTCAATCATTCACATGTAGCTAGGAGTTGGAGTATAGATTTTATGGGTATATCTCTTGTAACCCTCATGAGGCAAAACTCGTCCGCTAAGGTCACTTAGAGGTTTAAAGGCTTGTTACACATGCTAAGTATAGTCGTGATTCCTGCGAAAGTAAGTTAGGATTTTATTATTTTTCTTAGATTTAGTTTAGTTTAGTTTTGCTCGAGGACTAGCAAAATATAGATTTTGGGGTATCTGATATGCACTAAATTTATATGACAAATTTGCTTATGGGCCGTCAAAAGTAGGTTTCTGAGTTTCTGTTTGATTTCTCTCATTTCCAAACTCTGAGCTCGTTTCACTCATCAGACAGAGACCTCAGTTTCAAAATAGACAATGCAACTATGAAATGACACTTCGATGCCTCAAGGCAACCTCAAGGTTTTTACCTCTATATTTATATTTACTAGTCATCACTTTTGTATTAATTTTGTTATTTTATTACTTTGATAGGTGGTATACGTAAAACCCGAACTATTGGTAAAACAAAACAAAATGGACATAATTACCAAATATCACCTTTTAATATTTGAAGCACTGTTATGGAATCACCAAAATGTCAAGAGTGACACTAATAAGTGGCGGCATCAATGTATGGATATCCAAGGAAGTGGGAGGAGCTAAGTTTGTTTGGGAATTAGCTTGAGAAATGTAAAGAAAATTTGTGTTCTCTTTTGGATGGACTGTTTGCGAGATATGAAAATATCTCCTAACGGACGGTTGACAAGTACAGTAACATATAAAGAGAGGTTTTATATCTTCCTTTGGAAAGAAAACGTAGCAAGAGATGGTGCGGTCAGAGAGAAAAAGTGTAGGTGAGTCTGGTCAGGTGGCTGGTTGGTAGGCGTGAAGTTGAAGGTAGAATGTAATTATCAGTTTCTGATGAAGTCTAAACGTGGCATAAGTTATAATGGTCTGTGATTTCTTTTTATCCTTAATATTTGTTAGAGTATATTTTCCTTAATGTCTTAGGATTTCTTTTTATCCTTAATAATTGTTTTAGATATTCTACCAAATGTAAAAATACTATTCTTACTATAAATCAGAGTATTCTCCTGTATGATAACAATTAAGAAAAATAAACAATAATATTATTCACGTCTCAACTTGGTATCAGATGCCTCAAAAGATCCAAAACCACGCACCAATGGCTGCCAATACAACAACAAACCTTCAAAACCTTCACATCAACCATATTATCAACATCAAACTCACAGAAACAAATTACTTACTATGGAAAATACAATTCAAACCCTTGTTAAAAGGCTATAACCTATCAGGTTATGTTGATGGAAGCTTTCAAAAACCACAGAAACATCTACCAAATCAAACTGAGGTTAATCCTGAGTTTATCAAATATGAAGAACAAGACAACATTCTCATGGGTTGGCTCTTGTCATCCTTAACAGAAGCTGTTATGACTAGTGTTGTTGGTCTCAACACATCAAAAGAAGTGTGGGAAGCACTTGAAAACCGGTTTTCTCCAAACAACCAAGCTCATCAGATGCATCTAAAAAGAGAACTACATAATCTGCGTAAAGGTAACATGTCCATGCACGATTATATTTCTAAAGAAAAAACCTTGTTTAATTATCTAACAACATCTGGAGCAACAACTTGTTGTTCTACAGGAACCCCTTGATAATGTTGCGGCATATAGCAACCCACATTACCAATCAAGGCCACCACATAGGAGAAACTTCAGCTCAAATCGTCGAGCTCAGAAAGAGAATTTTCTGGGGTTTAGGGAAAGAGGACATGGCATAAATAAAGAGATTTTTTTTTGTTAGGTTTTGAAAGTAGGACCTGACCGAGAAAAAAATTTATAAAAGAAAAAGAGAAGAAAAAAAATGGGGGTCCCGTTCGAGGTATGACCGAGGGAAGTTTGGTTGGAGGCGGAGACATGGGAACGGAGGAAACAGACGTAGTGGGAGTTTTGACGGACGGCTGGTGGAGGTCTGCAGAGTTGTTTTGTGGCTATGAAGGTGAAAGAAAAGACAGAAGAAAAAGAAAAAAACAGGAAGTTGAAGGGTTTAATCTCTCCCTCTATACTTTTCAAACTTATTTATATGTTTTGAGAAACCTTTACCATGTCTTGCTAAGTTTTGTGACTAGAGTTTTAGATAGAAACCAATTTTAATTGTATATTCATGTAAACTCCGTCATAACATTTTCATATGATTCCATGAATAGTAATTTCACTTCATAGATACTTGGTATTTAATTAATTTATATAATTTTATTGACTATTTATGCTTTATGATTGATATGTCGTACTTGTGTTAAGTTCTTTGACGGTGTATGCTTTTATATTGATAAGTAGTGTTTTAGGATTATTACATTTAAAGCGAAGGAAATTGCATCGGTGAAACACACATTTAGGATTTTATTGAAATATTTTCCGAGATAAGAGGTTAATTCCAATATTTGTCTCGAGCGTTATAAAAAATACCATTGGAGATTGTATGAATTTTACATGATTAGATTGGTGGAAACCAAATTCCCTAGTTACTGACCCGTAATTGTTTAATTTTAGTTTAGTTTATTTTGTTATTTCATTCTTAAAAATCTCAAAACATCAATTCTGGTTATTTTATTAGAAATATTGATTGTAGTATTATCCCCGCTCCATGTGGTTCGACCCGTATTTATCATTGTATACTATTTGACGTCGTACGATTGCGGTTATTATATATAAATATTCAAAATCCTATCACTTCACTACCACCTTCAATAGTAACAAAATACAACAAACACCACCATCACCTTCAACATAAAAATACATATCTAAATATGTTGGATGAAATCGGATACATCCTGACGAGAACATGTTCTTTAATAGAATATGCAGAATAAAACCATATACATCACGAAGAAAACCTTTTTTTTTCTTCAGAATATACATGTTTCATCCAGATTTGATCTGTAAAGTAGTATGATGTACAAATGGTTGTTTGATTTTATCGTAATACGAAAGATGAAACAAGTTTTATGGATGTAAGATTATTATGGAACCAATTTATTCTGTCTCTCTAAGGAAGAAAAGATAACCTACACTAATTTGGATCTCCATTCTCCGATTACCAATGGTTGAAGCAAGGACCCAAATGTTGGAGAAAATGAATTTGAAATGAATTTAAAATTGAATTATTGGTCTTGGTAGGAATGGATCTTAGGACCAATGGGTCACTAAGAGACAGTAGCTCATTTGTTGGGTGGAAACATCATTTTCACTATTTTGTGAATGAAGAACCTTTAGTTAGTCCCACATTGGAGAAACTAGAGATGAGTTCTCCTTTTATTACCACAAAACTTGCAACTAATGGAGGGCCCTTAGAGTTTAGAAGCTTTTGTGGTTGGGGGAAGACTAAGGCAATGAGGTACTTGGTGCACACATACTCTTCACACATGTGCGGTGCTTCGCACCGAAGCACGCACGCTTGCGTTGCTTGCGGAGCTTGCGGTGCTTATGTGTCGCGGGATTAAGTATGCTTGCGGGTGCGGGCGTAGCTAAGGCTGCGGTCCAATCAAGACTTACGTTTTTGAAATTATTTCTTAAACTTCTGTTTCTAAAATTAAGGTGTTTTAATGAGAGAATATTTTATAACCGTTTTATTACCGTTGTAAACTAAAATTTCACTCTTAATTACCGTGATTAATGCATGGAATTAATTTTAATCAATAAAAAATTATTCTCATTAATTATGCCACTAATTTCAGCCATCTTTTGACTATAAAAGAAAGAAGAATTTTTCATTTCAAACTATTCCAGAAAAGGCTATTATCCCTAGTCTTTTCTCTTCTTCTTGCTTTGTTTTGCACAAATTGAGTGTTTATTTCCCTTCCATCTATCTTTTTGTTGAGTTCGTTTGAGGGTGATTTGGATTGTGCTAATTCATATCATAACGGGCAGTTCTATCCTGGAAACATCTTCTTTGTTGGGGTATAACATCTCTCATTATTGAGGAGTACCCGAGAACTATTGTGTTAACGACAATTTGCTGAGCAGGTGGCTCTGTCCTTGTGTGTGCATCAACAAGAGTGTAGAGATTTATCTAACGTTAACAGTTTGCTTCTGTTTACTTTTTTCCATTGTTGCAGAACCAACACCCAATATTGGACTTTAAATTTCATTTCTTCTCTTCTCTCGGTGTTGTTTCTTATTAGTTTTACCCTATATATTGATAACCCCAAATTTTTTGATTCCCTCTAATACTATTAATCAATTCAATCATAACCTAATTAGAAAATTAGAAAATAAAATAAAAGTGATACAATTGTATCTAATCCTTTTGCCCTAATTGAATTTTTCTTTTTTTTGTGTGTTTCTCGTAGAAAAAGATGTGAATTAGTAAAGAATCAGCGAAAAAAATTAAGCAAATAAATAAAGAATAATATTTTAATTAGTTGTTATAAAATTTAGTTTACTAAAAAATAAAAATATAGTTTTAATATTTATTTTGGGATGTTAGAAAAGTATCTAAATTTTTTTGAACAATATAAAAATATTTTATTTTATTTGTTTTCTCGACCCATAAATTTATTTTTAAAAATTATTAAACCAATCGATTGTATTAAAATGGTTATAGTTTGGTGAAAAAAACTCTAGTGTTTAGATATCATTCGCACAATATTTTCATATATTATAAACTAGTTTGCATTTTAGATTTTGTATTACAAAGTTTATAATAGTGCTGGGCCAAACCAATTTAGACTATACTCGATTGTGTGGTGTTGCAGTTGGATTGGCTGGTTCACCCGTTCATAAAAAATAAAATATTTTTTAAAGAAATTATTAGGAAATTGTTAGACCAGACTGCAAAATTGACTTGATCACAGATTTATTAGTCTGACCGGCTGATCCGGTCCGGTTATCAGAATATTGGCAACAAGAGCTGAAAAAAGGAATGATAATCCTTAATTGTCACATTAACAATGGTTATGGCTAGATTTGCAGGATCGATGACAATCCAGTTTCATGGAACGTGAGGAGATTGACCATCCTAGTGTACGTACTACGTACGTTAGTATGATCATTCATTATTCTCACATTAATACCCACTGTCATCCATGTTTGTAATCTTTATTGTCCTTAACCGTCATGTGTTTTTTTTTTTGACGATAAGGTTAAATTCATATATAAAAAAAAATATTACAAGCCATCACTTACAGGCAAAAACGTCATACATAACACAAATCAATTTAAGACACCACCGCTATCCAATTAAACAAAATACTGCTAATAGGAATCCCGTTAAAAAGATCAGAGTCAGACGCCCATAATATGAGAGTAGCTTTCACTTCTAGGATTAACTCTTTTTCTGATTTCTTTTTACCTTCAAAGGTTCTAGCATTTCTTTCACATGTTGGATGAATTGGTGCTGAAACCTTTTGATGAGAATTTGAATGATCCGTGCAATGAAAGAGAATTAGAGAGTTAAGGAAGACAGAATTATATGGTCAAAAACCATATTCTGAACTGTTTAGAAGATGCTCTTTATGATTTCTATAACGCAAAAGAAAACTTTTATGCATTTGACTTATGGGCTTCCTTAGAAGCAAAATATGAAGCGGAAACTGCTGGTAGTAAGAAGTTTTTAGTTGCCCGATTTCTGGAATACAAGATGACAAATGACAAATCTGTGGTAGACCGATTTCTTGAACTTCAGCGAATTATTAATGAAATTATTATTGAAGGTATGGTGATTGATGAAACGTTTCAAGTGTCTGCGGTGATTGAGAAATTACCTTCTTCATGGTCTGATTACAAACGAAGATTGAGACATGAAACTGGTGAAGTCAGTATGGTTGAATTGGGTAAGAAGATTCAAGTGGAAGAATTATTGTGTTCAAAAGACAAGAATGTATCTTCCGGAAGGGACATGTCCAACAAAGCTCATGTCAGCGAACACAAGTCTTCTGCAAGCCTGGTCCGCACAAAAAAGGTACTTTCCTGAAACCAAAATCTGGCATTGGTAAAATTAAAGGTGCTTGTTATGTTTGTGGTATTCCAAGCCATATGGAAATACATTGTAGGAATCGTAGAGACTTTAATAATAAGAAGCCCAATGCAAATTTAGTTGAAAGCAACAAGAACGAGTTTTCTGGCACGGTGTCTGAAGTCAATTTGGTAACCAATGTGAGAGACTGGTGCGTAGACTCTGGTGCTACCAAGCATGTCTGTGGAAAAAAAGATATGTTCACCTCCTATCAGAAGGTAGGAGAATGAGAAAAACTCTACATGGGTAACTCGTCCGCAACACAGGTTGCGGGAAAAGGCAAAGTTGGGCTGAAGCTCACTTCTGGCCAAACTCTCACATTGAATGAAGTTCTTCATGTTACGAACATCTGCAAAAATCTTGTATCTTATGGTGTATTAGATGATAAGGGCTTTAAACTAGTTTTTGAATCTCGGAAAGTCATTGTAACTAAGGGTAAAGACTATGTAGGAAAGGGTTATAAGACTGAGGGACTTTACAAATTGAATGTAACCTCTGTTGAAATGAATAAATTTGATTCTTCTGCTTATGTTTGTGTTTCATCGAACGTTTGGCATGGTAGACTTGGTCATGTAAATTATAAATCAATGAACAAACTGGATAGCATAGGCTGCATACTTAAATTCAGTTTGGATAATGAACATAAATGTGAAATTTGAGTAGAATCAAAATATGCTAAAAAGTCTTACAAGAAAAATATTCAGAGAAATTATAAACCCTTAAAACTAATTCATTCAGACCTAGTTGACATGAAATCTGTTCAAACTAGAGGTGGTAAGAAATGGTTTGTCACGTTTATTGATGACTGTACAAGGTACTGTCACATTTATTTACTTAAAGGTAAGGATGATGCCTTAGAAGCCTTTAAGATTTATAAACTAGAAGTTGAAAACCAAATGAGTACTACAATTAAAACTGTTAGGTCTGACCGTGGTGGCGAGTATGTAATCCCTATTTGAGATTTCTGCTTAGAACATGGCATTATTCATGAAGTAACCCCTCCTTATTCACCACAACCTAATGGTGTGGCTGAACGGATAAACCGAACCCTTAAGGAGATTACGAATGCTATGTTAGTTAGTTCAGGACTACCTGCGAACTTGTGGGGGGAGGTCGTCCTCTCAGCTTGATATGTCCTGAACAGAGTACCCTTTAAAGGATCAGACAAAACTCCATATTAGTTATGGAAAGGTAGGCAACCTTCTTATGCATACTTTAAAGTGTGGGGGTTTTTGGCTAAGGTCTCTATCCCTCCACCCAAAAGGAACAAGATAGGACCCAAAACTGTTGACTGTGTCTTCGTAGGGTATCCCGAACATTCTACTGCTTATAGATTTATGGTTGTAAGTTATGAAATATCTGAAATTGGTATGAATACCGTTATGGAATCTATGAATGATGTGTTCTTTGAAAATGTTTTTTATTTGAAATCTGAACCTCGCATGATATGTGTTGATCTCCTAGATGTGCCTTCTACTAGTCAGACATTAACTGTAGAGGAAGATGAATTTGAGCCTAGAAGAGGCAAAAGACTTAGAGTTGAAAAATCTTTTGGGCCAGACTTCATAACTTGTTTAGCTGAGACTGATCCACATACTTTTAGAGAAGCCATGACTTCTTCTAAAGCTCCATGGTGGAAAGAATCCACTATTAGTGAAATGGATTCTATTCTACAGAATGATACTTGGGATATTATAGATTTACCTCTAGGGTGTAAACCCATAGGTTGTAAATGGATCTTCAAATGAAAACGTAAAGTAGATGGAACTGTGGAAAAATATAAAGCTCGGTTAGTAGCTAAGGGCTATAAACAAATAGAAGGTGTAGATTTCTTTGACACTTATTCACCTATTACGAGAATTACTTCCATTAGGATGTTAATTCATAACTTAGAGATACATCAAATGGATGTAAAAATAGCTTTTCTAAATGGTGAATTAGATGAAGAAATTTATAAGGACCAACCTGAGGGATTTGTAGTGAAAGCTTGTGAAAAAAAAGTTTGTAAACTGAAAAAATCTTTGTATGGCTTGAAACAAGCACCTAAACAATGGTATGAAAAATTTGATCATGTAATGATTTCTAGTGGTTTTAAAATAAATGAATCTGACAAGTGTGTTTATATTCAACTTGTGAATGATGCATGTGTGATTGTATGCTTGTATGTTGATGATATGCTTATACTTGGTACAAACATGGATGTAATTAACTCCACTAAGAACATGCTAAATGAGAACTTTGACATGAAAGACTTAGGCCCCGCTGATGTAATCTTAGGGATGAAAATTAGAAGAGAGTTTAATGGATATAGTCTTAGTCAATCTTATTATGTTGAATCTGTACTTAGAAAATATAACCAGTTTGATAGTAAACCTGCTTGTACTCCGTATGATCCTTGTTGTAGACTCAAGAAGAACAAGGGTAATGGAGTTTCACAACTTGAATATTCACCTGTCATAGGAAGTCTGATGTATTTAATGAGACCAAACATTGCTTATGTTGTGAGTAAGTTAAGTAGGTATACATGTAATCCGGGACAAGAGCATTGGGATGCACTTATCAGAGTGTTAAGGTACTTAAAGTATACTTTAAACTTTTGTTTAAGTTATGAGAGATACCCTGCGGTCCTTGAAGGATTTTGTGACGCAAACTAGATATCAGACTCAGAGGAGTCTAAGTCTACGAGTGGATATTTTTCACTCTAGCTTACGGGTCTGTATCTTGGAAGAGTTCCAAACAGACACGTATAGCTCGATTCACTATGGAATCAGAGTTTATTGTGTTAGATAAAGCAGGAGAGGAAGCCGCTTGGCTAAGATGCTTTTTAGAAGACATTCCTCTTTGGCATAGGCATGTGCCAGCTATATCTATACATTGTGATAGTCAAGCTGCAATAGCTAATGCTAAAAACAACAACTATAATGGGAAGTCTATACATATTCGTAGAAGACACAATTCTCTGAAACAACTAATCTCAACTGGCGTTATTTCTGTTGACTTTGTGAGGTCTAAAGAGAATATCGCGGACCCTTTGATAGGCTTTTCCAAGGAGATAGTTAATAATGCATCGAGGGGGATGGGGCTTAAGCTCATCAAAGAAACTTGCCATGAAGGACACTCAACCTTATTGACTGGAGATCCCAAGATCAAGGTTTCGAATGAGACAACTAATTTGTGGTGGGTTAAATGAAACACTATCAGAGAATTTCATTCTCTGTCCCTTCCCTATGGTGTAGACGTGATAGTGTGACTGCATATGAGGATGACTTCTTATTAAGTCTTAATGAGTTATATAGTTTCAATTTAAGATTGAAGTGGGGTGAAGCAGTAAATACTCTTGATAAAACTCACCTATCTGAATGAGGAAGTGGGTCGCTTCCTATGAGAACTGAGCTGAGTCTCTAGAGCATTCTGATAAACAGGATACGTCCAGGGCCAAAATGGACACAACGGCACGAACTTAACAGCACCTAGAGAGATATCTCACGTGGAAGTTATTGATGAACCACACCAAACGATGGCAGTTCAAGACATCGCGTTCACTGTCCATCAAGTAGTTCCGGTAATTTCTCACTAAGAAAAGGTTCAAGACCTTATGGACACCTATTACCTAAGAGGTATTTCTCGCTTTCTGATTTCTGATTTTTATCGGGTTTTCATTCATGTGGGGGATTGTTGGAGAAAATGAATTTAAAATTGTATTATTGGTATTGGTAGGAATGGATCTTAAGACCAATGGGTCACTAAGAGAAAATAGCTCATTTGTTGGGTGGAAACATCATTTTCACTATTTTGTGAATGAAGAACCTTTAGTTAGTTCCACATTGGAGAAACTAGAGATTAGTTCTCCCTTTATTACCACAAAACTTGCAACTAAGGGAGGGCCCTTAGGGCTTAGAAGCTTTTGTGGTTGGGGGAGGACTAAGGAAATGGGCTACTTGGTGCACACATGCGTTGCTTGCGGAGCTTGCGGTGCTTATGTGCTGCGGGATTAAGTATGCTTGCGGGTGCGGGCGTAGCTAAGGCTGCGGTCCAATCAAGACTTGCGTTTTTGAAATTATTTCTTAAATTCTATTTTAAATGTGGGGGCGTTTGACCCGGCTAAAATTAAGTTGTTTTAATGAAGAATATTTTATAACCGTTTTATTACCGTTTCTATTAAAATTTCACTCTTAATTACCGTGATTAATGCACGAAATTCATTTTAATCAATACAAAATTATTTTCATTAATTACGCCATTAATTTCAGCCATCTTTTGGCTATAAAAGAAAGAAGAATTTTTCATTTCAAACTACTCCAGAACAGGCTACTCTCCCTAGTTCTTTTCCCCTCTTCTTGCTTTGTTTTGCGCAAATTGAGTGTTTATTTCCCTTCCATCTATCTTGTTGTTGAGTTCGTTTGAGGGTGATTTGGATTGTGCTAATTCATATCATAACGGGCAGTTCTATCCTGGAAACATCTTCTCTGTTGGGGTGTAGCATCTCTCATTATTGAGGAGTACCCGAGAACTACTGTGTTAAGGACAACTTGCTGAGCAGGTAGCTGTGTCCTTGTGTGTGCATCAACATCAGAGTGTAGTGATTTATCTAACGTTAACAGTTTGCTTCTGTTTACTTTTTTCCATTGTTGCAGAACCAACACCCAATATTGGACTTTAAATTTCATTTCTTCTCTTCTCTCGGTGTTGTTTCTTATTAGTTTTACCCTATATATAGATAACCCCTAATTTTTTGATTCCCTCAGATACTCTTAATCAATTCAATCATAACCTAATTAGAAAATTAAAAAATAAAAATAAAAGTGATACAATTGTATCTGATTCTTTTTCCCTAATTAAAATTTTCTTTTTTTGTGTTTCTCGTAGAAAAAGATGTGAATTAGTAAATAATCAGTGAAAAGAATTAAGCAAATAAATAAGGAAGGATATTTTAATTAGTTGTTGTAAAATTTAGTTTACTAAAAAATAAAAATATAGTTTTAATATTTATTTTGGGATGTTAGAAAAGTATCTAAAAAAATTTCAAACAATATAAAAATATTTTATTTTATTTTTTCCTCGAACCATAAATTTATTTTTTTAAAAATTATTAAACCAATCGATTGTACTAAAATGGTTCTAGTTTGGTGAAAAAAAATGAAAAAAACTATTGGTCATAATGTTTAGATATCATTCGTATAATCTTTTTATGTATTATAAACTAGTTTGCATTTTAGATTTTGTATTACAAAGTTTATAATAGTGCTGGGCCAAATCAGTTTAGACTATACTCGATTGTGTGGTGTTGCAGTCGGATTGGCTGGTTCACCCTGTTCATAAAAAATAAAATATTTTTTAAAGAAATTATTAGGAAATTGTTTGACCAGACTGTAAAATTGACTTGATCACAGATTTATTAGTCTGACCGGCTGATCCGGTCCGGTTATCAGAATATTGGCAACAAGAGCTGAAAAAAGGAATGATAATCCTTAATTGTCACATTAACAATGGTTATGGCTAGATTTGCAGGATCGATGACAATCCAGTTTCATGGAACGTGAGGAGATTGACCATCCTAGTGTAGTACTACGTACGTTTGTATGATCATTCATTATTCTCACATTAATACCCACTGTCATCCATGTTTGTAATCTTTGTTGTCCTTAATCGTCTTGTTTTTTTTTTCTTTTCTTTTTTTTTTTTTACGAAAAGGTTAAATTCATATATAAAGAAGATATTACAAGCCATCATTTACAGGTAAAAACGTCATACAGAACACAAATCAATTTAAGACACCACCGCTATCCAATTAAACAAAATACTGCCAATAGGAATCCCGTTAAAAAGATCAGAGTCAGACGCCCATAATATGAGAGTAGCTTTCACTTCTAGGATTAATTCTTTTTCTGATTTCTTTTTACCTTCAAAGGTTTTAGCATTTCTTTCCTTCCAAATATTTCAAATCACGGCATAAGGAATCCAATCCCATATCCTTTCGTTTCTTCCCGATAAAGCATTAAGACTCCACGCTTCAAAAATTTTATAAAGATCTTCATTCATGCACCAGGAGATTTTAAACTCCTTGATGAAATAGAACCACACCTTCCTTGAATACCCACAGTGACATAACAAGTGATTGGCATCCACATCTTCTTCTTCACATAGTTTATAGGTTAATGAAGCAACATATATACCTCTATGTTGTCATGTGTTTTCTGAGTGGTGTCTGCCAACCCCATGATTAAAACCTGATTAACCTCAGAAATTAATACCAAACAAACAAAACTGGTCGGCGAGATTTGAATTGACAGCAGGTACGAACTGCCATCAGAAATTGAAGATGTCAAACTAATGTTCGTATTTACATTGCGTCGATCTTGCAAGTTTTGCTCCCATTTGCTGAATTCATATATTGAATAAGTTTGTCAGACTTTTTACAGTTTCGGATACATCCCTACAACAAAACCATCCTATTTGTTATCGCAAATGCAATAATGGATGGGCTCTCTAAGTTTAGCAGCTGCAACTTTTAAACGTACATATTGATGATAAGGTGAGAAGTCAATATCATGTAGGGATAAAATCATGACATGACCCCATTGTTGTTAATGATAAAAGGGATGCACAGTTTAGGTAGTATGATGGTGTCCTACCCTTTGGAAAAGAACCCTTAAAGTATGCGACTCTATAGAATCACTTGGTACTAGCTTGACCTTTGATTCTTATCTTGGATGTGTCGACCGTGCACCCTTTGATCGGATTGCTACTCCACCACCACTTTTAGGCTTTTAGCAAAATTTCAAATCTCTTTTATATTTGCAAACACCCCTCAAACAGTTAAGTTGTCTTGAGGAATCTACTCTCGTAGTAAAAAATGTAATTACGAGCCAGGGTAGCCAGGCTTCTTAGAGCACCTAACTAATTTATGGGGAAAATCTATGGGACAGATTAAAGATAATGGATCTCTCCATCCATACGTTATCAAACTAAAGTATTGATTGTGAGAGTGTTCATAAAGAAAAATTGAAACCTCGACCGTCCATTTGTGAGGTGAGAGTCAAACTATTTAGCCAACTTCCTGATAATATAGTAAAAATTATCTATCGATTTCTTTGACATCTTCCGAGAGAGATTTTGAGATTCTTAATGCCAAAATCATTTTTGAATGTAAGTTAAAAGTGGGCTGTGAAATTCAAAGTGGGCTATGAAAGTCATCTCGTAATAGGGTCTGGCTTTTATAGCCAACGAAAGTTCTTTCCGTAGGTTAATCATTCTCTATGTTTATTAGCCAATAGTTAAATTTAATTAAAACTAGCCTAAATAAGTTGTAATTGGGTACTCAATTTAATTTCTAACAGACAAGTCTATCAAAGAAGTTTGCATATTTGATTCTTCCCTATGCAAGCAAGTCGTTGACGTTAGAGGTTGTATATTTGCCTGTTGAGTTTAGTCGGCAATTCTAAAAGATTGTTATTACCGTTTCCACGAGCCGATTCATGATCTACGGCGTATATACCACATAATATGCTTAGTTATAGTTTCTTATGATGTCGCATGTCACGATTTTCAGCTAGGATAACCACCGCAGCAAGAATGAATCCTAAGCTCTTAGCTGTGCCAAACTCAGCTCAATTTCAAGTGGGATACAAAACTCGAACAGATATTCGGAGACGTGGCTCTCCCTCGTCCGTGGTATGCGCCACATATCTTTTTTGTTTTTGAAAATATGCAGTAGGAGCCAATAGTTTGTTTCTTTTTTCTTGGATAGAAAAGGAAAAAGAACTGTTAGTCCGATAAACCATGGTTTGCCGTTTCGGATATCGGTATCATACCGGTCTTTATAGGTACAAATACGATACGTTGGAATCAGTGATATTGACCGGTATTGACCAGAGATTATTGAACTAATGGAGTTTTATCTAATTTAGCCTATTTAGGTATTGATGGTCCCTACTGTATAGATTTGCATATATTAGACGGTTAAATACACTTTTAGCATAATATATAAGTTAAATAAAACTGATTGAACTATTAAATTCATATTATAATTAAATAAATTATTATATTAGATATGACTAAGTATATTTTATTTTTTCATTGTTCCTGATAATAATGTGAAAAATGTTGGAGAAAATGAATTTGACATGAATTGTTCAAATTAAAATTGATAGTCTTGGTAGGAATGGATCCTAGGATCAATGGGACACTAGCTCAATTATTGTGTGGAAACATCATTTCCATTTTCACCATTTTGTGAATGAAGAACCTTTAGTTAGTCCCACATTGGACAAACTAGAGATGTGTTCTCCCTATATTACCACAAAACTTGCAACTAAGGGAGGGCTCTTAGGGTTTAGAAGCTTTTGTGGTGGGGGAGGACTAAGGCAATGGGCTAGTTGGAGCACACATACTTTTCACACATGTGCGGTGCATCGCACCGAAGCACGCACGCCTGCGACCTGCGTCCTACGTCCTGTGAGCTTGGCTTGTGCCTGGCGTATGCCCTATCAAGACTTACCGTTTTTTGTTTATAATTTCCTAAAAAAAAAAGGATTCTTACCGTTTTATTTAACCGTGATTAATGCCAAATCAATTTCGAATTTATTTTCATTAATTCGAATTTATTACTCCCTCAAACTTTTGCCTATTAAAGAAAATGGTTTTCTTCATTTCAAACTATCCCAGAGCAGGCTACTATCCCTCGATTTTTCCCCTCTTCTTGCGCTTTGCTTGTTTATTTATTTTTTCTTCTTCTTCTCCTAAATTGCTGTTAAGTTCTAGAGGGTCAATTGAGTTGTGCTAATTCAATTAATAACAGGCAGTCTATCCTGGACACAAATTCTCTGTAGGGGTATAGCATCTCTCATTCTTGAGGAGTACCCGAGAACTATTGTGTTAAGGACAATTTGTTGAGCAGGTGGCTCTGTCCAGTTTGTGAATCAACATCAGAGTGCTTTAAATTTTTTCTAACGTTAACAGTTTATTTTTCTATTAAGTTTATTCCATTGTTACATATTTGCGACAACAATCTTAACACAATATTTCTATTACTTCTGTTTCAATGGCCAAGAGTGATGTTGACAGACGTCAGAAGTTCTAGGAGAAAGACTTCAAAAGATGGCAATCAAAAATGCTATTGTTTCTGAGATATCACATGTTAGATGAATTGGTTCTGAAGCCTTTTGATGAAACTCTGAATGAACCGGAAAATGAAGGAGAGTTAGAAAGTTGGAGTAGACAGAAGTATATGGCTAAAAACCATATCCTTAACTGTTTAGAAGATGCACTGTATGACTTCTATAACGCAAAAGAAAATTTTAATGCATTTGATTTATGGACTGCCTTAGAAGCCAAGTATGAAGTTTTTAGTTGCTCGGTTCCTAGAATAAAAAATGGTTAATGACAAATCTGTGGTAGACCAATTTCTATAACTTCATCAAATCATTAATGAAATTATTGCTGAAGGTATGGTAATTGATGAAACATTTCAAGTGTCTGCGGTGATTGAGAAATTACCTACTTCATGGGTTGAATACAAACGAAGACTGAGACATGAAACTGGTGAAGTTAGCATGGTGGAATTGGGTAAGAAGATTCAAGTAGAAGAATTGTTGTGCTCAAAAGACAAAAATGTATCTTCCGCAAGGGACATATCCAACAAATCCCATGTCAGCGAACACAAGCCTTCTGCAAGCCTGGATCATAACAAACGCACGCCTGGTCCGCAAAGAAAGGGTATTTTTCCAAAACCAAAATCTGGCATTGGTAAAATTAAAGGTGCATGTTATGTTTGTGGTATTCCTGGCCATATGGCAATACACTGTAGGAAGCGTAAAGACTTTAATAATAAGAAACCAAATGCCAATTTAGTTGAAACAAACAAGAACGAGTTTTCTGGCACGGTGTCTGAAGTAAATCTGGTTACCAATGTGAGAGAATGGTGGGTAGACTCTGGTGCTACCAAGCATGTCTGCGGAAACAAAGATATGTTCACCTCCTATCAGAAGGTAGGGGAAGGAGAAAAGCTCTATATGGGTAACTCGTCCGCAGCACAGGTTGCAGGAAAAGGAAAAGTTTGGCTGAAGCTCACTTCTGGAAAATTTATAAACTAGAAGGTAGGGGAAGGTAAGGATGATGCCTTAGAAGCCTTTAAAATTTATAAACTAGAAGTTGAAAATCAAATGAGTACTACCATTAAAACTGTTAGGTCTGACCGTGGTGGTGAATATGTAATCCCTATAGGAGATTTTTGCATGGAACATAGTATGGTTCATGAAGTAACCCCTCCTTATTCACTACAATCTAATGGTGTGGCTGAACGAAAAAACCGAACCCTTAAGGAGATGATGAATGCCATGTTAATTAGTTCAGGACTACCTGCGAACCTGTGTGTGTGGGGGGGGAGGGGGGGGGCGTCCTCTCAGCTTGTTATGTCCTGAACAGAGTACCCTTTAAAGGATCAGACAAAACTCCACACGAGTTATGGAAAGTAGGCAACCTTCTTATGCATACTTCAAAGTGTGGGGGTGTTTGAATAAGGTTTCTATCCCTCCACCTAAGAGGACCAAGATAGGACCCAAAACTGTTGAATGTGTCTTCATGGGGTACCTTGAACATACTACTGCATATAGATTTATGGTTGTGAGTTCTGAAATATCAGAAATTGGTATGAATACCATTATGGAATCTAGGGATGTTGTGTTCTTTGAAAATGTTTTTCCTTTCAAATCTGAATCTCGCATGATATGTGTTGATCCCCTAGATGTCCCTTCTACTAGTCAGTCACTACCTGTAGAGGAAGATGAATTTGATCCTAGAAGAGGAAAACGACTTAGAGTTGAAAAATCTTTTGGGCCAGACTTCATAACATGTTTAGCTGAAACTGATCCACAAACTTATAGAGAAGCCATGACTTCTTCTGAAGCTCCATGGTGGAAAGAATCCACTATTAGTGAAATGGATTCCATTATTCAGAATGAGACTTGGGAGAATTGTAGATTTACCTCTAGGATGTAAACCCATAGGGTGTAAATGGATCTTCAAAAGAAAACGTAAAATAGATGGAACTATGGAAAAATATAAAGCTAGACTATTAGCTAAAGGCTATAAACAAACAGAAGGGGTAGATTTCTTTGACACTTATTCACCTGTCACGAGAATTACTTCCATTAGGATGTTAATTGCTATCGCTGCCATTCATAACTTAGAGATACATCAAATGGATGTAAAACAGTGTTTCTAAATGGTGAATTAGATGAAGAAATATATATGGACCAACCTGAGGGCTTTGTAGTGAAAAGTTGTGAAAACAAAGTTTGTAAACTAAAAAAATCTTTGTATGGCTTGAAACAAGCACTTAAACAATGTCATGAAAAATTTGATCATGTAATGATTTCTAGTGGTTTTAAAATAAATGAATCTGACAAGTGTGTTTATACTAAACTTGTGAATGATGCATGTGTGATTGTATGCTTGTATGTTGATGATATGCTTATACTTGGTACAACCATAGAAGTAATTAATTCCACTAAGAACATGCTAAATGAGAACTTTGACATGAAAGACTTAGGTCCCGCGGATGTAATCTTAGGGATGAAAATTAGAAGAGAGTCTAATGGATATAGTCTTAGTCAATCTCATTCTATTGAATCTGTACTTAGAAAATATAACCATTTTGATAGCAAACATGCTTGTACTCCATATGATCCTTGTTTTAGACTCAAGAAGAACAAGGGTAGTAGAGTTTCACAACTTGAATATTCACGTTTAATAGGAAGTCTGATGTATTTAATGAAATGTATGAGACCAGACATTGCTTATGATGTGAGTAGGTTAAGTAGGTATACATGTAATCCGGGACAAGAGCATTGGGATGCATTTATCAGAGTGTTAAGGTACTTGAAGTACACTTTAAACTTTTGTTTAAATTATGAGAGATACCATACGGTCCTTGAAGGATATTGTGACGCAAACTGGATAGCGGACTCAGAGGAGTCTAATTCTACGAGTGGATATGTTTTAACTCTAGGTTGTGTGTCTGTATCTTGGAAGAGTTCCAAACAGACATGTATAGCTCGATCCACTATGGAATCAGAGTTTATTGCGTTAGATAAAGCATGAGAGGAAGCCGCGTGGCTAAGATGCTTTTTAGAAGACATTTCTCTCTGGCATAGGCTTGTGCCAGCTATATCTATACATTGTGACAGTCAAGCTACAATAGTTAATGCTAAAAACAGCAACTATAATGGAAAGTCTATACATATTCGTAGAAGACACAATTCTCTAAAACAACTAATCTCAACTGTCGTTATTTCTGTTGACTTTGTGAGGTCTAAAGAGAATATCGCGGACCCTTTGACGAAAGGAGTAATGCATCGAGGGGGATGGGGCTTAATCTCATCAAATAAACTTGCCATGAAGGACACTCAACCTTGCTGACTGGAGATCCCAAGATCAAGGTTTCGAATGAGACAACTAATTTGTGGTGGGTTAAATGAAACACTATCAGAGAATTTCATTCTCTGTCCCTTCCCTATGGTGTAGACGTGATAGTGTGACTGCATGTGAGGATGACTTATCATTAAGTCTTAATGAGTTCTATACTTTCAATTTAAGATTGAAGTGGAGTGTAGCAGTAAACACTCTTGATAGAACTCACCTATCTGAATGAGGAAGTGGGCCGCTTCCTATGAGAACTGAGATGATTCTCTAGAGCATTCTGAGAATTGGGATATGTACAGGGCCAAAAATGGACACAACAGCATGAACTTAACAACACCTTCAAAGATATCTCGCGTGGAAGCTATTGATGAACTACACCAAACGATGGCAGTTCAAGACATCGCGTTCACTATCCATCAAGTAGTTCCGGTAATTTCTCACTAAGCAAAGGTTCAAGATCTTATGGACACCTATTGCCTAAGAGGTATTTCTCGTTTTCTTATTTCTGATTTTTATCGGTTTCTTCATTCATGTGGGGGATTGTTGGATAAAATGAATTTGACATGAATTGTTAAAATTAAAATTGATAGTATTGGTAGGAATGGATCCTAGGATCAATGGGACACTAGCGCAATTATTGGGTGGAAACATCATTTTTATTTCATTATTTTGTGAATGAAGAAACTTTAGTTAGTCCCACATTGGACAAACTAGAGATGTGTTCTCCCTATATTACTACAAAACTTGCAACTAAGGGAGGGCCCTTAGGGTTTATAAGCTTTTGTGGTTGGGGGAGGACTAAGACAATGGGCTAGTTGGAGCACACATACTTTTCACACATGTGCGGTGCTTCGCACCGAAGTACGCACGCATGCGACCTGCGTCCTGCGTCCTGCGAGCTTGGCTTGTGCCTGGTGTATGCCCTATCAATACTTACCGTTTTTTGTTTATGATTTCCTAAAACAAAAGAGTTCTTACCGTTTTATTTAACCGTGATTAATGCCAAATCAATTTCGAATTTATTTTCATTAATTCGAATTTATTACTCCCTCAAACTTTTGCCTATAAAAGAAAATGATTTTCTTCATTTCAAACTATCCCAGAGCATGCTACTATCCCTCGTTTTTTTCCCCCCTTCTTGCTTTGCTTGCGCTTTGCTTGTTTATTTATTTTTTCTTCTTCTTCTCCTAAATTGTTGTTAAGTTCTAGAGGATTAATTGAGTTATGCTAATTCAATTAATAACGGGCAGTTCTATCCTGGACACAACTTCTCAGTAGGGGTATAGCATCTCTCATTCTTGAGGAGTACCAGAGAACTATTATGTTAAGGACAATTTGCTGAGCAGGTGGCTCTGTCCAGTTTGTGCATCAACATCAGAGTGCTTTAAATTTTTTCTAACGTTAACAATTTATTTTTCTGTTAAGTTTATTCCATTGTTACAGATTTGTGACAATAAAAAATTAATATCTAGCTCTAAAATCTAAATAACTAATAGATGGTTAGTTTTGTTCTTGAATGTAGAAAATATGTGTTGGAACTTGATGAATCTATATATGATCCTTCTCACCTTCCTAACGTTCACAAATATACTGAAAATACATAAGTGCCAGAAATACTAATAGAGGCGTAAAAAGTTTTACTATTTCCAATTCATTCCACTGTGAGACCCAAATCCACTTGGAGACCCAAAAACTCATAAATACTGGAATCACTCCCATGACCTAAAATAGTTGCGTAACCTAAAATTCTATTAATATAACCCATAATTGTTACAAGGTTCACATTAATTTAGTGATATAAAAATACGTATCATGACCCATAATCGGCTACTATATAAAAATTATCATGTGATATAATTTTTATTGAAGGGCCGATATTTTTTATTGAAATCTGGACGATGATTCAAGTTTGCTAGATGACCAAAATTCTACCTCGCTAATAAATAAATTGCCTCGTTATCCAAAATTTATTTGTGACCCAAATATTGCTTTATAACCCAAAATATATTTGATGATAACAAATTTGTATTGTAATTCAAAACCCGGGCTCTAACCCAAAACCGACTCGGTGATACGAAATTTGATTCTTCACCCACATTTTGCCTCACAACCCAAAAACATATCTCCTAAACCAAGATCTGTTATGTAATTCAAAATCGGTCACTGTAACCCAATACATATTACATGGACAAATGATGGATATTTGTCGTATTGTTTTTTTATTCGATAAAGAAAAAATTGATTAAAAGAATTATAGAAATACAAGATAGACACAGCAGCCAAAGCGGCTGGAAAAAAAACCCAACAATTCCTCAAAAAGAGGAGTTGCTCCACAGACTTCACATTAGTGCGGATTTAGGAAGAAAATTTCCCAACCCATAATAACAGTAAAAGTGTCTACATTTCTAAGACGGGGAGAGCTCTTAGCCCAATTAAAGGTATCAATTTTTATATCCCTAATTACGTCAAAAACCTTGAATTGCTTGTCATCAAAGGTTAATGCATTCCTAGCCTTCCAAATTCCCCATAAAATTGTTATCCGCAATCTCTTCCAACGTTGTTTGCCTTGTTCAGATAGATTCTGACTTTTACAACTAGTGATGAAGTATTTGACAGATTGAGGCAACACCATAGGATTAGTGATCCCATAAGAGAAATAAGACCAAATGCTGGTTATTGAAGGACAGTGAAGAAGAAGATGATCCTCCGATTCTTCACTAATATAACAAATGCAATATGTCTTTTATGCAGATTATCCACAGTGGGTAATCTCCCCAAACAGGTTTTCCATAAGAAGAACCGAACACGATGGGTTTAAGCACGCGACCACACCTTGCAATTAGGAAAAGTAGGAGGTTGAGGGTTACCTTGATTGTAGTTAGAGTACGCAACCTTTACAGAGAAAGTACCTTTCTTGTCACCAAGCCAAATAAGAGTATCTTCTTCTTCAGGTCCAAACTAATATGTTCCACCATGGATAAAGAACCAGCTAGCTCAGAAATTTCACTATCATACAGTATTCTTCTGCCTAGAAGACATATATCCCAACTTAAATCATCAATACCAGAGATATTTGCATCTTTCACAGAGATTTGCTTAGTTAGATTATAAAGCCTAGGGAACAGCATTGAAAGAGAATCTTGGATATGCCATTTATCCTCCCACAACCTAGTTTTATCTCCCTTACCAATTTTGAATTGGCAGAGCTTTAAGAATTCGTCAGAGGTGGAATAAATATGGCGCCCCAAACTGACACCATGCTTTTGCTTTGGTTGATTTGTCTGCCAACCCCAAGATGAATGGCGTTGGTCCAAGATTTATGTGCTGATAGAGTTAGTTGTCTGAATGTTAAACAAGCTCCTAGTTAGACAGGTCTGAATGTTATAGAACCTGAGAACACCATTTATTTTGTGGTGTGCAGTACTAGGTGATCTGTGCTTTAGTAATATATATAATATGTCATGTGTTGTGATTTATTTCCTTTGAGGTCCCTCACTCTTTTCTTTTTTTATATATTTTCTTCTTTTATCTTATGATGGGTATTATGTTTTCTTTTTAGTTTTTTACTGAGAATGTGTACAAAGAGAATCTGCTTACGGACGATTATAATTGAATGTTTTTTTAATTGATAATATTAATACAATTTCTATCATGTATAGTTTTATTTTATTAACAAGGGGTTACAAAATAAAAGAATCCGTGAGGCTACAAAAAATACAAGATCGCCCTGTAAACTATTTTAATAGCTATTTCTATACAAAGATATGAAGAACTGATTCTTTCGTAAATCATTCTTGGATTCTAGTAAAATTTGTTTTTCTGTAAAAGAAAAAATGGAAAATATTTTCGCATGGCCTAGGCTGAGTTTAGTATTGCTTTTATTTTTTCAGAAGCACTTTAAAAAACTATTTTAAATAATTTATTTTATACTAGTTTTTAAAAGCTAGGGAAAAAGAACTTTTAAGAACTATAAAACAAGTTATGGACCCATATTATATTTTAAGATGATTTCTTTTAATAACCTTACATTTTTTTTTATAAATGACACAAACTACCCATATTAATTTTCTAATTATTATTTTACAAATATTAAATGTTTACTTAATTTTGATTTCACTTATTTTCTTGTAAAAACATATTTATTTGATAAAAAAAAGTTAGTTATGATAATTGTGAAAAAAAATAGTATTCAGCAATAATAATAATATAAAAGTAATACAATAATTATAATAATAATAATAATAATATGATAATAATAATAATAATTAAAAATAAATAAATAAATAACAATTAAATATATTTTAAATAATTAAAAATAAAATTATTTTAAACTAATAAATTATGGTTAAATCATATTAGATGATATGTCTATTTTTGTTATTTGCTACAATAATAACAGCGGATATGAGAATTTACCAACAAAATTTGGTTACTTTGTTAATCCTCTTTATCATTTAGACTATAATTTACCAAATAATCAACTGCTTTTTTCTCACAACATAGCATAACAACGCACAACATAAAAGTGATTTTTCAAAAGCCGCAGGCAGCATTACCAAACTAAGCCTTAGGCTTACCAAATGCCCGACTCTACTGGACAAGTCGTCTGATATGGGCGATTGCTAAAGGAAAGAGTAAATTTAGGTCAATAATAAGATTGGACCCATGATTATTATGTGAACTAGTTAGGCTTATAATTTCCTTTATATCAAAAAAGAAAAAGAAATAAAGTTTATACTTTACTCGATTAAGATAGATAAGGACACTAGTACGACTTAGTTAGGCCTTTTAAGGGGGTCAATAACAATATTTATTGATGTGACCACCTTCTTCCCCAAGTTGATGAGGATAGAAGATGACATACCCCTAGATGTTGAGTATCTAGATAGATGTTGAGTATCTAGATCGCCACAACTACATGTAGATCTTTTATTGGCAATTTTTCCAAACGCAAATATCCACTCTATGATCTTGATTGGACTAAATAAAAATAACTTAGCATTTTAAGATGTAGGAATTAACGTTTAGTCCTAAAGTTAGTGGGTTGTGGACAGTTAAAGTCCTTTCATCCCAAGCCTAGTAAAAGTTAGTTCAAAATTCTTCTTTATAGATAGTTTAGTCCAAAATTTAGACGAGTTAGTCCAAACTCAGGACGATTCAAAAATTACCCTTTCAGAGTTATTGTATATAAACGAGTTTTCTGAATTTTAGATCTCAGATTTTGATTTAAGAGAGATTCAAAGAGAGAGACTGAAAGAGATTTTGGAGGCGATTTTGTTGGATTAAGTCGTTTCTTCATCGGATTTCGATCTCAAGTTAGTTTTTGATCAATTGTCTTTTGTTTTATTTGTTTTATTTCTTCGATTTTGTTTTTAATTTATTTTTTTATGAATGCATGATATGAAATCGATTTGATGTTTCATCCTTTGTTCGATCTTTTGATTTTTGTTTTTGTTTTTGATTTTTTTATTTCTTAGGCTTTGATTTTCATGTAACTCTTTTCATTTCTGTTTTTGATTTTGTTTTTTGATTTTTTTTATGCATGATATAAAATCGAATCGATCTTTGATCTTTGATTTTTGATTTCTTCATTTGTGTGTGTTTTTTTCTATCACGCGAAATTTGTTCATGGTTATTATGATGAATATATGGGTTTTTATGTTTAAATCGATACTCTATTTGGTAGATGTGTATATATTTATACACTGAAATTCTTTGTGATGAATGCATGGGTTGTTTTGTTTGAATAAATGCTTTATTTTGTTATTTTTCTATAGATGTGTATGTACTTGTACACTAGTATGCTCTGTGATGAATGCATGGCCTTTTTTGTGAGTATGGATGCTAGATTTGGTTATTTTTCTGTAGATGTGTACATGTTTGTACACTGAAATGCTATGTGATGAATATATGGCATGTCATGTGCGTATGAATGCTAGATTTAGTTAGGTTTTTGTAGAGGTATACATGTTTGTACACTAGTATGCTATGTGATAAATGGATGGTCTATCATGTGTGTATGGATGCTAGAATTGTTAGGTTTCTATAGAGGTGTACATATTTGTACACTAGTATGTTCTACAATGATTTGTTTTAAGTTTATTTTTTATTTTAAGATTGTCGGAATCATGTTTTGCACATGTTAATTGTTAATTGTTAATGTACATATAATTGTACACTTGCTGATTATTAATGTCTACATAGTTGTGCATCTTTTGATTGTTAATGGTATTATTTGGTTTTATATGTATTAAATTTAGGGACTCATAATATCAAAATGGTAGAGCGCCCAAGCCCATCACAAGGTTTGCGGAGGTTGATGGTTCAAATCCGTATGAGTTTCCAAGTTATGTTTATACAATATGGGTAGGTGTGTACATACTGGTGCACCAGTGTAATTCCCATTAAATAGATCTATTTGTAGGTGAATATGGTTGATTTGTTCCATCTTTTGTAGGGGTGTACATATTGGTGCACCAGTGTATTTTCCATGAAAAATTGATTTGTATGCGTATGAATGATCGATTTGTTCCATGTTTTGTAAGGGTGTACATATTGGTCTACCAGTGTATTTTCCATGAAAAAGTAGGTATGTGTGTAGTTATGGATGATCGGTTTTATGCATGTTTTACAGAGGTGTACATATTAGTGCACCAGTGTATTTTCCAAGAAAAATATATCTACTTGTGTGTTTGAATGATCAATTTAATGCATGTTTTGTAGGTGTGTACATATTGGTGCACCAGTGTAATTCCTATGAAAAAGTAGGTTTGTGTGTGGTTATGAATGATCGATTTTTATGCATGTTTTGCAGAGGTGTACATACTGGTGCACCAGTGTTATTCCCATGAACAAGTAGGTCTGAGTGTGTAGGTATGAATAATTGGTTTCATGTATGTTTTACAGGGGTGTACAAAGTGGTGCACATGTGAAAAAATGAATGCATAATCTTATGAAGATTTTGTGCTTGTGTACCTTTTTGTACACATGAGATAACCATGAAGAGAAAATTTAAAATTTAAAAGATAAAAGATAAAAACGATATAGTCATATGGGTACTCTTTTTGTAGATCTCGGAAAGAGCTTTCCGAATATATAAAGTTTGTGAATTTTAGATGAGCAGTTTGAAAGATAAATTGTTTTTTAATTATTTTATAATATTTAAAATTGTTGACATCATCATGAGTTACTTTGGACTAAACAGTAAATATTTGGACTAAATTGCAAATCAGAAAGGTTATTTATGTACTTTATTTCTAGACGTATTTGGACTAAACCGTTATTTTTCCTTTTAAGATTGGAGCCTAATAACAACAGCTTGAGTCTTGGAGTATATAAAATCTTAGACACGGATACATTTTAAAAGTGTGACTATAACATCATTTCTCATTCGACTAATTCACACAATAATTTAAAATAATTGACCGCCTAATTTAATTTAAAATTTACTTTTTATCTACATTAAAAAAATAGCGATCATGCATCGGTCGACACTTGAGATCGATAAAATTATTGCACGTCGCCAATTTTCATCGCCCAATTTTTTGCTCACAGACTAAACCCTGATTGAAAACATTGGAAAATCTTCGTTACTGATATCGACAATAACACGACTTATGTATTATTTCTGCCAATTCGTTACAACTTTGTAACATTGGTCTTTGTACATGTATTACAACTTCTATAATACTTGGCTACCAAAACCAAAAAAAAATAAAAAGAAGAGTAGAAGGAGAAGAATATTTTATAATTCTTAATCAAACTTACTTGGGTGCATTGAGGCGAGTAATCTCTTTACTTAAGATATTTAATACCCTGCCCTAGATGTTGATACAGGTAATGAAATATGTCTATAGCATTCAACAATATCTTTGATGTTCTTCAACAGCACTTCGACGAACATCAAAAACGAACGCGAATTGATGTATCACAAACTCCTTGAAAACAAATTAACTCTTTGTTTTGTTCATGCACTAAAACTACCTAGCGTTTTTGGGGGATGAGGAGAAGTAATTGGGGGCTACTAATAAGATAAAATAGTGTCATTAGGAAGTAATTTCTCATCACCCCTTATCCACCTATTTTTTGTAATGGCTAATCTACCCTCGATTAATTAGTTAGTTAATTTTGATTATAGATTATATAGTTAGTGTTAGAAAAGAAGAAGAAGATAAACTATTGAAACACATGATTCAGTTAGTTAGGTTTTGGTGATTTCAACAAAGAAAATGAAGAATCACATCAAAATGAAGATAATAATGCATGAAACAAACATGTATTGTGTTTAGAAATTCAAAAACCCACTTTGTATGCATTTGTATGTGATCTTTAGCACAAAAAAAAACCATTCTTGCATGGATTTAATGTTGTTGACGTCCCAAAATCAGTAGATAATTGAGAATCTTATCTACCGATTATAAACTCTGGCCAAAAATTCAGTATAATCGGTAGTTTCGAAAAAGAAATTACTACCGATTATACCGAATAATCCCCAAATATAAATTTTCCCTAATTTTCGATTTTTTTGTTCTTCCATAATCGGTAGTTTAGTGAACTTGAATATCTACCGATTGTAAGCCCCAAATCGATTTCTTCCCAATTGCGATTTTTTATAATCTCGTAATCGGTAGTTTTGGAGGATCTATTATCTATCGATTATGTTATTAGCCCCAAAAATTATTTTTTTCAAATTTTAAAAAATTTAGAATTTTACTACTATCACAATCGGTAGTTTAGGCGAATCATTTAACTACCGACTGTCAAAGTAGCCCCAAATATAATTTTTTCAACACTTTGAAAATTTACAATTTTTCAACCTCCAAAATCGGTAGTTTAGGGAAAATATATAACTGTCGATTGATGATGTATTATAATCGGTAGAAAGTAACTAAACCAATCTACCGATTATACTGAATTTCAAACCAAGCATATTGGCTATTGTCTTGTTATAATCGGTAGTAATTGTTATATATTATCTACCGATTGCGCTGAAAAGGTATGATCGGGAGATAAAAATATATTTTATCTACCGATTATACTATTGTTGTCATAAAACCCTAGTGTATTCTGATAAGTGTTTAATTCTTACATATTTACAACTCAAATTTATATTTATTAGTTCTCCGTTTTGTATATATTCGATAAGTTTGGTTATTATATTACGGTTTTTAGGAAATAAAGCTCGATGGACTAAAATACGGAATTCTGCTGGTAAAATGGAGGAAATGAAGTGATTTAATGTGATAAGCCCGAAAGGAAAAATATGGAAATTATTTCATTGGACCAATTAATTGGATATGGAAGTATGGTAAGCATACCATAACGTGTGTTGAAAATGTGGAGACCATTCGCAAGATATTAGTTATGATAAGATATTTCAAGATATTTGGTTTGATGAAGAAAATAAACAAAATAAAAAAAGAAATAAAGATTATGTAAAAATATTATTCTTTATGGTTGGAATTAATAAAGAATAATATATTCCCAAAATTCTGACTACATGTGGTTTATATGGCATATTTTCATTAGATGATGATGTGGTAGTGGAAATGGAAAGTGATTTCCTTTGAAAACTATATAAATACTGGTGGAAGCATATGGAAAAGGGGAGAGCCGGTAGCCGATAATAAAATTAGTTTAGGAGTTTTCTCTTACTTTCTTCTTGGTACTTTTAGTAATTCTTTATTTTGTAATGGGTGACTAACCTCTCTACTTAGGTTGAAGATGAAGTTAATTCTATGATGTAAATGATTTAGGTATTTTCTAATAAAATTAATCTTTTGAGTATAATTGTTTTATTAGCTTATCTTCATATTAATATTTGTTCTTTATTGGTTTTGAGTAGTCTTCGGCTACTGATATTTAATAAGAGAAAGAAGTTACATCATTTTGATCTACCACAAAGGTTGTAATTATTATTTGAACCGTAATATATTTCGAGATATGAGATTGGTTTCGATATTGTCTTGAGTTATAATTTAATATTTTTAGAAGATAAATGAGTGATTTGCATATTTAATTTGGTGAAATCTAAAACCCTAGGTTTTTATTATATTATTTAGTTTTATTAGGTTTAATTAATATTTTTTATTTCATCTTTTAGTTTTTTTAGCACTAATTTATTTAATAGCTAGAAATAATATTATAAATCCATGTGGAAGATCCCGTATTTGCCGCTTCAACTTTGTAGTCGACGTGCGATTATGGCTATAAATTTTTACGCCTGTCAATTTTTGGCGCCGTTGTCAGGGATTGAGAATTATTGTTTTTGATTATTTACAAATTTTGTGTTAATTAGGCTAATTAGGATTTTATTTTTTTATATTTTTTATATTTCATGTGGGTATCTCTTTTTTTTTGGTGTGTAGGATAAATTTTACATTTATTATGGAATGAAATTTTCCTACTAAAAAGGTAAGTAAGATTTCCCCAATTTTTATTTTATTATTCTTTAAGATTTTCATTAATTATTTTATTTATTTTTTAGAAACAATTTGTATATATTTCTTTTAGATTTTGTTTTATTTTGTACATAAAAAAACACACATGCACACACCAATTGCATCTTTGGCCCTGAATTTTAGGAAAACATGTGGGATAATAAGCTGAACCCTTTGGGCGTTATCAATCGAACCACCCCGAGCCTTAGCCATGTACCTTTGACCAGTCTTTGACTGTAGGTATATTTTGCTAAGGTAACCTGAGCTTACCTATTTTAGTTGAACCTGCATTTGTATGTGCATTTAAAAAAAATGTCAAACTGGTTTTGTGAGGACCAATACAATGATTATCGACCTGAATCTCAAAATGAACATTACCCGTACTATGACCATAGTGTGCATAGTACTTTGGACCACTACCAGCCTTCTGAAGGTTATGGTTCATACCAGAGTGATCCCAATAACTACTTACACGCTGACCAGTCATACGATCGAGTAAATGAGCAATATTATACTGGGAAAAGGGTTAGTTCTCCATCTTTAGAAGATACCCTCCACCGTTTCATGGAAACTTCACAAATTCTTAATTTTTCTGTCTCTTTGAATAATGAACTCAATCAATCAATTGAAACTAAACAAAAGTATGAGAATTTATTGCCACATATTTCTTCATGTAGTATAAGTCTTTCTTTAGAAGAGACGCTTAAGAAATGCATTGAAACCACGCCCGAATCTCAAATAATGATGAATGGGACTCTTAAGCAGTTGACTGAAATTCATGTAGGGGAGACATAGTGCGGGAACAAATTCAGGAGACTTTTGGAGAAATTGAAGATGAACGGACAACTACTAATATTGCTCAAAATGAACTTAATTTCCAAAATAGTGTTTCCAATTTTACCCTTGATAATAATGTTGAATATTTATCTAATTTAGAGGACGAGGTTAGGATTGAAAGCACTACAATTTTAGATAAGGTTCAACCATCTTCATATTATTATGATGATGAAGATAGTATTGACGAAGAATTTGAAGTTCGTAGTCATAATGATCAGGAATTTTAACAACAATTGAGCTTCATGATAATAATGATGTTTATATTTCAAATCCTAATAATAATGATAATTATTTACCTATTCAAGAGGAAAAGGATTTAACTAGAGATACCATTGTTATAGACGGTGAAATATTTCCTTGTTATTATGAAGACGATGATGGTTTAGAGGAACGGGTTTATCCTGAGACTAGTGTTTTATAGTCCAACGATTCAAAGACCATATTCTCTAACGAAGATGGTAGATTCATAGAGAATTTAAATGTGAGTAAAGGTACCCCACCTGATTACAACCTAGAAGAATTAATTGATCATTTTCTTAAATTTGAAACTAAGGAAATTATGACTAGTTCGTCCAAGGACATTTACCACTCTAGGTTTGGGGGTGAATATTATTCTCCCCGCGGTAATCCTTTGACTCTTAAAATAGTCCCTCACTTGGGACTTGATGTTTGTGCCTCTACCATGTTAAGATATTATCTTCAAAAACGGTTTCCCGAGCCTAATTGTGTCCAGAAAGAAGTTCAGTTGTTATAAACCCATCCTCTGGTTGACGTGGTTTACCCAGGCAATATTACCATAATTGACTTTGTTGTCCCACCAAAATTTTATTTACCAAATGTGGGAACATATGAATTTTAAATGTGTCATATATTGACTATTGAAGCTAAGCCTAATTATTTTAGGAAATATGAATCGGCACAATTTCATGAGAATGACCACCACTTTCATATATTCCATTATGGTCAGCTGTATGAGTCAAATCCAATTGACTTTAAGGATCCACAATTATTTCGAATATTGTTATATGATTCGTAAGTTGTGACTGATCTTTTCTTGGTCGGGCTAAAGACTTTAAACTTAACGCTCTATGGGAGGCAACCCATATGCTTTTGGTACACGGTACTGGTAATATATTTCCATATCTTTTATTTTGTTCATTATTACTCTTTGTTCATGCTTTTATTCATTTATCTTTAGAACATCGAGGACTATGTTCATTTTAAGTTTGGGGGTAAGGAAGGAAAAATTTTAAATTTTTAGTTGTACTAATTTCCAACTTTTAGAGTCACTTAGTAGCCTTTCAGATAAGTTTACATACGGATTCTCCCAAAAAGATGGAAATTAGAACTGTTAGAGAAAAACTACATTTGTGTTCTTAACATATGAGAGAAAAATCGTGACGAACCCGCTATCCATGCTGGAGACAATTAGTTCATAGGGAAGTGCAGAAGGACAAAAATAACCTTATCATTAGTGGAGATTACCCTTTTGAGTGAGGCACCAAACCTTTAAATGTCCTTTTAGAGTGTTCATCTGCACAAACTCCGAGTAGAATGATGAGCTACTCAACCTCGCACCACTTTGAACAGTATTTGATCTTTGAGAGATAAATTCTTATCACCATGAGGGTAACATCAGGACTAGCCTCATCTTGTAGTCTCAGTCACAACAATTACAACTCTCTCACAATAGAAACTCAGCATCATCAACAAGCGGAGCAACAACATCAATTCAGGAAGAAGTTGAGGATGTCAAGGTTTACAAGCAACAATGGGAAAGAACATCATTCTAAGTGACAAAGAAAAAAAAAGAAAATTTTTGAAGATTTGTGTACCAACAATTGTGAAGATTCAAGAGAAAAAATCATTCTCTATTGGCAATTAAAGTTATGTTTATCATTCATTTTTATTTTTTATTTTTGTATCAATCTTATTCATTCAAAAAAAATAAAAAAAAATAAAACAAATATATTTGTGTAATAATTTCATTAGGAAAAACCATGGAGAAGAAGAAATTCAAAAGGAAGTGATCGAAGACAAAGAGTGAAGTTATACAAGTTTCAAGAGTTTATCATTAAGGGTTGAAGCCGAAGACTGAAGACAAAGTTGTTTATATTGAACACCATTAGAGAGTTGTGAGACTAGAAGGTGAGAGTATGTTCTCATCCTCATTTATGGTCGATTTCCTAAGAAATCATCAGAAAAAGATTTTGGGTTGATATCTTCAGAAAAAGCGTTATTATCAATAGTGTGTAAGTATTCTCTCTTCAATCCTGCTTACACACCGATATTACCCTTAAAATCGTTTTCTTAGTGAAAATTCATAAAATCCTATGGTGAGGCAGAGTCGAGGAGAAATGATAATTCGGTTGCTCTGTTATTCCGTTATCCATCTGGCAGAAGACATCTTTGGCACTGTTTCAACTCGGCACAATCTTTCTCTCATAAATTAAGCATATTAGCTTGTATTTTTCTCTGGCTCTTCTGATTACTTGGCATTTGGAGGAGAAACTTTTAGCTCTTCGGATACTTGTGACATTGGAAGTTGGAATAGAAGGTTTTATGGGTATATCTCTTGTAAACCCGCACGAGGCAAAACTCGTCCACTAGGACCACCTAGGGGTTCAAAGGCTTGTTGCACACGCTAAGTGCAATCGCGATGCCTGCGAAAGTGATTTATGATTTATGATTTTTAGATTAGTTTTCATTTTTAGTTTTGCTCGAGGACTAGCAAAATGTAGGTTT
>JAJJMC010033111.1:1460379-1627167 GCA_023531435.1 Papaver californicum | reverse complement strand
CGGACATCGTATGAAGGAGTTATGATCAAAACGGTGAATTTTTTTTTGGTATCCAGGAATAGTTACGGTTGGGTTGGACCAATAAACCCAACCGTAACTCTCCTTATGCGGGGCGAGTTACGGTTGGGTTTATTGGTCGAACCCAACCGTAACTATTCCTGGATACAAAAAAAAAATTCACCGTTTTGATCATAACTCCTTCATACGATGTCCGATTGACCTCATTTTTTTTGGGTTAGATTCTTCTTTCATTTCTCTACAAGATAGAAATGAAAAAATCTCAAAATTTATTTATATAATTTTACAATTGGAGTTTAAAGATTAGTTACGGTTGGGTTTCAATGCAAAACCCAACCGTAACTATATCATGAAACATGCAACTAACATAATTAGTTACGGTTGGGTTTTTAGCCAAAACCCAACCGTAAATTCTACTGATAACTCAAAATTTGGAATCTCTAATTTGTTGATTTTTCGGTTTTTGTGTGTTTGAATGACCCAATTTACCTACAATCTAGTTAAAATGGTTGAATAACTTCAAAATTTGGATTTTAAAACTCAAATTTGACCTCAAAAATCAATGCTAAAAAGGATGAGTTACGGTTGGGTTTTAAGCCAAACCCAACCGTAACTATGTGTTCAAAGGGTGTTCATAGTGTTCTTGAGGTTACGGTTGGGTTTGGAGTCAAAACCCAACCGTAACTGAAGGTGTTCTTCGGTGTTCTTGGTGTTACGGTTGGGTTCGTAATGAAACCCAACCGTAACTGTCTCTGAATCACACAAAATCAAACTTTCAATTCGTGATTTCATCTAATTTGAGCCATAAAATGATCAAGATTTTAATCTAGAAAGACCTAAATGGATACTATGGTTGATTAAATCAAAAACTAGGGTTTAAAAAAAAACGAAATTTTTTTCTCACATTTCATCTAGTTTTTCATCCCCAAATCACAAATCCAAAAAAAAAAAAAAATGATTTCAATTTGTGTTAGTCAAAGATTAAGTTTAATTAACCATGATTAGCTTAATTAAATTTTCACTATTTAAGGTAATTAACATATTAATGAAGGGTGATTTGGGTATTGTGAAAATATTATGGATAAGGGGTTTTTAAGTTTTACTTCATAATGTCCCTATTTCGTCTTATTAGAGGAGCCCCTCTATTGATATTGGAGCCCCTATATCAGGCTTCATATTTTAACTCCTATTATGTCTAAATGTAGGCTCATATATGGGAATGAAATGACACCATCGCTGATAGTAAAAGTGCTAAAGTTAGCCGGTTTAGGCAGGCTATACGTTGTCCTTTTTTTAACAATCACTTTGTACTCGATTAATAGTTCTATTCAACTATGTAACATTATTTATGCTTCAAAAAAAAATATATTATTATTTTATACCTGGAAAAAAAAAAAGCATGAAAAACTAGTACTCTAGTAGTTACTACTGGAACAACTCCCCTCCCTGCGCCATAAAGAGAAGTGATACGCGAATGCAAAGGAGGAACCATTATGTCAAAAGAGAGGTGCAAATTAAAAAAAAATGTATGCCACAAAATAAAAAGATTTATAGCAACAAATATTTTTTATTGCTCACGGAGAATGTGTTATAACTTCTAAGAGTGTTTATAACAACGAAATATACATCACAAAAGACATGTCAACGGTGTTGGCTCGATGAACAAGTCGCTTACAGTATTTCTGACCGGATATTACAATTCCAAAACATCTCCACTTTTTCCTATTAGTTCTTCTACATCTTCTCGATTCTGGATCCAGTGGCCCCGTACCCCAATACTATGATTGCATCACTAAAAAAAGTAAAAACAAAAAAATAAATAAATAATCAAACATAATTAGTGCTTCAATATTAGAAATGAAACAAATTAAAAACCTTAGAAAGAGGGGGGAGAGTGATTACTTATAGCAGGTTGGTAATGACAACACGATGGAGCATTAATAAATCTTGGTCATCGATTTGGGCTTACAAACTAATATCCTAGTAAAAACATTTGGGGTTGTACACCCTTGCTTCACATTACCTCCGCCTTTGAACGAATAAGAACAAGGGCATTACCAATCATAGCTCTAGTATTTAAAATCATAATTACCAATTATATGAGCTATAAAATTAGCTGCCCTTTAAGTGAAAGAAAATATCACAAAGCTGCAGTTTTTCTGTCTGTCTCAAATATAGGCAATAAGAGGTTTTAATCTCCAAGGAAGAGCTTTGGATTTTCCTTTAAAAATTTGTATAACATTGACAGTGTCACAACGACTCTAGCTTCAACATGCATATGATAGGAGAGATTGTATTCTCAGGTACCACAACCTTGGAAAGTAGAGGTCGAATCGCAATAACAACACAAACACCTAAATTCTTGAGAAACGCACTATCTACATTTAGTTTGATGCAATCATCTTCAGGAGTTCCAATTTTCAATGTCATTAATGTTTTCCGGAAGAATAACATCGTTATCCTTAATGTCCACCTGCAATAAAGTGTAGTTAAACCAATATATACCTTCCTTAATTATATGTTCAAGATTTTGCAAAATACCGTTGAAACTTTCTCGATACGAATCTTCCAGATGGCCCACATAAGATAGCTTCCCAATCTGAAAGTTGTATAGTTACCACCATGTTAAGAAGATGGAATCATCATAGCTGATTATGCACCCCATCATAGACCCAAAGGACAAAACAGGAACATGTGCTATCTTGTTTCAATATCCACACTACAGAAGATACAATATATCTTTATTCATGTGCTGCAGAAATCTACCCAAATGATCCATAGTTGCAAGATCCTTTTGAAATATTCTTCAGATAAAATACTAGACTTTTGACACAATCATTTTAATTTTACAAAAGATTTTCTAAGGGAAATGCTCACTAGTACGAATGGAGGAATTAGAAGGCTTTGATATATGAGAGTCTTCATGAAAGATTTGGTAGAGAAGATTCTAGTAGGAATCCAGATAAATTTATCATGTTGGTCTTCATTATTGCTTGCGATGTGATGGAGTATATTAAATTATAAAAAACTTAGGGTTATATCTTGCGGTTGATAATTAAATGATAGAGCATGACATAATAGCCATATTAGCTTTTTTTTAGAGAATATATGAGAAAACTGATAAATTCTATCTTCCATTCGGCGATATAACAATTATCCTTGATGAGCAGATTCTATCCCTCTCAGTGGGAGGTAAATATGTGAAGGATGGCTATACCAAGCAATTAAGCTGGGCTAAGCTTTATGTTTATACTAATCAATGCTTACTTGGGATCGAGAGACATTGGAGACTGGGTTCAAGAGGCACTTTGGTTACAAAAATTGACAGTTGAACCTGGTCATTCTGAGGGAGACGTTAAGATGAACCAAGGAGAAAGAAGAAAACGACGACCGCTGAGTGAGACCAAAGTGAATGCTACATACACGACATATTTTCGCTACTTGTTGGGATGTGTTATTTTCCACAATAGTATTGAGAACAGGATCGACGCCAACCTCCCACAACTTTTGCATCCTCTAGAGAAAGTTAGTGATTACTTGTGGGGCACCACATGCCTTGCGTACTTGATGACTGAGTTGAGAAATGCCTCTAGGTAATTAACTAGCCAAATTGGTGGGGATGTGAGCATACTCTAGGTGTTATGTTAACTTTATTGATGCTTCAATTTTTTGTTATTTTTTTTTATATTTTAAAAACAATTTTCTTATGTTTATTTTGATATTCATATAAGTGTGGATATACGACCACTTCCCAACCCTGACTATGGGCAAAGTTTCCGAGGAGTGGAAAGCTCACCGAGAGGAACAAAATACATTTTCAAGAAAAATTCTTTTAGGAGTAAGGAAGAGCAGTTGATTTCCATAAGTGAGAAATTGGACTCGATAACGTCCTATGAAGTACGTTTTGATCCATACAAGAAAGAACGAGTTGAACACCATGTTGTAATGTCTGAGTTGTTGATGTATTTTGGACCATTGTGGAACTCCATAGGATATGTGATGTACAATGTTTCAAGAGTGATGTGACAATATGGTTATGTACAAGATGAACCATGGCATCATATACATAGCCACTTTGAACTGTCAAAGAAAGATTACGAGTATGGTCATGACTCTATCAAGGTAGTTACACTTATAAACCATTTGTTGATCGTTGGAACATCAGACATTAATTTAAAGTAAACCGTGGAAGGCCTTTGTAAGACGAGGTGATCAAATATCTCCAAGGTATATGGAGTGATACCTATATGTTTCACATCTTCATGTGGTGCACGAAGACACATAAAAGAGTAAAATGACTTCTACCATTACATGTATCATTAAAGATAAATAAATAGGTTATGATATACTGATACGTATTGTTCTTTTGTTGTAGTTTAATGTTACAACTCAATTTTATAAGTATTAATTGTTTAAAGTTTGACATGAAAACTGAAAAATAAGATGGTGGTTTTAGTAAAGAAGATGGTAACATGTATAAGAACGGGATTGCCTTTTTCAATTGAAAAGTAAAAAGAGTACAAAGATCTAATTAATAATTGGAATAATGAGCTTATGCCTCTCAGTCTGGCGAAAAGGTTAATAAGAAGAGGACACCAACAATGGAGGTCACCAAAAGGACTCGAACATCAAGAAACGTTGCCAACGACCCTGATTCTAATAGTGGTGGTCATGGTGGTGGCGGTAGTGGTAATGTTGGGCGTTATGGTTGTGGTAAACGAGGCAGAGGCTCTTAATGTTGTAATTTTAAATTATTAGTTTTTGGGATTATAAGTTGCTCGTGGTGGACATGATTCTTAATGTTACTTTTGGATTATATCGTTCTTAATGTTTGTTTCGGATTATAATTTTTTACATTATCTTAATTTATGATTATCTTTATGAATGAATAATTGATACCGATTGAAACGTTCAAAGTAAAATAGATTTGTGTTCATAAAACACGTATAATCAACAACTGTTTTGATTTTTTAGTTGTAGATTATTCCTTTACAAGTTGCAATTTTGGTTTATGTACAAAAAATTCAAGATAACTAGCAGCTAAGTTGAATTATTAGCTTGCCGATTATACAACATTAAAATTTCAAAATTGGGAAAAATAACTTAATTTGGAGCTACTTTTATAATTGGCAAGTTTTAGACTTCACGAACCTGCCAATTATGCGTTGAGCTTACGACAAAAACGCACATGACAAATTTATATAATCGGCAGTTTTGAAAATTCATTCTCTGTCGATTCTGGTTCTGCAATGGCATTAAATGCATGTAAAAATGAAATGTGCTTGTCATGTTTTGACGATTATCACCTACAAATTTTATATTCAAGTTCCTTAACACAATACATAGTTATTTAATATAATATTATATTCATTTGGGTCGTGTGATTCTTCATTTGTTTCCAGAAAAATCATCATCTAAGGTTTGAGTAAGAAAATTTGGATTATCCAACATATATACCAAATCGTCAGAACAGTAAAACGATCTTCTTCATGAGATGAATATTTGCCTATTTTTTCAACTTCATCCTTTTAGTTTCACCAACTTCTTCCTCTTATCTAACACACCCTCTCTTTCTAAAAACTACTTAACTATAATTTAATCACCATATTAATTATATAGTCTATAATAATTGAAACTAACTAATTAATCAATAATGTTTTAGCTATTATTAAAAATGGTTGGATACGGAGCTTATGATATTAATTCAATATAACCGTATCTTGTTTTATTAAATAATCCCAACAAAAAAATTTGAGGAAGCCCTCGAATTTGCTAAGTTAAAAAAGTTTTTTCAGGAATTAATTATAATGCACAGCACGACACGATATGATGCGACCGAAAATGCATCCAGTAGATTCCACGTACGATATCTAACTAGGCTTTAATAGCAAAGGAAAGATACCTATAAGTTACACAATACATGCCAACAACATATGTGAAATCTTTTGTGTTATTTTGTAATCCTTGGAACGCAATAAATGGAAAGTATATCCTAAATATAGTTCTTATGTGAATATCATGCCACAAAATCTTTTAAAATTGCAAAATATGTTTTAAAAGTTAAGTTGTAAGATCATAATTTTATACGCAAAAATCTTTTTTGAGAGTGTTTTACCTATAATTACATCGATTCAGCTCAATTCCATTTGTATTCTCATTTTCATTTTCACATAGCAAAGAAACCATTAGACCCATACCAATGGGAGCCGTAAAGGCTGCTCTTCTTCTTCTTGCCACTGTTTTCACAGGTAATTTTTATCCTCTTTGAGTTTGATCTGTACGACGAGTAAAATAGTAGTACTATTTGATTATTTTTCTTGTTTTTATTAATTTTATTTTCTTGGACCGTCAATGAATTAATAATAACTTGTGTTTCCATGTTTGAAAATGAAGGTGGATATGCAGCAGTGACATTCAACTACTTGAACCAATGTCAATACACTGTATGGTTGGGTATGCAACCCTCCCTAGGAGAAACAATGTGGGAGTTGGGTGAAGATACTCTCAGTATATTCGATACACCAGATCAATGGACTGGAACCATTTGGGCACGAACTGGCTGCGTCAGAGATGATAATAATAACTTTTCTTGTGCAACAGGTGACTGTAAAACAGGCGAGATATGGTGTAACAATTTAACACCAAACTATCCTGTTACGTTAATCAACTTCTCAATCCAACAATCAGAAGCAACATATGATGTTAGCCTAGTTCATGGTTACAACGTACCTATAAAAATTGTACCTGATGGTGGATCAGGTGATTGCGTGACTACTGGTTGTCCAAATGACGTGATGAATGTGTGTGCTTCCCAACTGATTTTCGCAAACTCGAATGGAACAGCTATTGCCTGTCAGGGTCCCTGTGATGTCCTCAAAGATGCTGACGCTTGCAAGTCTAACCAATACTCGGATATGTTTAAAACCACTTGCCCTGATGCTACTCTTTTCCCTGGTGATGCAAAATCTCACAAGTGCAACGCTGCTACTTATAAAATTATCTTCTGTCCGTTGAGTCCAAACTCTATCCAGATTTGAGAACTGCTACCTCTTAGTCTTTAACATAATGATAGGAAACTATGGTTCAGTTTTAACAACTGGGAGGCTGAATGAAACGATCATCGGTAACTTTAGGTATTCAGATTATGAATAAATATCCATTTTTGCATCATCATTGTCTTTTCCTATTCTTCTTATAGTAATCTTTTTGAAATGCCAAAAAAAATGTTAGACTCGAAAACCAACTTGAACATAGATTCGTAGGCTAACCAGCTGTAGAGTCCTGAAAATTCCGGTAAGCTCCCAAATGCAAAATATGTTGTTCCAGTTTTTCAGATTCAGTATCATCTGGTGCAACTTGTTGTTCACCAATAACATTAGACATTACAGGTTAATTAAGCTGGGATTCAGCCAACTGTTTGCCCTTTGAGAATGCACAACCTCATTTGCTTCTTTAAAAAGAAGAATTACACGAGGTAAAAGGAGAATATTGTACCATAGAATATAAATTAAATTGCAAAACTAGGCTCAGTTTACAAATAAACATTCTCAAACAACAAACAAAACAAAAACGTGAAATTACAAGAAGTCGTGAATAAAGGAACCAATTGCTTAACTCTCTGTAGCAGATGCAACCTTTTGCCTGATCATATTTTCGGCTGAATGTGTTGCCGCACGTGACCCTGTGATTGTCACCTTTCTGCCATAGAGTAATGGTACCAGGTAAACAAGAATTAGTTACCTACACCTAAAAATGAGCATGCGTGTGATAAGACGGGGTTAAGGAGTTCTTTTATTAGTACCTCTCTGTTGTACCAGCCATGAAATCACCTCTGTCTGAAATTTTTATCCTTGCCCCACTAACCTACAAGCCATAAATTTCTTATTATCCACAACTGTAGAGAGATAGAGGGTGGGAGGGTGGGTGGGAGCAACATATGTTAAATCATTACCTGAGTGATTTCCTGTAGACTCCTTCCACCACGGCCAACAACTAAACCGATATGGTCATCTGAAACACCAATTGTCACTGAGTTGCTTCGATCTTCCAGTGATTCACCAGAATGCTGCAAGTTAACCATTTATTACACAAACAAAACATTTTTCAATACCAACTTTAAAGAGGGGCAAAAATATGTTAAATTTGGTACAGCAGAAGAGATATTGGAGCCTCATAAAAGTAGTGAAAATTATGTAGCACAGTTTCATGTGATCCAAAGCACATCAATTTTAACAAGATTATGAAAATAAGAGAGCTAAAACCAATAAAAGCTTTTAAGGAAAGATACTTGAGCTTCATAAAAGATGGTGAAATTTGTGAAGGACAGTTCAATGTGATGTAAACCACAAGGAAGAATACGAATATAAGAAAGTTTTAAATCTGAACCTTATTATTCTGAAACTTTCCTCCAGCACCATTTGGTCCATAATTTGGTGAGTTGTATGGGCCTCCTCGACCAGGAGGAGCATAATATCCATAAGGAGAACCAGAGAGATTAACACCTGAAAATTCAGAGTATGAAACATTATAAAGCATCGATTTTAAATCCCTGGTTCACAATGCTATGAGGAGCACTGTATGGCCATATGCAATGCAGTCTATGAGCATTCTCCATGAAATTGTTCTAAAGACTGAACTGGTAAGGCCCCACCCATAAATAACATTCTCAAACCATTTGTTTCGTGTATTCACAAGGGAGACATAGAACATTTTTACAACACCAATGAACTCAAGCACAAAAACAGAACGAAGTGCATCAAGTACACCGACTTTTAGGCTATTAGGTCTTCTTTAGAAGACAAACTTTTATGATATTTCTTAAACTTATAATCAGTTGATTATAGAAGAATAATGGGTTTTTAACCTAGACTCAATTTATCGACGTTCTTAGAGTTCGAATTCATGTTTTATATGCTTATTTCTATTTGGTTGCGATATTCTATCGTTTTGGCTTTCTAAAGTTCACCAATTGGTGCTAGAAACAACACGTCGACAACGACTTCGTCTTCACTCTCACTTACGGTGTTTCCTCATGAACAACAGGTCTATGAAAAAGACCTAATAGCCTATTTATACCAGAAAGTAACCCCTAGGAAACACCGTAAGTGAGAGTGAAGACGAAGTCGTTGTCGAACCTGTTGTTTCTAGGGCCAATTGATGAACTTTAGAAAGCCAAAACGATAGAATATCGCAATCAAATAGCAATAAGCATATAAAACATGAATTCGAACTCTAAGAACGTAGATAAATTGAGTCTAGCTTAAAAACCATTATTCTTCTATAATCAACTGATTATAAGTTTAAGAAATATCATAAAAGTCTGTCTTCTAAAGAAGACCTAATAGCCTATTTATACTAGAAAGTAACCCCTAGGAAAAGAAACCTAAGACTAAGGAAAGAAACGCCGTTCCTATAAAAAGAAACTAGTAAGCATTCCTAACTAAACAGAATATCCCCCTGCATCAATTTACCTCGCCAATGCAAACTAAAAACGTCTTTAAGTAGATATTTATTTATGTCACCTAAACCTTCCAACACAGACAATCATCACTGGTTACTACTCTAATAACACTAAGAACAGATTAAAAGTGGTTGCATCTCATTTGCACCAACTATATTCTGTCAATTGGTAAGATATCAAGAGAGAAAAACACAACCGAAACCGAACAATCCAAACACAGATCAACATTGAACCAACCCACAAGAGCATATCGTTAACCATAATAATAAACACATAAGGCTAGGCTCATAATTGCACAAGTAGATGATTTGATGACTAGAAAGCTACTTGAGGAACAAATAATGTTATGGAAACTGATATAAAGTCGCACCTGCGTATGAAAATGGAGCATTTACAGATTGCTGTGGGTAATGAGCATCTTCTGCTAGCTTTGACAAAATCAGGAAAATTGCTCTCATTTGTTCCTCAAGAGAGCCAGTCAATGTCACCAGCCTATCATTCAACCCCATAAAATTGTGATCCTGAGGGGATATCTTAATTCCAGCTTGGGAATCTTCAATAAAAGACCTGTTGAAAGGCATAACTTGGCATCAGTAGTTGCCAAAAACAAGCATATATTTCTACATAAATAAAGTTAGAAATTCCAACTGAAACCCACAGGGCAAGTACTACGTGATGCAAATTTGGTATCAGTAGGTGCCAGAAACTAGCATATATTTTCACATAAAGAAGGTTTTAAAATTCTAGCTGAAACTCAAAGGCAATTACAGCGTCACTCAAGAAAGAGATTTGACGGGGTTTTCTTTAAAAGGTAAAGAAAGTGAATCAGGCGAGAAGCATGAAAGATTAAAATAGTTCCATGATGCCTCTTTACTTTCATCAGACTTTTCAGGTTAATAGAATAGAAACTGCTTACTTTACTAAGCAACAAATGGGGTAAAAAAACTATTACTTGATTGTAGCTCCTCCTTTCCCAATTATGCCACCGCAGGAGCTGTTTGGAACAATGATCCTCACCTTAGATCTAGCGTCGACATCTTCATCCTCTTCAGCATGATGAGCCTGGAAATAAAACAATACAGTTTAAACATTACCAAACATAAGGATAAAAGTGATTAAGAAAATTAAATGCGTAGAAATTAATAACGGATACAATGTAACAGTTACCTCACTGAGTAATTTGGCAAGAATAAGTTCCATTGCCTTCATTATCTCATCAAATCCTCCAGACACCATGATAATTCTATCAGATGTTCCAGGGAAGAATTCCTGAGTGCGTGAAAGTTGAATCCTCGCTCCAGATTCTGATTGCAATTCAGTAATAGTTGAGCCTCCCTTTCCAATAACTGAACCAGCTGCTGAATTGGATACTAGGAACCTAATGTAGAAAGGTTTTTCCTTTTCATCTGAAAGTAACAAAGTATGGTTAATAAATACCAGTATATCTAATCTGAATAAAATGCAAGCGTTCCGCATACAAATATGAAACAAACAAAGATATTTTCCTAATAGCAAAAGCGCAAATATTTTTGTTAAGCTAATGGGATCACTTTGTGCCAGCTCAAAACCAAATTTGAGTAGCATGCTGAATATTTTCAAGGGAATAAAATTAAGACATTTTAATAAAGTAGTCTCAAACAAAAAGAACAACTAAATTGCCCTTTATCAATTCGTCGAGACTGATACTAACATTTCCTTTTATCAGGTTCTTATCTTTTTAGATGAAACGAAGACAACAAGTCATCTGTCAACCATTAATGCAGATCTAAAATTCTCCTGGTCTTACAATTCAGCAAGTCCCATTGAAATTTGGATAAGGCAAAGCCCAATAAATTAATTACTCGGAATCTAAAATTCAGAACCCTAAAACTGAAAGATAGACACATTATTACTATTATTCCAAACCCAGTTCAACCCTCTACAAAAACAATTCATTCTATAAAACCGAATAACATCAAACAAACAGCTGAAATCCAATCCCTCATTAATCAGTAACGAATTCAGAGCTCAATTAACATTCCTCATTGACACAGTTTATAATAATGGAACAAAAAGTCAAAACCCATACCAAAAGTTTCATTAGATCTCTTAATAAGAATACAAAGAGATTGAATGTATTACCTGAAACAGGGTACTTATTGTTAGTTCCTGTTGTTCCAGATCTCCTTGGAGCTTCTGGTGATGAAACATAAGACGACTCTGGTGATTCCATTATCTCTCTAAAGAAACAGATTCAACAGACAACAGAAAGATAGAAAGAAAAAAACACAGAGAGAAACTGTAGCAGAAGAAGAAGAAGAATAGGAGGAAATCAGAATTGCATTGTTATGAAATCAGGTCGATATTGTTTTCTTCTTCTTCTCTGTAAAGGGAGGAGAAGATGAGTAGAGAAGAAGTCTGAAAGAGGAGGAGAAGAAGAAGATAAAGTCTGAACACTTCTTGTTTGTGTTGGTTTGTTTGTGAAGAGAGGAGAGTGGTGGGGATGGTTAATGTGTTGTTGGGGGAGGGAGTGGACTTTTGTGGTCTCGCTCTGCCGCGTCAGGGGTACATAAGATTGGGGACTTCTAAGTAAAATATAAGAAGTGGTAGTTGGTTTTATTACGCTAACTAAAGGAACCCATTTGGGGTAATAATAACAATCATGATTCATAGAACGTTTTTGTTTCCGTTTTGGAGGCCACAAATTTGGCAAATTGTCAAAAGAAAAGCTTAAGGGTACGCACGTAATGATACGAATGATCTGCCAAAATCATATATTTGGAGAATGATATGGCCAATGAGAATTATTAACCTTGACTATAGGTGTATGTGGATCTAAATAGTTGTCATCGGGGATATTTTTTAAAGGAAATTTGTTGAATGGTCCAAAGACCAATGACCCATTTAATCTATGGTCAAGCGGGAAATATAGTTTATCCTGAGGTCCGAAAAAGTTTTAAAAAGAAAAAATTACTTACCAACCCATCGAAATCAAATGTGTGAAATCAAAAACAACCTAAAACTGAAATCTAGGGCGTTACTGAAACTGAAATCTCAGGCATTAAAATCATATCGAAAATCATAACTAAACCGAAGATTCAATATTATGCTTCTCAAATAAAAATCAAAACCGAAGATTTAAAATCGATAATCAAAACCGAAGATTCAATATCATTTTTCTGAAATCAAAATCAAAACCGAAATTCAAAATCAAAATTCAAAACCAAATATTCAAAATCGAAAATCAAAAATCAAAACTGAAGATTCAAACAAATCATCAACAAAGAAGAAGAAGAAGATCTATATTAGTCGCCAAGAACAGTACATATTGATCCTTTAGTACATATTGATCCTATGTAGTGAAGGAAAATATGTACGGAAGGAAAAAGTGTATGATCCCACAATATATATTGATCCGACAAAATATATTGATATGTACCGAAGAAAAATGTGTATGATCCAACAGTACACATTGATATGTACGAAGGAAAATATGTATTGAAGAAAAATGTGTATGATCCTACAGTACATATTGGTATGTACTGAAGGAAAATATGTATGATCCCACAATACATATTGATCCAACAACACATATTGATATATACTAGAGGAAAATATGTACTGAAGGAAATAACGTAGATGATCCAACAGTACATATTGATCCAATTGTATATATTGATATGTACTGAAGGAAAAAGTGTATGACCCCACAATACATATTTTCCTTCGTACATATTGATATGCACCGAAGAAAAATATGTACCAAAGAAAAAGGAGTATAATCCCACAGTACATATTGAAATAAACAACCTTCAATCATAAAAAATTATGAAAATAGCACTAACCCGGAGCAGAAAAGAGGAGTAATCATCACTTTAATCGACTAAATCATATCATTTGAATAGAAAACCTTCATCTTCCAACATTGAATATCAAATCAAGATGAATAAGATTAAAAAGTTAAAAAAAACCCAAAAATTGATGAATTTGTATCTTCTTCTTCTTCTTCTTCTTCTTCTTCTTCTTCACCAAAATCATCTTCTTCTCCTTCTTACAGATCTAAAATTGAAAATCTAAATTACAGAGCATTAGCAGAAGTAAAAAGGAAAAAAAACAGATCTGATATTGAACTCGACAAAAAGTTTCACAAAGATTAGAGCCGATTAAAAACAGAGAAAAAAAATGAAATCTTTCGGAGGAAAAAAAATGATTTGATCAAAGAATAATAGAAGAAGATTTATTGATGTTTCTTTATATGTTATTTGATATCATAGTAGTTTTGGAATTTACAATAATTATATAACACTTCTCAAGCGTATTTAGACATTGGGATAAATATTTGGTCCAAAAACATGATTTTGGACTAACGACTAAAAACAGTAGGATGGGTGGACTACACACTAAACGGATCTTGTAGATTGGATTAACTAGTAATTCCTAGATTTTTTAAGTGAGTCCGGAAACTTGGTAATAGGAATCTAGAAAAAATTCATGTGAAGTTTGAGAAACCGAGCCGGATGTGAAAACCTTTTTTTTTATATGAAAGAAATATTTATTTAATTATAGAGTGAAGCTTACAACAGGAAAAAGATGGATTAATCCATGATTAGTTTTATCAAAAAAAAAATTGTTCTACATTTAAAAGATGTTCAGAAAAAAAAAAAAAATCTTAATTCTCTTGGTGTAAAAACCAACTCTGATTATAATTGGTAAATGCTACAAGAAAAATTTGTTAAATTTGAAATTAGGAAAACCTATTTCAAATACAACATAGAAAATTAAAACAACTTGAACCAAACAGAAAACTAGGGACGGAACTAGAATTTTAGTTTTGGGAAGACAAATTTATCTATAGAAAGTTGACACTTAAATCCGACTAACGATAGGGATTAATTATACATATTGATCGGTATTTTTGTATTTCGGAAATATAAAAATCAAAACTAATTATAAAAACGAATATGTTTATACCTAACTTTAGATAAAAGATCATTGAATAGTGCCAGAATCATGTATAACAACAAAAAAGAAATGAGTGAAAAAAATAATTCGACATACACTACACTTATATAAGTAATTTTTTAGAATTCACTAAGGACAATTGTCCCTATAATAGCAAATCTAATGATGGAAGAGTTCCATCTCGCATTTAGAACAAATCATGAAAGAGTAAGTCTAAAAAGTTATAAGGTAAAACGGGTTCCAAAACGTAATTTTAAATTGCATTCAATCTTGGCCCATATAATCAACGGTCTGAAAGAGACAATAAAATTTAAAAATAAAATCAACCGTAAGACTGGGCGCTATTCCAAATGACGTTTAAAGTGATTTGGAATTATCTTCAATTATCCGACAATCCTATTTTGAGCAACTCAATTCTATTTGACTGTGGTAAGTTGATCGTAATCACCCTTTTCTATTTTATCTTCTTCGTCTCCCTGTTAATTCATTTCCATTTTGGAGTAATCTCCAAAAATTTGACATGATATCAGAACCAAAAAAAAAATCAAAAGAAATTACTAGCTAGTTTCTCAGTTATCCAATGATGCTGGTAGCTTTGGGTCACCAATCAGGCCTTCTTAACCAATTCTTAAGAAGAGAAATTTTATGACACTACAAACTAAATATTAGTAGAGTATCTCTAATGGTTTGTGGTGTTTCCCACGTGATTGGTGAAGGAATATATCTTTTTAAAATATAAATTCTGAAATTTCGGACATTTTAGGACTTTGAAAAAGATTATCTCCAACCAATACATATTTAGACTGATATTACAATCCACTTGTATTTATCTAATTAGTTGGATATTTTTTTCTTTATTATTTTTAGTTGATTTAACTTTAATTTAATTGGTTAAGATTTATCACTAGATGATGAACTAGAGGATGTGATAATAATTAACTCACCATATCATCTTTAAATTGTACTCCACATTTCCATTGAAGAATTTTTTTCGACAAAAAAATGTATAAAGCTTATTGACCCAAATTTTAGGAATTTGATATGATCTCGCTGGAGATGCTCTTATGTATACATGACCAAAAATCTTTTAGTGACGTTTGTGTCTGTCGAGTTTCACATCTATGTCGGTCGGACATGAGCATTAGTTAGATTTCAAATGCGATTTCCCATTCCTTAGCCGGAAAGATATGTGGCCATGAAAGAGGGATTAAGTGGAACAGAATTGACCGGGTGGTAGAGTCGTGGAAAGACTTGTTTCTTCCATATTTTTGACCTTAGCTACATGGAACAATATGCTACTGCTGAAAGATAGAAGAATTGAAATCTTAGATCAAAACACTACGTATGAATGGTATGAACTGCCTAATGCTTAGGATGTGTTTGGAAGCCCTCGGCCAAACGAGTATTTTACAGAGAGTCGACAAGGAATTCCATTAATAACTGGCCGTTTTGATCCTTTGGCACAACTCGATGAATTTAGTAGATCCTTTTAGGAGGCCCCAATGACTATAGATCGAACCTATCCAATTTTTACAGTGCGATGGTTAGCTATTCACGGACTAGCTGTACCTACCGTTTCTTTTTTGGGGTCAATAGATTGATTGAGAAAGATCTCCTGTTCGTATTATAAGATCGTGATTGGATCCGCATATGTTTGGTAAAAAGAAGAATCTTCTCCTTTGCTTTGATAATAATCAAAAAAGAAAAGTGTTCAATTGGAACATGAAAACGTGACTGAATTGGTCCTAGTTACTCTTCGGGACGGAGTGGAAGAAGGGAGGAGATTCTCGAACAGGGATCCAATGACTTCGAAAGAGTTGAACGAGGAGCCGTATGAGGTGAAAATCTCATGTACGGTTCTGTAGAGTGACAGTAAGGGTGACTTATCTGTCAACTTTTCCACTATCACCCCCAAAAAAACAAACTCTAGCAACTAACGAGCGAAACCCTCGTTTTGTGTTGCTGAGACATGCGCCTGATTTTCAAGTCACCTTTGTAAACCGAAGTGAGCCTAGGAGCCGAGTGACGTAACGCGCGTCAGTGCTACTAAGTTAGTTTTTTTGCTAAAAAATTTAGTTTTTACTCTCTTAACTAGTAATTTATGCCCTTTTTTCCTCTGGGATGGGAGGAAAAGAAGGGTGAAGATAGAACCACTACACTATCGTGGTCAACTATACCCAAGCATTTATCCTATAGGAGATAGAGTTCTGGACTGATTGGTCGGGCAAGAGCTGATGAATGTCGAGAAAGTTTAGATCTAGAGAAGCCTGGGAATACTTAGCTTTTTTTTTAGACAAAGGCCTTCAACAAGGCTAATAGTCAGCCTCAACTATTGGTGTGAGTCAAATAGGAGGAACTGGCCAGTACATAACACTAGTGTTAATTTTTGCCCACTGGGATAAAGCATGAGCTACAGAATTACAACTGCGGGGTTGAAAAGAAAATTTGTAAACATCATGAAGAGAAGCAAAATATCTGATGTCTTTGAAGATTGCATCAGTTCTTGAGTTGCCATCAAAAATACCAAGCGTAAATTGATCCATCAGAGTCTTGGTATCACTCAAAATTATTAGGTGGGAAATCTTCAGCTTAACAGCTTTCTTGAGAGCTTTCCAAAAAGCACGAGCTTCAGATTCTTCAGCCGAGCCCACATCAAAGGAAAGAGAGGTACAAAAGGAAGCTTTTTTATTTGAATTTCTCATGACAATGTCTGCACCATTTGTCATAGTTAGGTCATCAAAAGCACCATCAGTATTGCTTTTAATCCATCCAACTGGTGGGGGCATCCACATCTCAAGACTAGGTATAACAATGTTGGTTTGAGCATGTATGTCAAGGGTTCTAGTTATAAGCATGGCTTTAGCTCTACAAATAACAGAATAATGAGAATCTTTTTAAATGAGATTATTTCTACTACTCCACAAAGACCAGCAATAGAAATAAAGAGACCATAGAATTCATCAGGCAACCTGGTAGGAGGATCAATCAACCAATAATAGAGCCAATCAGATAAGGACTTTTGAACTATTTGAATTGAATCTGAAGTAGAAGCATAATATTCTGATGCATGAATTTTCTAATACAAAATGTCTTATTCTAACTTCCAATAGCCATTTTAGGCACCCTATAAAGTGTTGTTGTACTATTTCATTATGTGATTATATTAGACTTCTTAGTAGTCTAAAACGTGATGTCCATTATGTGCATAAGAGCCATGTGTCTATTATGCACCTAGATTTTCATCATAAATTTATAATCTCCCCACTGTCTCAAGTTGTGCCAAAGAGTGCCCGAAAGTTTAACCTTACACCTCGTTTGGTTGAAAGAATTGGAATCCTAGGAATTCAATTATAGGGTAATCCAATTCTTGGAATTGAATTCCAATCCAAAAAATTAGCGTTTGGTTGAGGTAATTTAATTACTTTTGTATTTACTTTGGAATCCAATTTCATTCCATTGTTGGACCAGTACAATGGAAAACTATAATTTTTGAGGGAATTGAATTCCTAGAAATCAAAAAAATTAAATACACAAAGTTGACTTGTCTTGTTTGGTTCAAGTAATTGGGTACATTCTAGGAATTGGATTACCTAGTCTTCAATCTTGAACTAAACATGCTATTAATTTACATCTAGTATGGGTATAGGGAATTAGCAATTTCTCGTTTAGTTTTTTCTTTGACTAAATTTAGCTCTAGTATTTCTGATTTTATTTTTTATTTTTCTTTTATAATTAATGAAACAATATCGTGATCGGTGAACTTGTAATTTCCTTGTGTTCAATATTCTAGCTTTCTGAAAATGATATGTTGTAATTAGAAGTGTAAATTGGGTCGTGCTAGCTCATCCCAGCCTAGCACGTGAGTTAGCCCAGCACGGTACAACACGACAACTTCATGTGCTATGCTGGGCCAGACTAATTGTCCCAGTGGCACAGCACAACACGTGGTACGGCACAACACATTATGCTAAGAAAGTACGTCATAACATGTATAAAATCATGCACAATACGGTATAATATGACACATTTTGTGTATATTTTACAAAAGAGTGTTTATCATAACCAATTTTTGATATTTTATCTTCGTTATGTTATGTTATTTATATAACTGCACTTATAATATTTAAATATCTAGAAAATATCAACTTTGGAAAATATAAAATAAATGTGTCAGACACAGCACAGCACGCCCTCAAGCACGGTACAACATGGCACGTTATAATTTCTGACACGGCACAGCACAACGCATAGCACGGTGGGTTTGCCTCTTAATGGACTGTGTTGGGATGGACCGGAACGTTTTACACCTCTAATTGCAATGTACTGGGCTACATTTTTAACGGATTAAACGACATATACCACCACCGTTGACTTCGATAACATCTTAAAAACTTAGTAATATCGGTATAAGTAAAAATCCCAAGGATCATAAAACTTAGTAATATAGGTATAAGATAGACAGTGCAAACATTGTGTTGATTTTTATAGTTATGTGATACTTTAACAGTGCAGATTGTCTATATGTAATACCCGATATTTTTATTTACCGCTTTGGGTCGGGTTTTATCCAACTTAGCTAACCTTATTGTTTAGATTGTAAATTTCTTTACCTAGTAATTATAAGTGACATTTGTGTAGAAATGATTATCCTAATTTAATTTAGAGAGATAAATAATTATTAAGATAAAATTAAATAAATATTTTAATTAAGAGAAAATGAAAATATAATTAAAATAAAACAATAAATATGTGTATTAGTTATTATTATTAATATTAGTATTAATATAGGTTTTATAATAAAAATTTAGGGGCAATAAATTTAAAGATTAGAAAACAAAAAGGTTAGAGAGAAGGAGAAGGAGAGGAGGCTAGGGTGTTTAGAGAAGAAAATTATGGATAATCAAGAGGAAGTTGTAGCTAATAAAAGGTAGAATGCTAAACCCCTTTTTCTTTCGGTATTTTTCTTGATTTCAATTTCGTATGAGTTTGTGTTGGTAGTTTTCATTAATTTATATAAATAAATATATATCTCTGATTGATGATCGGCTTTTTTATATTATTATAAAACATTCTTAGGTGTCTGTGGTTCAAATTTGAAGATAATCCATCGTAAATTCACAGCTTAATATATGTTTGAACTAGGAAGTTGATTACTGAAATTTCTTGACAGTTTTGTTTTGTTTGTTTTTGACTATGTTTAGACAATCTTGATGATATTAAAATGATTTGAGGTCTTGACAAAAGTTGTAGGTTTATGTCTTATATTTAATTTTGCTTTGAATTTTCTCAATTTCAGATTAATATGAATTTAATCTGAATATTTTGGTAACATGATGTAATCTCCCCAATTTTTATAATAATCTTGTAAAACGAATATCTTTTGTTTGAGTCATTGGTTTGCTGTACATTTTGGATATGTTATAGATAAATATGTTAGGAATGTGCATCTAAAATTTCAAGATGATCGGACAAGTTATCATTATGAAACCTATAATATAAGATTCTGCAATTTGCGTATTTGCTTAAATGCTTAAAGAAATACATGTGGTTTGTCATATGTTTCTAAGTCATGGTTTGCTATTATTGTTTGTAAAAGTAATTTACACAAAAAGGAAGTGAGTTCATGTTTTTCCATTAGATGGAACTTGGTTCCAAGCTAACGGCGGGTAATGATCCCCGAGTGTAAAATGGGTAATGATCCCCGAGAATTAAATAGGTAATGATCCCCATGTAGGAACTTATGCTCCTGACCATCGATGGAGGTTGTCCGTGCCGGATAAACGATAGGTGGAGTACGAACCAAGGACATTCGTACCATGAACTCATGTGTTGAAATCTAATTGGATAAATTATTTGAAATATTATTGGTGTTATGAACTCATGTGTTGAAATATAATTGGATAAATTATTGAAAATATTAATGGTGTTATGAACTCACGTTTTGATACTTAAGTGGATGAATTGTTGGAAACATTATTGGTGTTGTGGGCTTCTTTATTAAATATGTTATTGATTCCTCGAAATTATGTCGTATACTCACGTTGTATGTTATTTGACTCATTGATATTGTTATGCATGTTTTGAGATTGGGAATGCATTCTACTGAGCTGTCGTGTTACCCCAATTGACATTCTTGCAGATTTCATGGAAGTTGGAAGTGGAACTAAGAAATTGGTTGTATTTTTAATTGTATTGTATTTCTTATAATTGTCTGACGTGTAATTTGATCCAATTGTTTGATAAGAATATTATTATATATGTTTAATTAGTGAATTCTTGTTTTTAAATTTAATTGTGCTTGGTGAAATAAAATAAACAAAGAAAATAAAAATATGCAACAGTCTCGTTCCGACCCGTAACGCTTTGAGTTCGGATCTCCATATGGGTTTGACCCTGGTCTGGAATTTGGGGCGTTACAATATACTTTAGAGATTTCTACACATTAGGATGAATGCTTTGTTCTACTATGATTGACAATGTAGAAACACTATACTAAGATTGTATTCATGAATTTTCATATATTCAACTTCATATTTTGATTTTTCATAGGTACAATGTTCTATTATGATCCCAAAGTGCAGATACAATATACTGATAGTTGTTTATGTTCAATTCAAGACATTAAGATGTTTATGATGCTATTTTGAAAGTACATATTTCATATAATATGTTTATGTTATGTTCTAGACAATATATAAGTAATGTGCATATTATATTTTAGAAGTGCGGATTTCTTATATTGTATGCATTTATACACATAAGCATGCTATACTAGACACATAGTTTAGTTTTATGTGCTATTTTTAGTGCGGATTGCATATATATATTGTAAATTTTAGATAGTGTATAAGTATTGTGCATATTTTGGAAGTGCGGATTCCCTATACTATGCTGATTTCAAACATTAGGATACTATATTGGACACCTAGTTTACTTTTACGTTATATTTATATGTTATTTTTGCAGTGCGGTTTGTTGTACTTTATGCATTTATACATATTAGGATGTTATACTAAAACACATGGTTTGTTTTTGTTTCATATTTATGTAGATACTAAAGCAGTGGATTCTAGATCGACTGGTGTAAAACCCTATAAAGCTGGTTTTGTTCAACTATTTACTCTTGCAAAAAATTAAGAGCCAAGGGTTCGAGATTGTCTGATGTGTAGTTGAACATGATAAGAGATGATTCATACGGAAAGCTCTTTTTGATTGTATGGAATACAAACTCATCCATAAAAAGTTTTGTCAATCAGAAGTGAAGGTTTGAAGTCTAGCTTCCTTTTCAGATGTGTTACCTTCGAATACAGTCTCAAGAATATCCCAAGCCTCTTTTGGATGTTTTGAAAGTGGATACATGATGTTGATTATCATATAATAGAATATCCCAAGCATATAATAGCATTCAAAACGTCTGAGATATGTTTTTCAAGACTTCTTTCCTAATCATCATATGCATCTAACCTTTTATACTCAATCTCTGAATTTTCCACTTTCGAATGTAAATATCCATTAAAAACTAACACCCCAAGTATTAAAGTCACGAGATTGGAGGAAATATATCAATGTAGACTTCCACCACAGATATCTAGTGCCATCAAATCTTGGCAGTACGTTAACTGAACTCGATTTATGAGAAGCCGAATCCATTATCCTGACAGGTTGTCGCACCAAACACGGACTGTTAGGTTTTTATCGTGTTTTCCTACTCAAATACCAATTGAAATGACGAGGATATCAAGTACACCATAATATTTTCGATATTAACCTATGCAAAATCACCTTGTATAATCTTATTGAAACAATAACGACCAAAAGATTATCCCAACAAGGTGATTTTTAGCATTAGTGAAAGTTCTTTTCGAACTAACTATGGGATCGCTACCAAGAAATGATTAACGTACAAGTGTATTTACTTTAATTATAAAATTAAACAATATAACACGGAAGTAAAGTAAATTACACAACACACAAGATTTTATTAACGAGGAAAACTGCTTGGCAGAAAAACCCGGACCTAGTCTAGTTTTGAATACTCTCGTATATAAGTCATTATACAAATTGACTATCGCAACTTCATATGGTTAAGAGAAATTAAATTACCCTAAGTTACTCAGCTCATTTAGTATCCTTGCGCCTAAAACCAATCTGGCCGACGCACGTGAATCCTAAGACATTTTCCATTATCTTGAAACGTTTCACCACTGTGAAGACTTCTGCACTCGGCTTATTTGGATCGTAACACAAAACAGTAAAGGACTAACATGCTTCAGTAACCAACTCACTTATTGATCACATAAAATAAATATTTAGATCAGTGATAAAGTAGAGTCAAAGGACCTTTCGTTTAATCAATAAACTTTTTTGGTCAAAAGGTCAAACCCGAATAATGATTATAGAAATAATCAATCTTGATGAACAAGCTATATCCAAGCAACTTAATGCAGTTAGATAGTTTGCTCGATCTTCTACAAGTCTGATGTTTATCAAGATAAATTTTTTGTGTAATCCTAGAGAATCAAGTTCGCATAAAGTCACACACAAAGATCAAAACCAAAAAGAAAAGTCTTCAAGTGTTCAATCTTCAATTCTTCAATTCTTTAATCTTCAAAAGTAACTGCTGCGAAAATGACCTTAGAACAAACAAGTTTGATCAATAAAAAATGACTACACTGTTAGTTCAAACACAAGTAATCAACAAAAACTAAATAAAAATCTAGCCCATAATATATACTTTACTAATATAGCTTACTAGAGATATGCATATAATTCGATATCAAATATGATATAGAAAAATCGATATCTTAGGATCTTGACTTGAGTATCAAAAGGTATATACTTGAACAATTAAGAAATTAGAGTTTAGCACATGTTCAAATCATTATGTTGATATTTTAATGAACTTTACTATATAATTCATATACATCTCGATATTTATAAAATCCCGTGAAGATTAACAGACCAGTCGAAAATGTAAAAGAATGTTAAATTCAGTCATGATCGGTCCTGGGATCGTTCATAGGATTGATCCTTCCCATTTGGGATTGTTTCTGAATCCGTTTTTTCGACTTTGAAACAAGTTTCGCAAGTCATCCGGGACTAACTAGTAAAAGGCCTAAAGCCGGAAATGATCTTAGAAATCAATCGCGTGCTGGGAAAAAGTCTCAATATCGTATTCGTCTAGAAGAAAAACAAAAATTACGGTTTCATTATGGTCTGACAGAGTGACAATTACTTAAATATGTTTGTATCGCCGGAAAAGCCAAAGAGTCAACTGGTTAGGTTTTACTACTATTACTTAAAATGCGTTTGGATAACATACTTTTTCGATTGGATACGGCTTCGACCATTCCTGGAGCTCGGCAATTAGTTAACCATAGACATATTTTAGTTACATTAGACCATGTTTCTGTAATTGTTTTCAAACATATTTATTAAGGTTTGGATTTCACCCGGAAGTTCAGGACACTAAGTAATAAAAAACTACCAATTAGTGCAATGTCATAAACATGAAGTCCATAGATAAACTATACTTCGTAACTCCATATACTTAAAGTTGTTAAAACAACTACTGTATATCTTTCCTTTTGATACTTTGATCATTGTATAGTGAACAAGTCACCAATATTAAAGTCATTGTAACAAATTTAACTTCGTACGTTATGTTTTCAATGGAAAAAAACCTATGTTGCACGGACACGGTTACGACAAGGTTACGGGGACACGTTAAATCTCAAAAAGACAGGTTATAGGGACATGTTATATGTATTACACACACCCTTAAAATGAGATTTTACAGCAATCTACTCAACAAAAATAATTATTCTTATTTCAAAAATACTTGATTACTAATTAAATAAAATTAATAATAATAAAATAATGATCAAGTCTTTCATGAATAATGTTTGGATTTGACAAAAAAAAAAGAATAAATGAACGTCAAATTTAGTTTATTTTAAATTTTCAAACCAAAATGAATCATTTATGACGTGTCCATTTAGTGTTCGTAAAGTGTCAAATATCGATTTTTACGGGAGCGTAATGTGGTGTGTCCATCGCATATCGGGCAAGTGTCGTAGCCATCCGATTGTGTGTCCGACACGGTTACAACATCTTTTTAGGTGTGTCCATGCAACATAGATAAAACTTGTAAGAACAATATATATAGATGGAGTAATTCAAGTCTATATATAGCTACTAACCTCAAACTGATGGATGATATCTTTATTTTTTCTTTGATATGTCTTTAGCTCTTCGTGAGTAAGTAGAGCAAGTCTCAACATTTTTATGTTCCAATTCTAACCTAACGAAGTTGACTTTAATAATCAACTCAAACGACTCGAATTTTGGAGCTAAATTGGACATATCAACGCTTGGTGGGTTCAACTGAGCAGTGCTTTAACACTAAGTTTATTAGGTGTCAAAACAGCCTGATTTTTTAGAACTTTTTTTAATTCGGAAAATGGGTTTATTGCCCAAGATTCCCTAAAATATGGTTCTAGTGGACTTGTAAAAATTAGGGACGAGTGAAATGGACACACACAAAATTAGACAATTATGTCTCTAATCTTTAAATTTATTTCTTTTTTATCCTTTCTCTCTCCAATTTAAAAAAAATTACAAAAACACTCATAACTTTCAAAATATATATCCGATTTTAATAAAACTTATATTCTTGGAAAGGATTTTAAATTCTCTTCAAAACAAGATCCATTGTTGATAGTAAATTCGAAAGTTTTTTTTTTGAAAGAAAATAGCTAGGATGAAACTGGTTGCATCCTGAATTAAAATAAAATAGAAAAATATATTCAAAAAATAGCTTGGATGAAACTGGATGCATCATGTTTTAAACTAAGAAAATAAAAATATTCGAATAATAGTTAGGATAAAACTGGTTGCATTCTGGTTTAAAATAAAATTGAAAAAAAATATTCCAAAATAGCAATGATGAATCTGGTTGCATCCTAACTTGAATTTGTTTTCATCCATGTTTATACTAGTATGAAACTAGTATGATCATGCTCAAAACACTCTCAAAAAATTGGTACATTGCTCAAAAGTGCTTGAGAAGAAGAAAAAGAGCTAAAAATAATTAAACAGGAAATCTGTAACGTTTCTTTGGTACTACAGATTAACTGTTGCAATGAAGCTGAAGATAAACGTTGCAAAGCTGAAAATAATCGTTGCTGATTGGTTGAAGAAACCGTTGCAGCTGAAAATAAATGTTGCAAAGCTGAAAATAAACGTTGTTGATTGGTTGAAGAAACCGTTGCAGCTGAAGATAACGTTGCAAAGCTGAAGATAAACGTTGTTGATTGGTTGAAGAAACCGTTGTCTTTTCTCCGTTCTTCCCGTGTTCTTCAGCAGCAGGAAAAAAATTATGAATTGATATTTTTTGCTCTTTTTAGCTTCCTGAGCTCGACCCAACCTTCCTAACCTCTTTTGTGACTCAACCAAACCTTTTTTATAATGGTAACGATGTGTTTTCATATAAATTTAACCAATGAGGGAAGTTGAAGAAATTAAAAGCTCCTCTCATTAGGTTCGTTTTATACAATATTGGTGGATATGCGGTTGATGGTTGTAGAGAATTCATGGCTTCAGGAGAAGAAGGAACAAGTGCTTCTCTCAAGTGTGATGCTTGTAATTGTCACAGGAATTACAAACTCGTTTAAGTTGTTCTCCAGTGGAACTGTATTGCCAGTATACTTAAGAGTAAAATCCCCCTCTTGGTATGCATGGATTGGTTTTGTAAGAGAAATGAAGGTATATTGGTCACCTATCTAAAAAATCATTATCGTTTTTTGGATGAAATATCCAATTTAGGATATTAGAAAAGTATCCAAAAAATTCTTGGATATTAGAAAAGTATCCAAAAAATTCTTGGATATTGAAAAAATATCTTACTTTGCTTGTCTTCTAGATCCATAAAAACCAATCCATAGGTTATATGACGAATAAACTATTTTTCAGTTTAAGTAAGGGCATTTATTAAAGTGAAACAGTAAACTTCACAAAGCAGCGAAGCTACCAGAAATTACACAAGTTTTAGACTAGCCAAGGACTAGTTGTTACATAATGGCAGCGCATGCCAATTCCTAACAGCCATATCAAGAGAAAGATCATCAAAAAACTTGGATTTAGAAGCAACAAAACCGGTTATAGAGCACACAATTAACATCATCTATTAGTCTTTCAGTGGTTCTATACTTGCCTTGAAATATTATTTTATTTCTTTCTATCCACAAAGACCACCAAATAACAAAGGGAATTAAATATCGCAGTTGCCATTTCTTTGCTCCTTGTTTCTTTATCCATTCCCAAAGAAAAGTTCTTACCGAATCAGGAATAGTTAGATGAGTGCCAAAACAATTTATGAAGTAATTCCGTAACTTTTCGCCACTTCACAATGCACAAAAATATAAGAATTGGATTCAGCAGCCTTTTTGCACATAATGCAACCATTAATCACAATAATGTGCAGCTTCATAACATAATATCCAAGTGAAGAACACTACCTTTTGAGGCACCCTTGGATTCCAAAGCATTTTGTGTGGAAACACCAACAAACCCTCTTCCTCTTAACTGAGAATAACAGTTAGCAACAAAAAGAAATATTAGCTAGTCTCCAAGTTCTGTTGTCTGCCCCATAAATGAGAAAATAAGGATTCTGAATCAAGTTTAAAAGATGTGAAACTTTATTAACTTCATTGTTCTTTAAAACCGTGCGAAAATTGAAATTCCAAGCTGCTTAACCATTACTCACAATCACCATTTCTCTAATAGTTGTTTCGTTAAACCTTGATAGTCTGAATAATGCTGGGAATATATTACATAGTAATTGATCATTTACCCAATAATCTGTCCAAAATAAACAACTACCTCCACTATGGACCTGAAGAAAAGAATTTTGTTGAACAAAATCATTGCTTTTCAGAATTCCAGACCATAAACTCTTCCCAACAGGTTTATTTGTATCATTTGGATGAAAAGCATTCACACTACCACTAAATTTCTGCTGCACCACAATTGTCCAGAGTGCTTTCTTTTCAGTGTCATATCTCCAAACCCATTTAGTATGTATTGCTTTATTCATAAGTCTTCTAAGTTTCTCTATCATAGTTCCACCGTTAGCCTTAGTGAGACACACCTTATCCCATCCAACCCAACTCTTCTTCTCTACAGTATTGGGAGAACCCTGTAAGAACTGTCTCATAATTTTTGTCTAAAAACATAAATAAAATGGTGAGAACGAGTAGAATGTTTTCCTAACCATTACAGAGAGTTCTATTTCTATGGGCCCTCTCAGTGCTCTCACATCTACCATCCCAACTCCGCCACTGAACTGACTAAAGAGTGTGCACTCGCGGTTCAAGGGAACGGCCAAATTTCAATTATTGCATCTTTGGATTTGTTAGAGCAAATAAATGTTGAATTAAGAGCAAACAACCCACATGGAAAATCAACTAGTACAGAAGTATTATTCTAACTGTACATAGCTTTTTATCTTGATTCCTTTTTCTCTATTTTATTTTAATTCCTTAATTTGATTAGTAAAATTAGAATTTCAGTAGTTGATAAGTAGCCGCCATCCTTGTCAAGTGATAAAACAAGTAAGCTTCGTTTATAAGATGGTGAGAATGAGAATGAAATGGAAACAACTTTCCCAAGAAAAGTCTAAAACAAGCATTCCTATTCCAAGCAAGTAAGCAACCAAGAAGAAAGAAAACCAACTTTCCCAAGGAAAGTCTAAAACAACAAGGCAAGGGAGGATGAGACTAATCAAGACAAACCCATACTGTAAGAGATAAGAAATATTCTATCTACCTACCGATTAATGGAGAAATACAGTTCAGGGTTCGTTCTGCTTTGCTCGGTTGGGCTCCTACTCGGTCTCATCGCTTTCTCGGCTTGTGTTGCAGCTGAATTCAAGAGAACAAAGGTAAAGTAATATCTGTAGTCCTACAATTATGACATGTACATGTTCAATTCTGGTTTGTAATTTCTCTTGCTCATTGTGTTGTAGTTGAAAGATGTAAAATTGGATGAAAAACTATGTTATTTACCTGGGAGCCCGGCATTTGTGTTGGGAATCACTGCTTCCGTATGTCTTTCAATTGTTCAAATCATAGGAACGATATACATAATCGGCAAAAAAATTAACTCCGGGGAGAAGAAAATTCATGAAACAAGGAAACAAACCATATCAATCATTTTGTTGGTTCTCTCTTGGTAAGGAATCAAATTCTCGTCCGAACTAAACCATTTAAACAACCAATAAAAGAAATGCTACATGAAAATGGTATGCCTCTGCTAAGTCGCTTCGTTTCTTATTTGCAGGATTAGTTATGCATTTGCAATAATTCTATTAGGAGGTGCGTCTAGTATGAATAAGAAACAAGTATACGGTAGAGGATGGTTAGACGGCGAATGCTACATAGTAAAATCCGGTGTTTTCATTGGAACATCGGTGTTAGTATTAGTCACGATTCAATTACTAGTTGGAGCGATTATATTGACGACTAGTAGAATGAATTTTCGGAAGCAACACGTTGAGCAAGGGACAACAATACATGCCCAATCACAAGTATTAGTAGTATGAAGGAATAGAGATAGGATTATAATTCTTTGTTTTGCAATGGGTCATCAACAAAGGAAGAATACTGCTACTTTCTGGGAATAATGGTCCCAAGTATCTAGTTATCTATAGGACAATACACCACAAAAGTGAAAAGAAAAAATAACTATTGAAAGTTATTCCTTTTATTTTTAGTTGACAATGGGATTCAAACCCTGCAAAATGGAAAGTATGGCATATTACTGTAATGGAATGAGTGGAGGGATCACACTACTTTTGGCTGTATCATTTAGGTAAACAAATAGAAATGATAAGAAATGAAGAATGATATTAAGCACGATGGAACTGGAACCGACTAACTTTAAGCTTTGTAGATGATTTTAAAATTGTAGGAATAGAGAATGATACACTAGATGTTAATAAGATTGGACAAATGGACACACTGCCATGGAAACGTACTCAATATTATTTCAAAACAGATCTCAGTGACAGATTATTTACAAGCTAAGTGAACGTAGATGATAAATTTAGAAGTAGAGAAGAAAAAATTGAACTCTATTTTGACTTTGAAGGGAGATCATCTTAGTCCACTGTCATGAATGTTTTCACTTTCCTGGAGCAAAGTTGGTAGCATATGACCAAGCATTGTTGTTCACAGGGTCAGAAAGGTGATCTGCCAGGTTCTCTAGAGGACCTTTGCCGGTAACAATAGCCTGAACGAAGAAACCGAACATGGAGAACATAGCAAGTCGCCCATTCTTGAGTTCCTTTACTTTTAGCTCAGAAAATGCCTCTGGGTCTTCTGCAAGTCCTAAGGGGTCAAAGCTACCACCAGGGTAAAGTGGGTCGATGATCTCACCTAGTGGACCACCGGCAACTCTATATCCCTCAACAGCTCCCATAAGGATCACTTGGGTTGCCCAAATAGCTAAGATGCTCTGTGCATGAACCAAGCTAGGGTTTCCCAAGTAGTCAAGTCCACCTTCACTGAAGATCTGAGAACCAGCTTTGAACCAAACAGCTTCGCCGAATTGAACTCCGTTTCTAGAGAGAAGTTCAGGAAATACACAACCCAAAGCTCCGAGCATGGCCCACCTCGAGTGAATCACCTCAAGTTCCCGGTTCTTGGCAAAGGTCTCTGGATCTGCAGATAGTCCAGCAGTATCCCACCCATAATCACCAGGGAATTCACCAGTTAGGTACGAAGGAGACTCACCCGAGAAGGGTCCAAGGTACTTGACACGGTCTGGACCGTACCATGGACTTCCTGAAGAAGCAGCAGGTTTCTTTGATGATGTCTTCCTCATCACGATCATTCCATCGCTACTGGATCTAACATTGGTTGGAAATTTTGATTGTGAGTTCAGAGTTACAGCTGTGCCTGCAAATGATGGGGATGAGAGAGCCATGGATGCCATTTATATGTTTTGTTAAAAAGAAAATCGAAAGGTTGCTGAAGAAGGTATTTTGGTGTGTTGTTTGATGAGTTATACATATTCATGTCTCTTTTATAAGCCCATTATGGGGCCAGGCATATCTATCTATGTAGATCTTCTGCTATGTTCTTATTGGTCCTCATACTGGCACCACAGATGAAGAAATCCTCCTTCCTTTCTCAGCCTAGGAAATTAGGCTGTCATGGATTTTATTATCAATTATTGAACAGATATGCAGATAGGGACAACTTGATCCAGATACCTCAAATAATATATTTGGAGTAAGATGTCTAGTAAGTAGTGAATTTATAACATTCTAGCAAACAGTAAATAATTTGCTGCTGCATCAATACACAAGGGAATGTGAGGTGCTGGACAGACGCATGATGTTGCAAAGGTTTGGTTAACACTGCTCATGGACGTTATTTATGATATTCAATATGTTCTGATTCTTCTGAACAAGTTCTCCTATAAATTCATGCATCAATAAATATGGAAAGGGAAATAAGTAAGTTGTATGAGATTGTCAAGGACAAGGTTATGTTTCAATACATCTAATGGGCAGTCAAGTGGATCAATACAGGGCACAAGGCAACTTGTAAAATTGGAGTGTGATTTAGACAGTTTGGTGTTCTAGGAAAAAGAATGATTATGTGCAACATGAGCTTGAAAGCAATCCATGATTTCAATAAATTTGGTTAATAAATGAAAACCAAGAACTGAGCAATTTAAAATTCTTCACTCCTCTACACACAATTAGATAAAACCTATAAACTTCAAAATCTCAGAAATTCAACAGAGTCAAATTGCAAAGCTGCAAAAAGACAGATAAATTTAATACAAACAAGCCTAATTAAAAATATATAAATCAGGGACAAAAATTAACACTCGCACAGACAGAGATGATGAATTTTCAGATTCCATTAAATTTTAGGGCGCTATTACATCATCAGTCAAGCAAAATGAAAAATTAAACAGAACTACCGACAGCTAGAAACTGCTTCTACTAAAAACCCTAATTTTAACATCCTTTACAATAATAATACCCAGCAAAAGAACCCTAACCCCCAAATCCATAAAGGGTTCTTCCTTGTCTTTTGAGAGCATAAACAACATCCATAGCAGTGACAGTCTTTCTTCGGGCATGTTCAGTATAGGTAACAGCATCACGAATCACATTCTCAAGAAAGATCTTAAGAACACCTCTTGTCTCTTCATAGATCAAACCACTGATACGTTTGACACCACCTCTCCTTGCTAATCTTCTGATAGCTGGTTTAGTAATACCTTGAATATTATCTCTCAATACTTTTCTATGTCTCTTTGCTCCTCCCTTTCCTAATCCCTTCCCTCCTTTCCCTCTTCCTGACATTTTCAATCTCTGCTATAAATTTTGTTAGTTTGGAAAGTAATGTTTGATTGTGATTTTCAAATTGGGGAAAGAGATTGGGATTATATTGATTATTTGGTTTGATTATGTCTGTTAGATGGAGTACTGATCCGGGTGAAAACTCTTCTTTGTGTTTCAAGCGTTAGATTAAAATATATCGAATGTGATTGGTTAAATTAAAGATAGTCGGATCGAGAAATAGTTTCGAGTAATTAAATTGCTTTTTCTCTTCCATTGAAGATGTAAACCGTCAGATTCGAGTTCGATCCGTAGCTTGGCGTTTCAGTGGATATCTATCGTAGGATTAGAGATGCTGACTTTTGATTGGTTTCAGTAATTGGTTGGTCCAACAACTGCCCAGGATTTTGAAGTTTTTCTTTTTCTGGTCATTTTGCTTTGCCGGGGCTAAGACTCCAAAGTTTCGCAACATGCCGTTCAGCACCTCAATCCATGCGACTGTGTAGTATGAACAGGAAAAGAAGTAAGGTGGTATTAGATGTTAGAGTAGATGTCAGATGAAATTGTTATGTTTCGATTGGAACTTACCTGTAGCAACACCGGAACCGACTAACTCAACACTTTTGAGATCTGACTAACAATAATGTCTTAACTGCAGTTGTCCGTTGAATTCATTTAGACGGTAAGTTGATTTTGATAAAAGAATTTAAGCATTACAAAAAAGAAAGCTTGGTTTGTTGGAGAATCTATTTAACTTCAATTGACATTCGCAAAATGGCACTCGAAGTTTTCGAATTGGCTCTCGGATTGGCACCAGAAATTCAAGATTCCTTCCTCCTTTCTCAGCCAAGCATATAGGCTGTCATGGATTTTCCTGTACATTATTTACTTGGTGAGGTTAACAATAACATGATCTCATTATCTCAAAATGATGAAAGTCGCTGATAAATTTGAAGTAAGGTGTATGTTCAAGTGAATTTCTAAATTTTAACAGTTAGTAATTTGCTGATCCATCAAACCAAAATTTAGCAAAATACAGCTCCGGAATATGATCTACCCTCCCACTGCATCTATCTTTTCCCATTGCCATGGGCAACCATGTAGCCCATGTACAATCGTAGATCATATTCTAACCAATGGCATACGGATACCTATCAAAATCTTAAGAACAATGTATAACACTGTTGCAGAAGATGAAAAATTAAACCTCAGAAGAGAACAGAATATATGCATCAACTTCCTAAATGCATTTTCTCAGCTTTACTCTTGACAAAAGAGAGCTAGAGATACAGAAATTAGACACTTTGAAACTCATTAAAACAACGTTTAATTTCAATACAACAGGCAGATAAGATGGCAAAAAGTACAGGGGATGGTTTAAGTTTAAGTAGCAAGCTAATATTTTATGATCACAAGAAGTACAGAAAATATTATCCTGCCATTTTCTATATGTATAGATTAATCACCCACGTCTCATTATAAACAGGTTGTCTTGGCAGCTAGATGGGTAAGATAGTGTTTGTGGTGACTGGTTCGGAGCTTCTTGTACTTCTGTATAAATGAACTCAAATCTATCTCCTTCTCAAGAAGTTGTTTATGAAGGACGTCGGATTCCTCATCAGTCTTATTCGCAGCATCTGTGAAATCCAAGTAAAACTTCCATGTCAAATTCAATTAGCTCCAGTTGTCAATGAAGGAAATTTCATGAATAATAAAGAACCAAGAAACCAGTTCTACCGTACCTAGTAATTTCTGAATCAACGTTACAGGAGAATAAAACTTTAAGGTTTCTTCCTTCTGTCTTTCCAGTTCATTCAGTCTCTCTTCAGCTGCAGCCAGCTCTGTTGTTCGGATAATTCTACACTATAATCCACATCGAATAACAGATATTAGTAACACGTCAGCTTTTTGCCCAACATAGAAGTGGAAATTCTCTAATTCTCACCTGATTCCTTAGCTCCAAAATGAGTGGCTCATTCTCTATGTTCTGTCCTATTTCAAAAGATAAAAAGAAATTTCAGAACAACTTCATGCATAAAACATTGGTAAAGTATAACAATAACCTTGAGCAAAAATACTAACTTGCTAGCTGCAACGTTTCCTTTCGCAGTTCATCCCGAAGCTAAATGGACAAAAGGAAAACAACTAAGAAGGTCAGAAAACAATTGACAAACTCAAATTCCATGCATGTAAGAATCTTTGAGAATGGTAGGACAGTGAATTTACTACAAAAACTAAGAAAACTGGGAATCATGTTCAATGTGAACTGTAATATATGCATTACAACTGTATATTTTGTTGGGGTTTTCGAAAAATTTAAGCATGTCAACATAGCTAAACGTCATAATACTTCAGCAACTAGTGACTGGAACCGACGGTTATCATCCACTAACCCAGGTAATTGTACTAGGCTTCCCATACAAATCACGGAGTCTAAAGTGGATACAACACCTGCATAGTTTCTAACTTTGGGAAAATTAAAGAGACCTTCAGGTTTCCCACAAGGGCTCTAAGTTGCCTTTCATTTCTCCTACTCTACATGTTCTATACTCTCAAGTTAGGATTTTTCCTTTTCTTTTTTTCTCATATCAATCAGCAAACTGAAACTGTGCTGATTGTATCTTCAATTCATTGATCAAAAAAGTTAAGTTGGTCATACATGACTAAACATTAGTCAATCCAATTCTTTCGCATACCGAACAACACATCATTTAAACCCTGATCAACCAAACACGCTACCAGCAACTATTGAAACAAAAATAGAATACTGAAACCATGAATCAAGTTCATTATACACAATGCACAATGTCTTCATTTACTCACAAACAAAGCTACATAATCATTTACTCTCTAATCTCTACAAACTACAAACAATTGTTACTTACATTGTTCTGAATTTTCACTTGCTCAAGTGAGAATAAGAACTGATTGTAAGCTTCTCTATCAGTTAATAGCCGTCGTAACTCATCAACGCTATATTTCAAACCATGGTAAACAAAGCAAACAAGTAATTAGCATCTAACGCTTCAAAAAAATCACATAAGAAACATGAAGAATTAAATTAGTGTTATGGTCAAGTTTTGAAACCTTTTGTCCTTCAATTGGTATATAATTCCTGCAGCTTCAGCAGGAGAAAGCTGAGTTTGAGATTGCGATTGAGGTCGATCTGAAGAAGGCCTTTGCTGCATATTAAAACTAGAGGAAGAACTACCACCGCCTGGAGTAGAAGGACGAGATGAATTAGAAGAACTAACTACTGACGGTGGATACCATGAAGTTTGTCCAGGTCCTCCTTGCACACGTGGTGGTGGTGGTGGTTCTTGTGAACCCCTGCAAATCAAAAACAAGAATATTAGCTTCAAAATTTGTCACAGTATCAGCATAATCTGACTAAAATAAGCCAAATCGATTCTAAAATTGAAATCAAATTGTGGTCGTAAGAACAAATGAAACCCTAAAACTGAGAATTCGAATGAAAAGTTAAAAAGAGAAACGAAATTACCAGAATTTAAACATGTCTGGAAACTTGAATTAGGGTTTTACTAAGAAGAGATGGAGAAAATGTTTTCGCGATCGAAAAAGTGACGAGTCGAGGAGATCGATGATTTGCTGGGTCGTCTATCATTGATACCAACGGAGAAGGTTCTTTGTTATGATTTACTACTCGGGTGTTGATCATCAGGTGGAAGAGTAATAAAGAGATGTTATTGTAATTTTATTGTACGTGAGTTATTGTGGTGCTTAAAGATCTGATGGCTGAAAAGGGAATAGTGAAATTATATAGACGGTGGATATAATTTTATATATAGATCGGAGTCGACTCTATCCCTTTTAAAATGACCGGGTAAATGAGTGATTGTAGGACCATGGTTAGTGATGTAAAGAGATTAGCTGGATGAAGTTTTCGGATTTCTACTAAAAGTTTTCAATGGGTAAAGTTTTCACGTCCAATTTTTTTTAATTAAAAAAAAAACCTAAACGGATGAAGTTCTCACATCTGGGTTTCACAACTCAAATTCGTCTGGAGTCGTTTGGCTTCAAATTTTAACCCAGACGGGTGATGATCAGCCGTTTGGGTTTTTGGACGGGGAAACATCACTCATTTGGCTTGGACGGCTGAACATCATCAGTTTAGGCTAGATTGTCGTGCACTCCTTCGATTGAATGTCTTTGAAAGAGTTGAGGGGAAAATGGGTATTTCCCATCTTCATAATGACATCAAATTAGAGCTAATTTGGTGATATTTTTTATTTTGAAGGAGAACACTCTACCCATAGCTCTTGCTCTTATAAGGAGGAAGTTTTCATTTTCAATAATTTACGCGGTAGTGTTAAATGTGGCTCCGGATTACCTTTTCTGGTGTCTTTTTGTGCCCAACCAATAATCATGTGCCATGTGTTCATTATTATTTACCCTAAATAACACCACTAGTAATATGAGCAAATAACGGAAAAATTTTAAAAGATAATCTAAAGTTACCAATATCGTTAATATTCTCTGCCGAACCTACTCCCAAATCAAATAACACCAGGCACAGTTGTTTTAGGATAAAAACAGATCAAAAATTAAAAGGTAGATCGTAATGAATACAAGAGATCAAAATCGTACAAAACTAGCCTAAACTAAGAAATGGTCGTTCAAGTCTTGCTTCGGTCACAAATGAGGAAAAGGGTTGGGGAGAGAAGTAGAGAAAGATGATATCAGAGTGTGGTTAATTATAGTTGTAAAATATAAGTGTTTTTTGTTGAATTCATATGTAAGGTAGAATTGTTTGTGATGGCCTACTGGGACTTTAATAAACTTAGATTATCCTTTGGAATGGATGAAGTCATCTATTTATAATGTTAAACTCACACTTATAACCTCGTAAGAAGTTGAGAACGTGATTGAAGTCGTGCGTTATTGTAGGGAATACTCTAGAAACTGTAACGCCCATTAACCCTTCATCCAGTAACGTTCACACAACTTGATTCTCTTATCATGGTTGTATAGTTACACCACACATGCTATAAACCGCTAGACCAATATCATAATGAATATCCCCTTGTGACATGTTTTAATGTCTCGTACAAAAATAGAAAAGTCACATAATGCTACTATTTCGGTTAAGTCATAGTTGTGACTTGTTGAAGCCATACGCTCAGCTCTATATAGAGTGACCAATGATGAAAATAATAATAAGCCTATAAATGACTCATATCTCAGTAAGTCTAAGAGTAGATTGTATCATTATGATTTGAGTGTTGAGCTCAAATGATGTAAGCTAAGTACTCAGTTTTAATATGAATTACCTAATGATGGTGTTTTAATTGATCTCAGTTGAGAGGTTTACTTGTACAATATTTGCAATTCATAGCATCAAAGAGATAGTTCATACTTGACACACACATGAGTAAGATGAAGAATTTGATGTTGTACTAAGAACTAGATGGACTAGCTAATACTAATGTTAAGCAAGAAGCGCTAGCACTAGGCTAGCATCTCAGGTATGGATAGTGCTGGCATTAGGCCATCACCGTGATTTTAGTGGCGCTAGCATTAGGCTAGTGCTAAGGCATGGGATTCCGCTGGTATTAGTCCAGCACCATGATGGTAGAGGCGCTAGCACTAGGCTAACGCGCGAGGTTTAAGTTGGCGCTGACACCGTATCGAGTCGAAAGGGAGGTGCTAACACTATGTTAGCGACATAGCATAGGATGGCGCTAGGCTTATTCTAGCGTCGTGTAGGTAGTCTGGGGATGGGCTTACCCCAGCGACGTGTGGGCATTAGCTTGTTCAAGTAGGTATTTTGAACACTGATGTGTATATAGAACGAGTTCAAGGAATTCAACCGTGGAATTATTGTAATTTTAAACAGGTTCAATGTTGTTTTATACTAGTGGATAACCATCTTAGAGCATAATATATATTCAAGAACAACGCAGAATCTTATTATGAATATATATTATCTATAGTCAGAAAGTCAAGAAAGAATTACAACAAGCACCAGTGACTCTTCTAAAACTCCAGTAATCGAAGGAAATTTAATACATAAAACAAGTATTGAGTCATACTATACAGATATTATATATACACATGTAATATCGAAAGTTCAGATGGGTGAAACTTTAATATTGTTTATATTCAGAGAGAGGCTACATGATCAGTAAAGAGTACCCGTAGATATTAACAGAATCTGTATTCTTAATTCTCTTGCAGAATGTAAAATAAAATACAGACTATATTTCTGATATATATATATATATTATACTTCTGGTACAGGTCATAGGCGATTTTACGATTTTTTCCCTCGTCAAAAATCCACCATCAACAACAATACCTCCTTGTTCGTCTTTCTCTTCAATTAATTTTATTTCCATTAAATGATAGACTGAAAAAGATGAGGAGACACCAAGTAAGTTCCTTGGATCAAGGGTTATGGGGTTAAGAGTCTCATCCAAAATAAAAGAGTCTAACCCAAAAAAACATAATTTAGTGCTATTATGGATAAAAGGAAACCCCTTTCCCCACAAATTCAATCAAGCACTCGATCAGTGTGATTCATAGTATTATTCAAGATATATGTATTCTTTATATATAACAAAATCATTCATGTTCATAATATTAGAGAAATTTTGTGTTTGGGTCGTAGGTTTTGGTATAGTAGAGTGTTTGGGTCGTAAATTTGTCCAATGGTGTGTTTGGGTCGTAAGACCGTCAGTCAACACGGTCAAACTAACCGGCTGTTAGTCCCAAAAATTACAAGTTTGCCATTTCGTTAAACAACCCTACTCCAGCCGATTTTACGTTAAAAATTCGGCAATTAATCGGCGATTAATCGGCAAATTCCAAAAACTCTCTGTAGCCTTTTGTAAAATCAAAAAATTGGCGATTTTTTGAATTTTTCGATTAATTGCCGATTAATCGGAAAAATCGTCAATTCCTCTCTGTTGCCTTTTCTATATTACGGGATTTTGGTTTTTTTTTTTAACTTTTAACAAATTTTTGTTAAATATTTACTAGAACCATTGCCTTTTCGACCAACTGGTCTTACGATTCTTGGAGGATTTACCTTGTAAGCATCAGGGACCTATATTTGGCAATATTAAGTTCATATTTATACATTCTATTGGAGTAGTTAAATGAAACACAAAATATATTTGATTAGAAATCATACCTCAAGCCAATATACCGGTGAATGCAATGGTTCTAGTAAATATTTAACACAAATTTGTTAAAAGTTAAAAAAAACCCAAAATCCCGTAATATAGAAAAGGCAACAGAGAGGAATTGACGATTTTTTCGATTAATCGGCGATTAATCGGCAATTAATCGGAAAATTCAAAAAATCGCCGATTTTTTGATTTTACAAAAGGATACAGAGAGTTTTTGGAATTTTCCGATTAATCGCCGATTAATTGCCGATTTTTTGACGTAAAATCGGCTGGAGTAGGGTTGTTTAACGGAATGGCAAACTTGTAATTTTTGGGACTAACGACCGGTTAGTTTGACCGTGTTGACTGACGGTCTTACGACCCAAACACACCATTGGACAAATTTACGACCCAAACACTCTACTATACTAAAACCTACGACCCAAACACAAAATTTCTCATAATATTATGACGAAATTAAATCAAAACATAAATAAAAATAAATAAAATTCGATAAAAAAGGGAATTGCTTCAAAACCTTACCTTAAAATTGTTTGTGGTTGAAAACTAAATCAACAAATACATATATATTCACAATAACAAGGAGAATAAACCCTTATGACCTATTGAAAAAAATCTTGTATAATCTTTGTGATTGATGAAAGAAAAACTAGAATTTAGAGTGTTTTTAAATAAAAAAATGAGATGTAATGAATTAGGAGAAAAAGAAATTGAGTTCTCCTTATACGATTTTAGTGTCGAGGTGGAATGGTTTAACGCGCCAACTAAAATTGACTAGTCAAGCGCTAAGCTATCTAACACTAGGCCCATTTTATGTCTTACGCTAAACCATCCCATGCTCCAACGCTATACCATTTCATGTTTTGCCTTTTAAACCTTCAACATCATAACACTCGGATCCAATTCAAGGTGACGTGAATCTTGATTTGAAGCTCCATAAGATTCATCGTAACATAGAAGGTGCTTTGTTATAACTTCATGTTGAGTGTACCCTTATCAAATAGTCACGTGCATGCCACACATGTTATTTCGTAACCGTAGGCTTTGGCTTATTTTAGAAGCTCATTCTGTTTACTGTAGTGGGCTTAATTTGGAAGCTCAGTCGTCTAATTGTAGAAGCCCATTTTGTTTATTATATAAACGTACTGGGTTTAATTTGGAAGCCCAGTCGTCTTATTATAGAAACCCATTTTGTTTATCGTGGAAACGTACTGGGCTTAATTCGGGTGCCAGTTAGCTTATCATATAAGATTATTTGGATTATTATATTGGCTTAATTCGGAAGCCCGATTGGCTTATTTTGGAAGTCATTTTAAGATGAACACAAATCCTGAGAAGATAAATATGGATCTTCCTAGATATACCTAAATCTTGAGAAGATAGACAAGGATCTTCCAGGATATGCATAAATCTTGAGAAGATAGACATAGATATTCTAAGATAGACATAAATCCTGAGAAGATACATATGGATCTTCCAGGATAGGCATAAATCTTGAGAAGATAGACATAGATATTCCAAGATAGACATAGATCCTGAGAAGATAGATATGTATCTTCCAGGGTAGGCATAAATCTTGAGAAGATAGACATAAATGTTCCAAGATAGACATAAATCCTGAGAAGATATATATATGGATCTTCCGGGATAGACATAAATCTTGAGAAGATACACTAGGATCTTTCAAGATAAATACAAATACGAAGAAGATAAACATAGATTTTCTGGGATAGATACAAATATTAAAGGATAGGTACAAATCTAGGTGGTTATTTAGGTTAACTACAAACTTAGGTGGTTATTTGAGATAACTACAACTAGATTTGATTTCTGGCTATAAATAGAGGTTAAAATCCAACTCAAAAGGTAAACAATTTTTATTCATTTTTTCCACAATTCACATGCTCAGAGTTCTCTCTGACTTTAGCATCGAAGTGTCTTTGCAGGTACCACCTACCTTTCAACGTCAATTCAACTAATTTCATCAACACTTTCTGGTGGAATTAATCAACGGTTAGAGAGCAATCATTCTACATCAATTCCAGTTTTTCCAACAGTTTCAGGTGGAACTAAATCGACAGAAGTGATTCAATCCATCTACACATATTTCGAGGAGTATTGGGGTAAATACTCTTACACCAATATATTTTGGTGCCGACCAAGGGGATATACGAATAAAAAGATCGTGTTCCCCCAGTGAGAAAAGTTTTACAAAAAGATACAAAACAAAGAAAAAGTCACATGGAGACTTCATAAGTAAATTAGCATGGAAGAAACGACGATTCACTCATCGGAGTTCACGTTACTCATATTACCGCCCCTCAACAGATTCAAAGCGCTATTGTTCAGACTTTCCAAGAAGGAGTGAAGACGTCACCTTCAACAATTGCGTCAGGAGATTGTCCCGCGAGGACCTGTCCAAGATTCAGAAGAAACATTTGGGTACTTAAAACACCTCCTTTAACCTATAGTGCAAATATTGATCATGAGAAAGAGCTTCCGAATCGACACCCAAGCATTCGAGAAACTCATATTGAGACCATTACCAATAGAGGTTTATACGTATCCATATGTAATAAGCAAGTTAACAAACCCCTAGTAACTCTTATCGATTTGGATTTACGGGAACGCTACCAATAATTAGAAAAAGTAAACAAACGACTCTGAATATCGTTGGAGAAAAGGAAGGCGATGGAAGAGGTAGCCACCATATATTTCAAGAGTAACAGACTGGACCGTCACACACGACCTTCAACAGGAAGACGTCAAGAACGGCAGGAGCGTGACAATACGCAAGAAAAGAATGTTGTTCCCAAAAGGCGATTGTCCAAGCAAAATAAAAGATAGAGAACCGAAACAACAATCACCGCAGCCGCAATCCTCATAACGATAATTATTATGATCGTTATGTTTTTGAAGATAATTATTACCGTACGATTGAGTTGGATAGGCGATCCGGACCGAGTCGTAAGCGACATGACATACGTAGACACAAGGAAGATCACGTCACCAACGACCACTCAAAGATATTTGGGTGTGAAAGAAACCACCCATAGAGAAGAAAAGACCCACTCAGGAATCAATGGATCCGCAGAGAAACAAAAAGAGTCACCACGAGGCGAGGATCTTATCAAAAGAAAACTTAGTGAAATGATTGAAGAAGTGTTGTCTCCAAAGCAATCCAAAGACGACATGCAGGAGATTTTAGCGATGAAGATGTCAATGGACTTACCGTATGTTGATGAGATAAAGTGTTTCCGCCAGCCTATGAACTTCGTCCAGCCTCAATTCAAGGAATTCTTTGACAAAAAAAATGACGATCTAGTGAAGCACGTCCAACATTTCCAAGCTTCAATGAGTCTATGGGGATATAGTGACGAAGTACTCTGTAGGACCTTCCTAGTAACCTTAATCGGTAAGGCTTTAACTTGGTTTTCACAACTAGAACCAAACTCAATTGCAAACTTTGGAATGTTGTAAAGTAGCCATTTATTCCTCTTACGAAAGAAAAAAAGTGATGATCTTATTGATTTTATGCGGAGGTTAGTGAAGTTTGAAAGGTTGATCCTAGTCTCGTAATCGAAACATATAAGCTTTCTTTGCCTTATAACGAGTTTGGAGTGTACAATTCCCTGACTACTCAACCATTCAGAACCCTGAAAGAGTTTTACGACAGGGCTGATAGGTACGAGAAAGCTAGAAAAGAAAACAAAACAAAGTTGTCACAAGCAACAAAAGGGTCTTGAGCCGAAGGACACGCCTAACTAAAGCAACATTTTAAGGGTGATCCTAAGAAGAAAAATCACGACGGACCCAGGAGCAAAGCTGGAGATGGGGAAGATACCCGAAGGATGCAAATAAGAGAAAAAGTGAAGTTCCCTAGTTTAAACATCAGACTTGGAGAACTTTTCAAAAAATCTAAAGACTCGCTTCATGTCCCAATGCCATTACCGGAAGAAACGAAAGGTAAGAGGGGTAAGAATAAGTATTGTGCCTATTATCGAGATCATGGACACAACACAGACTCTGTCGTACACTTGTAACCGAAGTGCAGAAGATGATTGATGACGGAAAGTTGCAACAGTACGTGAAAAAAGATCCAGCACGGGTTAACTTACTTGATTTACGAGAAATTAGGGTGAGCCATGAAATAATCGATTCAGATTCGAAGAAGGCCCACGAAAATGCGACACGTCTGAAGTTGCGATCAAATCCAAGACTGGCAAATATCTAACAAGGTTGATTATACGAATCTAATCGGTACAAAAACTTTAGAAGAAGGAAATACTGAGATATCTTTTACGGATGCGGATCTTGCTGGAGTGTATCAACCACATAATGATGCGATCGTTATCTTAGCTCTCATTGGCATGTACAAGGTGCGTCGAGTCCTAATTGACAATGGAAGTTCAATTAGTGTCGTATTCTCTGGAGCATACTCCTCAATGAGTTTAAGCGAATGACAAGTTGAAGCTGATGATAATCCGATAATCAGATTTAGCAGCGAAATTATGATAACAATAGGGAGAGTCAATCTAGCCACAATTGTGGGAGGGAGAAAAATTATGCAACACTTCTTGTTGCTATATTGTCGAGCACCTTACAACGTAATCCTCATACACAATTGGATCCATGATGTGAGGGAGGTAACTTCCACTATTCATCAGTGTCTGAAGTTTCTCACACCGACAGGAGTGGTCAAAGTTAAGAGTATCAAATGACGTCTCATAAATATCATGAAAGTGCAATGGAAGAGTGCAATAGATAGGAGGTAAAAGGATCAGAGATACTCCAAGTCAGAAAGAAATTATAGCAACCACAGTGTTTCCCGACCTCTTATTAAGGAAGAGGAAAGGAAGGACCGCCAACTATTGAAGAGTTGGTAGAAATGCAAATTGGGGATCAAAAAGAGCACACAATGTTTATTGGTGCATAATTACCGTAAAATGATAGTGAAATCTTTATTACCCTTTTGAAAGAAATAAAGATGTGTTTGCTTGGACTCTCAGGGACATGTTCGGAATTGATCCAGTTATCATGTTCCATCGACTGAATATCGGTGAGGATTTTCAGCCAGTAAGACAAAAACAGCGAAAGATGGCCCCAGAGCGGAAATCAAAAGTAGCGGATTAGATAGAGAAAATTTTAGAGGTTGGAATCATCAAACTTTTTCGATATCCGTAGTGGTTAGCAAACATTGTAGTCGTTTCAAAGAAAAATGGTAAAATCAGGGTATGTATTGATTTCACAAACTTGAATAAGGCGTGCCCAAGTGATCCTTACCTTCTTCCTTGGATAATTGATCTAGTTGATGCCACCCCTGGATGGTCACTCGGGTTATAATCAGATATGTTTATACAAAGATGATCAAGGCACACATCATTCATAAGAGACAAGGGGATATATTGTTATCTCGTCATGCCTTTTATCTTAAAAAATACAGTAACAACTTACCGTCGTTCAGGTGATGAAATGTTCAAAGAAATGATTGAGAAGATTGTCGAATTCTACATAGACGACATGGTGGTCAAGTCCCAACAAAAGTTATCTCATCTTTTGGACTTGAAAAGAACTTTCGAGCGATTGTGGCGGTACAGAATGGAGTTAAACCCTGCTAAATGCTCTTTTCAGCTCACGTATGGGAAGTTTCTTGGGTACATGATGTCACAGAGAGGGATTGAAGCAAATCCAAAACAAATCAGAGCAATACTGGAGATGCCATCATCCAAAAACAAGAAATAGGTACAAAGACTTACCGAGAGACTGGCTGCTCTGAACATGCTCTTTTATAGGTCATCTGACAAGTGCAAACCATTCTTTCAAACTATGAAAAGGGATAAATTTTTTGGTTGGAACGAGGAATGGGAACACACCTTCAACGAGATTAAAAGGTACTTGACTTCGCCTAATGTCCTTGCAAGCCCAAAGATGGGCCAGGCCATTTACATTTATCTTGTTGCAAGTGATTATGCTGTGATCGCGGTATTATTCGTTCTAAAACCTGATAAAAAGCCAGTCTACTATTGTTAGCAAGGCATTAACTAAAGGTGAGACTAGCTATTCAAAAATAGAAAAAATGGCTCTGAGCCTTATGTATACAACAAGACGCTTAAAACCACACTTTGAAGGACGACGACTCGTGGTATATACCGAATATCATTTGAAGAAAGTATTGGGAAAGCCAGATGATTCAAGCAGACTATCCAGGTGGGCTACTTACCTTGGTGCATACATTATCGATTATGAACCAATAATGACAGAGAAGGGGCATGCTATGGAATCATTGATGGTAGACTTCCCAGTAGACGATATTGTAACTTCAGAGTCAGTACACAATGGGGAAATCTAACCTGAAGCTGAAAACGTGTTACCAATTTCATTGCCATAGGAGCATGTGAAAGAGAGTAAGAAAGCATCAAAGAAAAATGATATGAAAGTGAGTATCAAAGACTCAGTAGTGGTACCTGAAAGTAATAGCGGAATATGGAAGGTCTACACTAATGGATCAACAAACGCCGATGGTACGACCGTTGGATGGGTGCTAGTTTCTCCGGAAGGTATGCGAGTAGAAAAATCTATCCAACTAGGATTTACATCTTCAAATAATCAATCTGAGTATGAGGCTGCAATCTTGGGACTGAAAACTGCACTTCACCTGGGGACGTGAAAGGTTAGATTACAACCAATTCAAAGCTAGTTTCCAACCATTTTACCGGCGCTTACAAAGTCAGGAACGAGAAGTTAGCTTTCTACTTAGAGTATATTAGTGAGTTGGCAAATTTTTTTTTGAAGATTTCAGTACTGAACAAAAACCAAGACTTGAAAATAGGCATGCAGATGCCCTCACCTACCTATCAACAACAATAGAGTCAGATACGACATGATATATAGTTGTAGAGTTCCAAGAATTTCCAAGTATTCATGGCAATGTTGCCGCCACACATCGAATCTGTGCTAATGAAGACGGGGACGACTCTTCCAGAGGATAACACGATCTTACAGACACTAAGGAAATGAATGACAATAAATCCGAAGACTGGAGATAACCATACACCCGCTACCTGCAAACACATGAACTTCCAGGAGATAAACACTAGGTAACGAAAATAATAATTACTGTATGGAGATTCACTATGATCGAGGGTGAACTCCACAAAAAAACAATTGCAATGGAACCATACCTGCAATACGTGACACGAGGGGAAGGGGAGAAGTTATTGGCTGAAGCACATGAAGGGTGCTACGGAAACTATTATGCAGGAAAAAGTATGGCACAAAGGTTGTTATCTCAAGGATATTTTTGGCCTCATATGCAGAATGATGCAAAGGAGTATATAAGAAAGTGCTTGGCATGTCAGCTGCATGGCCCTCTTATAAAGAGAACAAAAAATGAGTTGCATCCGGTTATGAGCCCGTGACCATTCATCAAGTAGGGATTGGATATTTGATAGAAATATTTATGTGTCTGATTTATTCCCAATTTGTATATTTTATCTCTCGGTTTTTGTACTAATATTACTATTTATTGTGTGTTTTAAGTATTTTTGGAAGAATAAATAATCACAGAAAAATTGACAAAAAAGTCTCAAAATTGATAAAGGCACCCCCAAGAGAATTGATCAAGGCACCCACAAGATTGATAAAGGCACCCACCTCTTTTGAATTCAAACAAGAATTGGCGGGAAATCTTTTTTGCTTCAGCGTAATGAATCTGTGAAGAATTTAAATGATATCTTCGGGCTATTAAGACAAGATATTCTCTTGCCATATATATATGTAAGAGTTGTATACGACTTGGACACTCGAGAAGCAAGTTTCTAGCTGTTTTGATTTTCGAAGAAAATAAAATCAGATATGAAATATTCTCGTGAGAAACATAGAAATTCTTTCATGTTTCTAACCGATTTTGTTTCCTTAAACATTTGATACTTGTTAGGACACTATGGAAAATAACAAAATCATCGAGAAAGAATAACATAAAATATTCCCGAGAAAGAAATAAAAATATTTCCAAGATGTTCTTCATTAAAAGAAAAGATTGAAAGAGATTTGGGAGGTTGGACGTTGGTGTAGTATAAGTAGGGGTCGAACAGAAGCATTTGGGTGGTGGTGGTGGTGGTGGTGGTGGTGGTGGAGGGGGGGGGGGTTGCAGAGGCCAGAGAGGAAGAAATCAAAAATCAGAAAAATCTGCTCGTTACAAAAAGGTTGAAGAAACCGTGACTAAAAGTTTGAAGGATCTGTTGCTAAATTTTTTAATCTTTGCAACGTTTATCTTCAATTTGCAACACTTGATTTGTAACAACGAGTCTGTAACATCCATACATCGTTGTAAACTCACTGCTTTTATTATTTTCTCTTCTTTTCACCTTTGTAAACACCATTTGAGCTATGAATAAATATTTTGAGAGTGTTTTCAACATGAGGAGCTAAACCCCAACACTGGGACAATGAAGGAAGCTATTTTTCACAATTATTTGGTAACTATAATCAATTTTATGACTTTTTGCACTTATTTTAATTGATTTATGATTTTGTTTGATGGTGTATGCTTAGACTTAAGAGTTTTTGATGCACCATGCTTATGATTTACAAGTAATGTTTTAGAAATCTACCTTTGGCAAAGAAATAGAGCCCATAAAAGAGTTATAATTGCAAAAATTGATATTTGCATCACTCGATTATGAATAATGGTGGAATCCTGAGTCCCAGTCTCTCATAATATTGTTATCATCTTTTGTATATATTTGCTATATTAAAATTAGAATTAGGTCTAAAATCAATCTTAACAAGTCCGAGTGAACGAACTTTTTTTACCACTATCAAAACCACATAAATATTGTAGGTTCATTTCTTGCTGCCCCTGGAGGCGTTAAGTATTTGTTAGCTGCTTCACCAAATGGGTAGAAGTAGCAGCTCTGGTAAGAACGAAGGAAATATACCCACAAGTTTATTTGGAGAATATAATTTGCCGATTCGGCGTACCAGCGATGATTATTTCTGACAACGGAAAAAAATTCAATTTAAAAACAATCAAGTCACTCTACGACGGGTATATATTAAGCATAACTTTTCCATCCCGTATTATGCATAAAGTAATTATCAAGATGAAGCAACTAATAAGGTAATGCTGGATAATCTCAAGAAGACCTTGGATAAAGCAAAGGGAAGATGAAAAGAGTTCTTATCTGGAGTCATATAGGCATACATGACAACACCGAGGCGGTCAACAGAAATTGCGCCTTTTATATTAGCATATGGAACGAAAGCGGTACTCCCCATCGAGTTGCTAGTAACAATGACGAATACACTCGCAGAGCATTCGGGAAAAAATTCTGGAATCCTCTCAAAGGATAAAGAGTTCTTAGAAGAAGTTAGAGAAGAAGCGTCAAGAAGACTCTCAATTTACCAGCAGTCCATGAAGCGCCAATATAACAAAAAATTCTGGGAGCGAGTGTTCCTGTCAGGCGAACAAGTATTACGAAAAACAAGACCAAAGGCACTTGACTCAAACAATTTAGGAAAATATTGGGAAAGACCTTACTTAGTCGATAGACCCACTAGTGGTGGCATATATTGGTTGAGGAATATTAGCGGCAAGATGGATCCCAAGCCCTGGAATTCGTTCAACCTAAAAAAGCTCTTTCATTAATGTAACGTTAGTTTCTCGTTAATAAAGGTGATATTCTTTCAAATAAATTGCTTCTGCAACAAATACGTGCTTACTCAAATAATAGAGCAAACGACAATCAATGTGCCTAAGCAAGTACTGGAGCGAATGGGCTATCAATGTGCCTAGTCAAATACATGAACAACTTGCATCTAAAGAAGGTAAGTCCTTGATGTCGCTATTATTAATTTAGCCGGATACCGAATTTTCATATACATATGTAAGAGAAAAGATTTTAAGAACATATCCTTATTAAAGAAGAAAGCCAATAAATTAGTATGTCTTTCTATTAAAGAAAAAATTCAAAGGGACAAATCAGAAGATAAATTATCAAAGAGAAAAGCTAAAGTCAAATAGTTCTGACAATGTCACACAAGAACTGAAAGCTAGGAAATAAAAGTTTTAACAAAGAGAACATCAAGGGAAGTACGAGTGTTGAAGATCAAAGACCTAAGAAAATCTACGAAGAAATGGCTAAATTTTTTTAAGGCGCCGGCTCCTCTTCAGGATCATAATCACTTGCGAGCCGATCATCAAGGCCGAGTAACCTTTTAGTAAAATCAAGTTCCTTTTGAAGACCGACGACGTCTTTTTCCAACTTAATATTCCTGGAGTTGTCTTCGTCCAACCAACAGTCTCTTTGAGCCAGCATTGAATCCTTTTCGGCTATCTGCGCACAAAGATCAGAAATTTCCACATCCTTGTCAGCTACACATTGCAGATGTAATACTTCCGAGCGGCGAATAATTGCTTGCATCTGGAAGACAAGGAGAGAGACTTAAGAATTAAAATAAATAAGTGGATATACTTATTTAATTATAGTAAATAAAGTATGTGTTTACCTTGAAGCTGCATTGCTTAGCTCTGTCCAGCGCCTCACAAAGCCTACCAAGCCAATCGTATAAACTTTTATCGATTGGTAGCATGGAGGTATCAATCAAACAGCAACAAAAGGATCCAATATGGCAGAATCTTCATGGGTTATAGGGTCGCTTCCTCTCTTGGTAGGAACAGGTGCGAACTTATCAGCATTAAAGGGTTAGTTCGGAGGAGCTACAATAGCAGAGTAATCAGGTTCAAATGGGTAATTCGAAGAGTTTGCAGTTGCAAGCTTCTCAGCAGTTAGGGGGTAGTTCGAGGAGTCCGCATGCGCTAAATGATCTGCATTAAAGGGATAGTTCTCCGGAGTTGATGGGTATATACGGGGAGTCGTATTCCATCTCATCATCACTGAAAACGACTGGGACATCCGCAGAGTGTAATCGCAACATGCATTCTTGATTAGTCATTCTGCAAAATAAATCAATAAATAAATAAATAAATAATATATATATATAGTCAGTCAAGGTTCTTTTCACAACTGCGTGAGCTTAGGATGATTAACTAATACTATAAAGTATTAATGGGCTAGACAGACTAAGCGTCCTGGGACACGTTCAATAAAGAATTTCATCAAACAGTTTAAAGGCCAACGCCAACAACCAAACAACTCAACTTCCTAGTGGGGGTTAAAAGATGGTTGTTCGACAAAGGCTTCAAAAGAATTAGAAGTGCTGCTTGCTTGGTGCTGTATTGGTGGATGTGAATATTGGTGATGCAGGACAGCGAGAGGAGATGGTATTGTGGATTGGAATATTGGTGGTAGTCTGCGAAACTAAGGATATGATGTCAATGCAAAATATGATGCTATGAATAGTATGAAGCAAACTGTTGAAGGTGTAGGTGCAGAAGATGTAAAATGATGATAAGTATTCGAAAGGATGGATGTTGTTGTTAGAGTTGTTCGAATGGCATAGTTGGATCTGGAAACTCTGGCATGCCTATGACAAACCTACATACGATTGGTTCAAGCAACAACATTTCCATGCACCCAAGCCAGTCTCATGGATATAGTCTAGAGCTGTCAAACGGGCCGGATTAGGGTCAAACCTAACCTATTACTATTAAAGAACAAGCCTATAACTCCGATCCTAATCCTAGACGGATTGACTCTGACGGATTGGCAGGTTGGCCTGTTTTATTAAGTCATAAAAATGAAAATAAAAATAATTTCAACCGAACAAAAAAAAAGAAAAAAAGGAAAGGCAAGGCTTGATCATGTGACTTATATATAAGCACTTAACTTATATATCCATTATTCTATCTATTGTTTTGATTAGATAGAATCAATTTCTTTTATTAATTAACAGATTTAATTAAATATCTTGTATTTTGGTCAAACACATGTGTTGCCTTTATTACCTAGTCATATGCCTATAAATATATAATGATTGAGTTTGCGCATATACTGATCAGTATATTAAAATTTATTGATGGTCTGATGAGTGATAATTAAGCTCTCTTATTGTAATAAAATACCTAATTGGAAATTTAAAAAAAATGACGGGTTTGCGGGTAACCCGTGGATTAGCCCTAGCCTGACTTGTTTACCACTAGGGTTATATATGCCAACCCTAACCCATACGTTTAGCCAACAAGCCGACTCGAGCCGGATCGGATTAAAATAAGCTGGGTTAAGGTTTACCCGTGGTCCGGGTTCTAAATTGACAATTCTAATAATCTTATTGCTACAAAAGAGTACAGAGAGTCTGTATGCGTTAGTAATGAATGATAACATACCTTGCTAGTTTCTGTTAGAACTGAGAAGGTGATAAATTATGGGATCTTGGCCAACAATAATGTGTGCATTCCTGTGTTGTGTATACATATGCTCATTATATATGCTCATTATGGGAACTTTCAAGCACTCCAACATTCATCCATGATTATTGTTTGGATCAAAAACATGATTTTGATCCCCACAACCAAAAGTAGTCATCCAATTTATCAAAGAAAAGCAGAATGAAATTGTAGGCAATGATTTAACGTGGTTCGACTATGAATAGCCTACATCCACGGGTAATGAGACATGGAGTTTTTATTGATATCTCTGGTTACAGTTGAGAATGAAGAAGAAGAAGCCATGAATCGGCCAAAAGTCCACTCTTCTTCACTCTAAAATTGTATTTATAGGGATAAGAGAGATGATAACTACTAAAATACCCTTCGCCACATGTCATCAAAGTTCGCCACATGTCGATGGAGATTCATCTAAGTTCGCCATGTGTCGGAGAAGATTCACCACATTTCGCCATGTGTCAACGGGATCCGCCACGTGTTCTTATTGTCCTTATCTTCAAAATGTCCCTTATCCAAAAGTTGGTGCGGGATTGACTTGGTCTATCGGAATTGACTTGGTGCATCGGGATTGACTTGGTTTATCGGGATTGACTTGGTGTATCGGGATTGACTTGGTGCATCGGGATTGACTTGGTCTACGGAATTAGGGCTGCACAACGGGTGGGTTGGGTCGGGTTTGGCCTCACCCGCACCAGACCCGCCTCTAATTGGTTTTTTTTTTCACCACCCGCACCCGACCCGCCTGGTCCTCGGGTCGGGTCGGGTCTGACCCGCCCAGATGGCGGGTCGGGTCGGGCGGGTGCGGGTCACCTGCCCAGATAATCATGCAAATTTTTTTCATGGGTTTGGCTGTTTTTTTGATCCTCACGCGCGCCACCTGATAAACCATTTTAACTAACTATCGATGATCTCAAAATCTAAGTCCCAACATTCAAAATTATACAATAAAATTATAGTTTTAATATGCAATTCTACGACATTTCCCACTAGCAACAAAAACAAGTTCATCTTAGTAGCAGCACCATCCAGGTCACCGAATAGGAATCAATCGTCATCTATGATGATGGAAGAAGCAGCAAGGTTACCAAATAGCTCTGCAACAAAAGAAATGAACAATTAGAATGAAAAAGATTAAAAATACCAATAGTAATAAAGTATATGAAGTTAAGAACCATGATCCATGAAGTACAAATTATACCCGACTCAAGAACTTCAACCTCCTCCTCCTCGACTCCAAGGCTAGAAGAATCTTTGTCAATTGGTGTACGTAACCAATTTTGCAATAAAATCAACGCCTCAAGTGTTCTAGGCTTTAAGGAACTTCGAAAAGGATCCAAAATTCGTTTTCCGGTACTAAAAGCTGATTCAGAAGCAATAGAAGAAACAGGTATAGCAAATATATCTTTGGCTATGAGTGGTAAAATGCCAAACCTCGCAGAGTTGATCTTCCACCAAAGTAATATATCAAAAGAAGAATCATCCTCATTGGACGGAGAGTAGATAGGCTCGGCCAAGTATCTTTCCACCTCAGATCTTCTATGATCCTCCACATTACTCAATTGGTTTTTGCGTTTATTCCTTTCTTCCTTATACTTAGCCTTGCCAGAAATAGAAGAACCTTGAGCAAAAGTTGAACTAGAGTTACCTAAAGACTCGGATGAAGATATCACACTTTCAGTTGTATGTTCTAATTTATAAGCTGTGAACAGTTCATCAAAATCCTTTTTAACTTTATCAACCCAAGCTTCTACCCTTCTTTGTTTTATCACAGGGTCGTAATGCACAACTAAATATTCAACAGTCACATACAATCCTTGTTCTTTCTCTCGTGGATCCAGAAGTACAGCAATAAACATCAACGAATTTAGTTTTTCAAAATCTCCCCAATACTTGTTGTACTTGAGCAACATTACGTCGCCCATGTGACTTAAGAAAGGATCCTCGTATCTATTTTTCCAATCTTCTAATTCTTGACGAACAGTACCGAGTTCCTCCAAGAATGAGTGCGAAGTAACATATGTAGAAGCTGAAAAAACAACAGTTGAATCGTAGAATACCTTTAGAAACTGAATCAGAACTCTGGAATTGCACCAATCATAACTTTCAGGAGCATGCACTGGAGGCCTTTTCTTCTTTTTGGATTTTCTAAGAGCAACATCTACTTCTTCTTCTGGAATATCTACTTCTTCTTCTTCATCGTCAGAATCTAGATCAAAATCAGCATCTATATCAACATTGTCATCACCGTCACCCATATGAAAAGATGGTACTGGAATATCATAACAAAACTTCTCACGGAATGTCCTATCTGACTCATGTAGCCTTTCAAAAGCTTTTTCATACCTCTCTGCAGCAACTAACATCAAATAAGTAGAATTCCACCGCGTTTTCACATCCAAAATCAAACCTTTTTTACAATCTTTCCTTGCCATCTCAACAGCATCCATAAACTTCTTCAATCTTGCGGGAGATTTTGTGACATACTTTACCACTGCCCTGATTCTGAGAATTGATGTATGATACTTTTTTAAACCATCCTTAACGACAAGAGCAAGTACGTGGGCCGCACATCTAACATGCAAAAATTTAGCTCCAAGTAATGAAGAACCCCAACTAACAACTTGTTTTCTCAGATAATCAATAGCAGTTTTATTCGCAGATGCATTATCAAGAGTGACAGTGAATACTCTCTCAAGACCCCATTCCACCAAACATTTCTCCAAAGCCTTACCAATTTGTTTACCTTCGTGACTTTCAATCAAACAAAAACAGATGATTCTTTTATACAGCTTCCATTCACGATCAATAAAATGAGCCGTTACAACCATGTAATTGTAGTTCTGCATCGATGTCCAAGTATCAGTAGTAAGACATACTCTTGTCTTATTTGTCTTGAAATAACTTATCAATGCGGCCTTCTCATTCAAAAACATCGTGCATATATCACGATATACTGTCATACGACCTGGAATCTTAAATCTCGGCTCAAGATACTTACAAAAAGCCCTAAAACCTTCGCCTTCAACAATTCTAAAAGCCATTTCATCTGTAATAATAAACCTAAAACGCTTTTCTACATCCTTCTTGAGAAAAACTGACCCCCACCAACTGTGGTTCCTCTCCCGACTTGCACGGCTGAAAACCAAGTGTCTGTTGTCCTCCCTGCTCCTTATTAACTGATTTCTTGTACTCAATACACTTCTCTAAATGATGAGAAAGATTGGTAGTCCCATGTGTTTTACCACCAATCTTGTAACTACCTCGACCCTTTGGACAATGCTTACACTTTACTTTAGCACCATCTTCTATAATATCGAAGTGATTCCATACCCAAGATTTCTTCACACCAACTCTAGGCTTCTTATTTGATGATGAAGGTTGAGAAGATGGTGTCGCGGCGGATGATGAAGGTTGACTAGATGGTGACGCTGATGACCCAGCTGTACTCCTTGTCCCTGGTGCCGATGCCGGTTGACGTTGAGGTGGAGGTCCCATACAACTTTGGGATGGTCTTCCTTGTACAAGTGGAAGATCTGAAGTAACGTCATCTTCTGAGATTTCAACCATGTTGATAACCTACAAGGCAGAGATGGCAGAAGGGGTGAGTTATCATACATGTATTAGAAGTTGAAAAGTATAACACATGTCACAATTTCTAACACATGAAAAGTATAACACATGTAACACATGTCACCAAAATTATCAGGCCAAAAACAGTAACAACTATCATCACAAAGATGAACCTAATTGTACAAACCAAAATCGAGACACAAAAGTATAAAATCCTAAGAAAATATACTAGTACTGTAGAACATCCTTAATTACATTTTGACTTTACCCCTACTCACAAATTTTACATAGAATTTACCCCTACTTCTAGTTATCCAAAAATTAGATACATGTCATAATCCTAGTGGTCTCTAAATGAACGGCTACATTTATTTGTTCAATACCATACTACCAGCAAAATGGTTTTTAGCATCTGATACTGAAACTCAAATCGATATTAATACAAATTGACGCCATTCAAATTTAACTGTAGTACTGGCAACAAATGTGTTATATGGCTTCCCTTGCTAAAAAAAAATAAACAAAATAATTTGCAAATGAAGTCACAAAAATAAACTGCATTAAGAATCAACATCTGAATTTCAAGTTCGCAAGGGATAGTTTGGTTTAAACACCGAGAGTTTGAGACCCTTAAGAGTTCAAGCATTGACTGATTATACAAATTAAATTAATCATAATTTTCATGACAATAGAAACAAAACTATGAAAATGAAGGGTTTATCACCTGAATTTAACTTCTACTAGATGCAGCATGCAAAATAGAAGAACCTTGATAATCTCTAAAACACAAAATATCATCAGAACCATCGCCAACAAGATATTTTATACAAGTATATCCATGACCACTTTTTCTTTACTGGATAATATTTTCTGGTCTAACAATTGACTGAAACTGCACTTGATGTAAGGATCATAGTCTGAAGAAGTCACACTCGTACTACAATTTATACAAATCATACCATAGCAAGGTCCAAACAAACATTTGATTTGGAGAAATTTGTTATGTTTTTATATGCTAACGAGTAAGAACTCCTCGAACTAGGGCTGCACAAACCCGACCCAACCCGCCAACTTGTAGCTAGCTTGTTTAAAAACCAACTTAACTATCTAAGGCAGTATTTTTTATCACTTATTGAAGTGCTCAACACATTTTTTCTTTTCCTGTAATTGCTTCTTCTTGTCTGAAGAGTTTCTTTGTTGGTTTCTCATAGGCTTAACTATCAAGAGAAAGAAAGAAACATATTTTGAGATCCCAACTCCACAAATTCTACACTAAATCCAGTCCACCTAATAATCTAGAGTTCTGAGTTTAATTCTCTATAACAAGCACATGCTGTCATCCAATGATAAGAAACTCAGATTAAACCTCATAAACAGGACATCTTTACGTATATCAAATTTGCACCAAATCCAGAGGATTCCAAAGATTAAACCTACCTAACAAATTCATACCCTAATTTCAAACCTTTAGGCCAAATTCATGAAGCATGAAAACCCAAATTTACAAAATTAAATGCTACGAGGAACAGGGAACACTAATGAACAGGGAACACTAAAATTAAGTTAAGTTGTGCAATATAACAGGGAATACTAATTATCAACATCATCAATTTGTTACCTGAACCTTTCCTTATCTCTTGGTAGGCAATTATGTATTGACATTAGAAACAGATTTGGGAAAAATCCCCAAATTTTAACTTGAAGAACCCTAGTTCTAAAATTGATTTACAAACACTCAATCAAAACTAGTAAAACCCTATCACAGATTTAGAAACACTCAAAACTAATAAAACCCAAATTTCAATTGCTACTAAATCATGTAATGAACACATTAATTTCAATTAGGGCAAAAAGAAACAGTACCTACCTGTAAGAGATTGAACTGATGTATGATGGTGGTGATGAACTGATGATGCAGTTGGGGAACTTGGGTTCACGGTGGTGGTGGTGGTGGTGTGACTGTGCTCTACTGCTCTGTAAGAAAAGAAGAAGAATGGAACAAAGTACAAAGAAGAGAAGAACCGAAGAAGATGAAGTTTGGTTTTTGTTTTTGATTCGATTCTCTGTTTTGTTAAAAGTGAATGGCGGGTGGGCGGGTCGGGTCGGGTGAGAGGAGCTATCACCCGCACTCGACCCGCCAGAAGTCGGGTTTGAGAAAAATCACCCGAACCCAACCCGTTCATCGGCGGGCCGGGTGCGGGTCGGGTTATTTTGGGCGGATGTGGGTCGGGTTGGCGGGTTGGGTCGGGTTTGTGCAGCCCTAATCGGGATTGCTGACGTCACTTCGGGAAAATGATAACGTCACTTTGGGAAATGATGATGTCACTTCGGGAAGTAATTGCTGACGTCACTGTGAGAAATGATGACGTCACTTCCGGATGTAATTGCTGACGTCACTTCGGAAAATGATGACGTCACTTCGATCCAAGTTGGGCTTCGGAATTGAGTGGAGTGCTCCTGTTTGCTCCTGTTAGGCTAGTTTGGCTGTTGGGCTTGATTAATTGCTGCGGACCAAGAATTCTTGGGTGAGAAACATCATTTTGGTACTAACAACTTGCCCACTTTTCTTGAGAGTTGTTTGAAGAAAAACTCTTAAGAAAACTACTTCACGTCTCGCCCGAATCATAATGTGGTGGTTGATGTTGCTTGTGCATTTTTATTTTACGTTGTATTTTTGTCCCTGCAAAACAAAATTTTGTATACAAATATATATATACTGATTGTTAGTTTTCAATCGCAAGGTTCCTTTGTACCCTGGGTTAATATTATGGAATTTTGTTCCAGAGAGCACCTCCTTCCACGGAGTCATGTAATTCAGGAACCCACACATACGAGTCATACCCGGGCCAGGAGTAAGCTACAAGGTGGTCCCAAATGTTTGTATATACATTACAATTTGGAATTTTACCTCCTTCCACGGAGTCATGTCATGGGAATATAACGCATCCATCTTCTCTCTGGTTAGGAGGAAATTTGGATGCGGTCCCGAATTTGTCTCCAGCCACGGAGCACTCAGGAATACACGCCTAATTTTCTCGGGCATGGAGAAAACTAGTGTGTGGTCCATAAATTTGTCTCTAGCCATTGAGCACTCAGGAACACACACCTAATTTTCTCGGGCATGGAGAAAACTAGTGTGTGGTCCATAAATTTATTGTCTCCGAAGAGATTGTCTCCTGAATGGAGAAATAACGTTAAGAACTATACCTGAAATGTATATGAGAGGTATACTTGAGAATCATCCATATATTTCTCATTTCTCATTTCTTATTTAAGATACATCTCATATTCTTCTATATACATGAGAAGTATATATTAAAAAAAAATGAGATATATTTTAAATAAGACATGAGGAATATCCAGAAGAAATAAGAAATACCGTCCTTCGAATTAATATGAGAAATCCGGAATAAATAGAAGTATTTACTGAGCATTCTTCGTTTGAAACATAAGCCATTAGAAGTATCATTTGTCGACAACTTTTACGAAGTATCTATCGATTGCTGCCTTATGTTAAGAAGTACAGGGCACATAACACAAAATGGCGTGAAATAATATATTATATTTATTTGATGTTAGTAGATTATTAAAATGAAATACATAATTGGTGCGCAGTATTTAGCTCATTTCTCAGCTAAAACTTTGGTTTCTTCATAGAATGCCCCCCAGTGCATCATTAGCGCATGACTGGCGCATCTCTGAAGTGCCCGTACTTTTTGTTTGGCCTTGTCATGATAAGAGTATAAACCTGATCCATTCAAGAAATAATTTTACTGCAAATTTTACAGATAAGCGCACATTAGCGTAATAATATCATTCCATGCGCTTTAACCAGAAATGATAAATTGATTAATAAACTATTTCTCATCCAATAATATAAATTATTGAATGTTACATAAATGTATAAGTCAATCAGGAATTTAAATTAAAAGTAGCAATCAGAACGGGTCACATGTCAAGTTATTCATTGGGAGTAATTTTTTATACGCGCCAATGCCTATTTGCGCCAGTCATTCCGATAGTTATGGTGGGTGGCATTTAGCCTGTTCACCTTTCAATAAGAGTCCTCTTCATGACTTATTCAAGCAAGAATAACTATAGCAACAGAAAATTTTAGATCAAAGGGATATGGGGTACTTAGCTCTTTTGCGAGAGTCTTGCCGATTAATATCACAAGTTGTAGTCCCGAGATAAGCCGATTTTGCTAGAGAGAGTTTGGGGCATTATGATCAAGACCGAAATCTACTACCCAAGTCCTCATGTCATCTCCGAGATTGACTTGTGCAGCGAGGAGAGGCGCAACAGCTGTTCCTGAAAAGGCATGCGCTTGAGGTCTTGACAAGAGTTTAACTCCAAGTCTTGAATTTGATGTGGGCTCTTAATGCAATCTTGGTCTTTGAGTGTGGAACCAATAATAGCGCTACCCACTTGATACGAATCATTCTCATTTGCAATAATTGCATCTTTTTTAGTAACATCAACAGTTGTTTCCTTAGCTTTATTTTTAAATCAACACTAAATGTATTTCTTATGATGTTGACGTATATATGTCTTTTCTTGAGCTTAATGCTGCTTTCTTGGCCGAGGTTTCGCTCTCTAAAACATCTGGTTATAATGTCCTAGAAAGACTTCAGTTGGCTTTTGGTGCTGATGAGGGTACTTCAAGTCCTGCTTATCGATCAAGCTTGGCTGTCAGTTTTCTCTTTGACTTTCTTCACCCTCTTACGCTGGATGAATCCCATGAGAAATGCTGAAGCCATCCAAAAGCCTAGGAAGCTGCAAAGTTTCTCCCAACTTGTGTTGGTTATAGAAACTGGTGAGCTCAACAATCAAGTCTTTGACAACAAACATATAAGGAAGATGAATAACAAATGTGGGCTATGTTGTATCAGTATCTTCGGGATTTAAACAAACAACAATATTGACGCCATCAATGTTCATGGAGCATGAACTACATACTCCTTCTATACAGGTAAGAAAGTAAGATTGGAGATATGATTTTGATATATAACCAAGATTCTTTGTTACTGTAGAAGAAGTTCAAAACTTGAACCAAGAGAAAACATCAGTTGCTGAGGATCCTGAGTGCAATCATTTGTTGCCAAGAAATCATTCGCTTATGAAGCCTGCGCACTTGAAAAGCAAGGAAGACATAAATTTTGCATTGACGGCAATCTGTAGAAGGTTAAAGTTATAACACACGGTGCTGGTTCCTGTGTGTAATTCAAAGTCTCTCAATCCCTCCCGCGAATCGAACACCTGGATTTCTTCTTACGCCTTACTTGATTCTTGTTTTATTCATTGGGTTGTTCCCTCTTGAATAATAAGCCTCAATTTATAGTTGAACACGAGAAATGCCCGTTGTTCCAGAGATGAGAAGGAAGAGATTTAACATGGTTATGTCTGTAGAGTGTTTAAAAGCACAAATGAGGAGGATCCTTGAAAGAATTCAAGGAAGTGCCACTCTCACAGAAGAAGTTTATTATTCTCTCTAATATCACACTATATACAGTCTTAAAGGATGGCGATGCAGAACATAGGTGCTGGTAACAGCGATGATGCCTTTTACAAGTATAAGATGCCAAAAATGTTAACGAAGATTGAAGGTATTGGAAATGGTATCAAGACTAATGTGGTAAACATGGTTGAGGGGGCAAGTTCACTACTTTCATAATCAAAAATCCACCACCGCTGAGGCTGAGAAGGAAAAGCCTAAACCTGCTGCAAAGAAAGTGGTAGCTGCTAATGGTTCTGCTGCTGTTGTTGTAAACGAACCTTGTTGCTGCTATACTATCTGATGATCAGTTGTTTATTGTTATTAACAAGGGATTAATCTCCCCAGTTCTATAAAGAAAAGAAAAAGTTTCTGGTGGGGTTTCTTGAGATTGGTTTTAACAAGATAAGCATCCATTTGGAACATAGCATCATCATCCGAGTTATAGGGTCTATCAGAGGCAGCATCGAACTCATCAGCTAAACATGATGCATGAGCATCACGACGAGGAGTTTCAGTGTCAAGCAAAGGATGGAGCTCATCAAGCATTGGCATGATATCTGTAATTGACGCATCGGGAGGCGAACTTTCTGCACCATCAGATTCTGAATTGTAAGATTCGTCATCCTCATCATCATTGCCGACATCACGGTCTTTGATTTTCTGAACCACGATTACTCGGCCATTTCAAGCCAAAAAATTTCACAAACGCCTTGTGTGCATTGCGTTGTTGATTCATCCACGGAATTGTTGGTGATCTCTAAGACCATTCAAGCTTTTTCCCTGCACTTATTGATCATTCACACACAAACCCATTCATTTAAATCATTCAAATCGTTTTTATAATCATAAAACTTGTAGCAATTGATTTATAAAGAAAAACTAAACCAAACCGATGAGAAAAATTCCCAAATCAATTTGAAATTTTAATTAAATGAGTTTATAAAACATGATTCGAATGTTGCAAATCTGTAAGGAAACCTTATTTTGAGATGAGATTTCAGAAGAAAATTTCTTGACATGTTTTAAAATTGGATGTTGCAACTTTTTGACATTGAATGTATATAGGGCAAAAAATCCCCAAATCAACCAAATCTTTGACATCGAATATTTTTTAAAATTCGTTAAATGGGTTTGTAGAGCAAGATTGGGTTATTATAAATCTGTAACCAAAAGTTATTTTGAACCAAAGTTTTAGAGAAAATAATGGATCTTTGTTGAAGAAAAAGCCGTGGTGTTTATAAAACTTCTTCATGACCTTTTGTTTTAAAACTCCAGATTGAAATATTTGAAAATGAAATCCCATGGATCAAAAGGGAACTCATCATTTTTGAAATGATTGATGATGTAGACTCCTTTGATTATCTCTTCGCTGCCATTTCTTCAACTTTGTTTCTATTGTTCAGCTACTGTGTCCAAGCTGGATACTTTTTTTGAACACCATCAAGCTTTCGTTCATCTCAGGTAGGATAAATCCTTTCCTCAATCCCTGTTTCTAGCGCCAAATTGTTTGGATCAAAAACATGATTTTAATCCCCACAACCAAAAGTAGTCATCCAATTTATCAAAGAAAAGCAGAATGAAATTGTTGGCAATGATTTAACGTGGTTCGGCTATGAATAACCTACATCCACGGGTAATGAGACATGAAGTTTTTATTGATATCTCTGGTTACAGTTTAGAATGAAGAAGAAGAAGCCATGAATCGGCCAAAAGTCCACTCTTCTTCACTCTAAAATTGTATTTATAGGGATAAGAGAGATGATAATTACTAAAATACCCTTCGCCACATGTCATCAAAGTTCGCCACATGTCGATGGAGATTCATCTAAGCTCTCCATGTGTCGGAGAAGATTCACCACATTTCGCCATGTGTCAACGGGATCCGCCATGTGTTCTTATTGTCCTTATCTTTAAAATGTCCCATATCCAAAAGTTGGTGCGGGATTGACTTGGTCTATCGGAATTGACTTGGTGCATCGGGATTGACTTGGTGCATCGGTATTACTGACGTCACTTCGGAAAAATGATGACGTCACTTCGGGAAGTAATTGCTGACGTCACTATGAGAAATGATGACGTCACATCGGGATGTAATTGCTGACGTCACTTCGGGAAATGATGACATCACTTCGGTCCAAGTTGGGCTTCAGACTTGAGTGGAGTGCTCCTGTTTGCTCCTGTTAGGTTAGTTTGGCTGTTGGGATTGATTAATTGTTGCAGACCAAGAATTCTTGGATGGGAAACATCATTTTGGTACTAACAGTTATAGTAGTGGAAAGGATTTCTCTATGTACCAACAGACATGGGAAGTAGAGAGATAGTTCCAGTTTGCACAAAGGAGCCTCCTATCTCACAACTTGCTTTACATGATGATAGCATATGGGTTGGAACAATAAATTCTTATGTACACAAGTAGCCAAATTCAGCAAGGGGAATCCTATGATGATCGACCATGTATAACCGAGGTTCAGAACCGTCTCACATAACTTTGGTTCCACTACCTAAAAGTTCAAGGGATGGACTATTTAGAGTTTGCAATTATGAAACAAGGAGTTTTTCTCTCAAGATGTTGTTGATCTAGTAGACGAACCTTGGGTATATACATATATCTACTAAAGGAGTATATGGGTTGAAGACAAAGAGGAACAAAGTTAACTGATATATTTTATGAGACAAAAATTCAATAAGAAGAATACAAAAGGAAAGATGAAGATACTTACTTGAGGCTATGGTAGCTTGGCGAGGGCCCGTTTTTTAAGGGAAAAAAAGGATCAAACTACTTCTTGTAATGAAGTCAGGAGACATACTCATGTTAGGATGCATCTTGGAAAGTATCATCAAGCTGCTCGAAGGAAACTCTATGTTGATCGGTTACGGATTGAGGGTTTATCAAAATCTGACTTTTTGTCAGTCATGTTAAAGTATAATGGGAGCAAAGTGGTTCGAAAACCTTATAAAAATATGCACGATCTTTGAGTATGAAAACAAGCAGGAACAAACAATCAATTGGAAGGATCCTCAAGACAAGTAACAGGTAGAATTCCCTAGTCAGATGAGCAGAAGATGTTCACGCTGTTATGGGTTCTCGAGAAGCAGGTTGGTAAAATATGGTTCGAACAGGAATACATGAAATAATTAAAAAAACGAAAGAAAAATTGAAGAAGGAAAAGAGTATCTGATTACCATTTTCATGATTGCCACAACCAATGATTCAGATGTAAAGAAAAACAATCATGATAAAATCAAAATATAGCAAATAAAACAAGAGATTGACACTATTATATAACGTAGTTCGACAACGGAATGTCTACATCCACGGGTAATAAAATATTTGGATTTTTTATTGATGATTGTATGTTATAAAAGGATAAAAATGCTATATGCACCAAGTAAAATTCATCAAAGAATAATTGAACTACGAATATATTTAATTGACACAACTCCCATACCTAAACTTTTTCCTCTGATCCTGTTCCTTCTCCAAAAAATTTCGTCCCTTCTTTTTGTCTTGGAGCTTGATATTTATAGTAAATATCATGGGTCCCCTTCTTCTTTCTTTCCACCTATTAGTTCTTATCCAGACTTTAGAACGAAACTTATCCCGCATTCTTATTTTTATTTCCCGCAAGACTTGACATGCGTACTTCTTATTTCCCTTAGTTTCCCGATTGGTGACCCGCACCTCTTCTGCGGATTTGTATTCAAGTTAGTGCTTTTGGATTTCGATGAATGCACAGTCTTATTAGAATTATGGCATGTCCGACATGTGGCCATTGAAAGTGACATTATTATTTTCAGAATTTGGCATGTCCAATACGTGGCCATTGAAAGTGACTTGTCATGTTTTATCTTTTTTCTATTCCGCAACCTGCACAACTGAGACGTGTCTATCATGCATCGATGTTTGTCAGTTCTATACATCGTGTCATGCTTTCCCGCAACTTGTGTGTCTGTCATGCAACGAAGGTGTCTATTTCGTACAATGTGCCATGCTTTCCAGCAACTTGCGTGTCTGTCATGCAACAAAGGTGTCTGTTTCAGTACTTATCTAATGAGTTTTGTTCCAGTGTTTCTCGTTCCATCATAATCTGATATTCTTTCCATAGTATTTGAACACGTGGTGTTATGGATTTAATAACCTCACAATTTGCCCCTTTTTTCTTTTGAATTCTACATATGGTAGGAATTTGAAAATGAAAAATAATTAATACTTTTCCGATTCGTACGCCTCTAATAAATTTTCTTCTCACGCTTAGGGCGGTTTCGAGAAAATCACATCTCTGATAAAGTTCTTCTCTCCTCCACTTTATTTTTTCGACGGTTTCGTCAGTTTCAATCCTTTCATATTTAATGCAAATCTTGTCACATCTCTCATCTTATTCCTCGTGATTTGATTAATTCAATTTGTGCTGATTAAATCGTGATTAAGGATTTCGTTCATCGGGATCAGGTCTTCTTTTCATCTAGTTATCTTATTTGATTTCTGTTCTTCACTTTGTTACATGTAATACTCCTAACTTATTCTTTAAGGTATATGTTTATTTATCAATCTTCTTGACTGAGTCTTGTAGGGTTTTCTTCTGTTTTGAAGGGTTTCTGTTTTGTTCTTGCTTTTTATCAGGGTGAATCTATCTTTTCTTGTTCTCTCATATGTAGGTAAATTCATCATGTCTGGAAAAGATGATAGTAATATCGCTGGAGGTGCCTCTCATCATGGTGGTCAACCTGTAGAAAAGAAATTATCTCGCTACTTTGCGAGAAAAAAGAAAGTGGGAGATCAATCTAGTACTTCAGAAGTTCAATCTTCTGATTTGGTAGGAATTGATGATATAGCTGTTGCGGCCAATAGACCAGTTTCTAAGAACAAACATTTAAACGAACTTCAGCTTTAGGTCAATGGATATTGAAGAGTTTAAAGATAAACATCAACTCCAACAGTTTAAAGTTTCCCTTTGCGATCCTGAAGAAATTTCAGTATAGCGCTAACAGATTATTAATAATTGCGGGAGTGCTGCACGCAGGCTTGAAGCTTCCTTTGTACAGAAGTGGGGATTCTTTCCAGTATGAGGTTCTTGTGAGCCGAAATAAATCCAAGCATGGTATGGTCCGGTCTATTTCCCAATACAACGGGAATTGGTGGCGTGTGCTGAATGAGTGTAGTAAATGTAGTAGGGAGGAACAAATTTCACATGCTACGTTCCCAATCCTGCGGAACGTAAGCATTATATTGTGGATAATTTTCATGCTACATATCCTAACGCTATTGTTGTAAAGAATTACAAGAAGTGGAGCGTTGGACCGGGTCGTAAAGGTGGCGAAGGATTTCGTTTACTCTGGCAAATTGATAACTCTAAGCTTAATGTCATTCCTGGGACGCATGCTCCTTTACGGGAGAAGATCCATATTTATCATGACTTCAGGTGGTATCGCACTCCTCTGATAATTGAGGGACCATGGATTTATGGGTTTGTTCAAGACAGTGTAGTCCGCAACCTTACATCACGCCTTCATTCTTACTGCCCTTGGCAGTTAAACTTCGACGACTTTTCTTTCCCGTATGATGATGTGGTATGTAGAATTCTCTCTTTATTCTTCTACATCACGCCTTAAACATTATATAATTGTTTCCTTTTTTTCATAGCCGCAAGCTGAAGGGAGTTCGAAAGGTGATTCGGGTAATAAGCGCAAAGCGGCAGCTTCAATAGAAAAGTTATTGACTTATCCAAATGAATTTTCCTGATTTATATGAATTTTATTTAATGAGTTCATGCGGTACATTGACAGGGTCAGAAAAAAGTTAAAGTTGCACCTCACATTTCTACTAATAGGGAGGAAGGAGAAATCCGTGACTCACCCCGTTGTCTACCAAAGTTGAGAATTGAGAATATTGTCCTGTTGAACCTGAAAAAACTGAGAAAGAGCAGAATGTCCCGTTTCAGCAGAAAGATTTGGAGTAGAATGTTGAAAATTTATCTTCTTTGAATTTTGAGCCTACAGAGCTGGTTAATGCTGCGGTGGAAACTACAGGTGTTGCGGACAGTTGTTCAAAAACCAGTCCGTAGATCCTGATTTCTCTTACCTCACCTCCCAATTTTCCCCTTTGTTTGAAGATGATTTTCTCGTGCCTTCTGCGAGTGAAGATGGTCTATTTGATAAGGAGGATCCTGCAATTCAGGGTGAACTGGCAAATATTGCGTTGGAAGCTGCTTCTACCGAGGGTAATGACAAGAGCATAACTGTCGTTGATACATTTCAAATGAATGAAGAAATCCCGCGCAGTGATTAGGGTAAAGGAAGAGCGGAAGATGGGAATCCTATGGATAAGGAGGAGGAGGCCTTTCGCTGGTTTATGTCCAAAGAGTTGCTATCTATCACATGCGACTTTCAACTAGTGGAGACAGATACCTATGGACTAAAGGTTGTGTTCTTGAAGCGCGGGCATAATCAGAGAAATTGGAAGAAGAAAATCGCAAGCTCTGTGTGGAATGCAAGAATATCCTTGCGGGACTTTCTCATTCCGGGTCACATCATAATTCACAACTTTCTTCTTATATGGCGCAACTTATTAAAGACAGAGATAATTCAGCTTCAGATGCTCATGCTAAAGGGAATGCACTTGCAGAAGCTCAGGCTAAAATCCGCAGCTTATCTGATATAATTCTTCTTCGTGAAAGCGATATTTTCCGCTTACATAAAGAGATGGAAAGGTGTACAGACGAATCAAATCAATTGCGGGATAATAATTCATTGAAACAAGTGGAGTTAGATCAATGTCGTCAAGATCTTCAGCATCTTACCGACAATTATCATAAACTTTCAAGAGAATATGACTTCCTCGATGATTCTAAAGATGCAATAGTTCACGAATTAGAAGAGTTTGAATCCCTCGCAAGAGGTATCTTATTTTACTGCATATTTAAAGTTGAATATCATTTCCGCATTGATTAATCTGTTATTTACGTTACAGGTTTTAAGGAAAAATTCAAAGATGCATCCTCAAGAGCTGATAGGGCTGAAGGGGAGCTTGATACTGCCAATGCTAAGTTGGAGGAAGTTAAAAGACAACTGAAGCTTGTTACTGTCAAAGCCAATGAGGCACAACATCAACTTGAGCTTTTATCCTCTAAAACTAAAGAAGAGGAGGACAAATGGAAGTTGGGAGCATGGCTCGTGACTTGGCTGCGGAGCAATGGAGAAGATCTTACTAGGAGGAGCGTGTCCAAAAATATGTGGCCTGGGTGATAGGTGTAAGCAGGAGCTTGAAACCGCAAGAGCTAAAATTTCTTGGTTAAAAATTGAAGCTCGCGTTGGAGGTGCAAAACCGATCAACAATACTCTAGATAAGGTTAAAGTTGATGGATTCACCAAAGTTTATAACCGCAAGGAAATCCCTAAACACCCTTCTCCTAGTGCAGATCCTCTTGTTCCTTAATATTTTCCTTCTTCTGAATTGTATTGGCAAGATTCCTTTTTGTCTCATATTATTGTACCTGCAATATAATTCACGACTATATTTATACATAATCAGTTTGTGTTATGAGTGTGTGAATTGATTAACTACAAGGCGTATATTGTACCTTGGGTTACCTTTGAGGGTACAGTCACATGAATAACTTCTCTCTAGCCAGGAGGAAATTAGTGATACGGTCCCTAATGAGTACCTCCTGAGATGGAGTGTACCTGATACAATAATTAATGTCATGTTAGGCATCTCTTGCTCACGAAAGATCCAATAGTCATACATTCATAGACATTTATATGGATTTTCTAGAGATATTACATTTGTTCTGCTTTGCCCAGTATGAAGCCAAATTATTGTATGATTGTTTTATTTGTTATGAATAATATGGTTTGAGATATTGTGCGTTCCAAGGATGTCGTAAGATTTCTCCATTCATATTCCCAAAATGGTATGAGTCATGTCCCACAATATCTTGTATGACATATGATCCTCCCCATGTGGGTGTAAATTTTTCGCTTTTTTATCTCTTTGGTATTCTGGGATTCATCGCAGAACATACTGCCCTTCAACAAAGTTCCGCAACTTTACTTTCTTATTATATTCTCTTGCCAGCCTTCTCTGATAATTCTCCATTTTTTGGAGCGTAACCTTTCTTCTTTCTTCTAGTCATCCAACTTCTCAAGCATTAGATATGTGTTTAAATTCTTTTCCCACGCTTCTGTCCTTGTTGTGGGTAAAATAATTTCTGTTGGAATAACTGCTTCCGCTCCATAAGTGAGAAGAAATGGTGATTCTCTAGTGGTTTCTCTTCTCGTCGTACGATATTCCAATAAAGTGTTATGAAGCTGTTCGCACCATCGTTTATGATGTCCATCTAGAGTCTTTTTTAGATTTGTGGCAATAGTTTTATTTGTAGCTTCAGCTTATCCGTTACTTTGGGGATAAAGTGGAGTGGACTTGTTCTTTTCGATATTAAATGCTTCGAAAAGCATATCAATATTTTTTCCTTGTAGTTGTTGTCCATTGTCCGAGACTATAGCTACCGAGATTCCGATCTGCAAATTATATTTTTAAATAAAAATTTAAAAACATCCGTATCTCTAATGCGAGCAAGAGCTTTGGCTTCAACCCATTTAGTGAAATAATCAGTTGTCACGATCAAGTATTTTCTTTTTTTGTGTGCCTTCCACTAAGGGCCCAACGATATCTACTCCCCATTTTGTAAATGGCCATGGGCTGAGTAAAGAATTGAGTTCCGTTGCGGGAGCTTTAATTTTTTTTTGCAAAGCGTAGAAATTCTTCGCACCTTCTTACCAGATTGTCCGCATCTTTGTGCATAAATGTCCAGTAATACCCTTGCGTCTTTGCTTTCAGTGCGAGTGATCGTCTTCCTCTATGATTTCCCGCATCTCCATAATGAATATATGTGAGAACACGTTGTCCTTCTTTTTGTGACAAACACCGAAGTAACGGCCCGGCGGTACAAAATTTTATCCCGCATATAATAATTTACAGATTTTGATTGCATTTTTCTCGCATCTTTAGTGTCTGCGGGCAATATCCCACTTTGTAAGTACTGATGTATCGGGAGCCTCTAATCTTCTTCAGATGATTGATTTTCTGGTTTCTGTGAAAAGTTTGCATCATATTTAATGGTTGCATCTTCAATATCTTCATCTACTTCCTCTTCTATATTTTCGACTGCCCATATCTTAATTGATGGCTCATAGATGCGCCCAGTTTTAACTACCGATGTATTTTGATCTTTTATTATTGAAGAAATGAATGTCAATGCATCAGCATGGCAATTTTTCTCTCTGGATAAATGTCGAAAAATTATATTTGGAATTTGAGATGCCCATTTTTAAACAAGATTCTTGTATTCTATCAATTCTTCATCAAGCGCTTGATATTTCAATTCAACCTGCCGAATTATCAATTGTGAATCAGTTGTAAGTCGTACATCACTTATTCCAACATGAGTTTAAGGGCATGAACCATAGCCTCATATTCTATTATATTATTTGTGTGTTCACCGAATTCAGGACAAAATGCATGCACCATCCGTTCTCCTGTAGGGGTTGTAATCACAATTCTGATTCCCGCTCCTTCTTTATTCCGTGCCCCATCAACAAATACTTCCCGTCTGCGGGAGTTAACTGAACTCAGAATATCTTGGGAATCATCGTCTTCTATCCCTAACAAACCTTGGATTTCAAAGTCATCATCCAGTGAAAAATCCGCAAGGAAATCTGCCAAGACTTGTGATTTTTGTGCAGTTTGTATTTCAAATATGATATGGAATTGCTCCAATTGTGCACTCCATTTTGCTGTTCTCCCTACCTTTCCCGCATTCTTTAGTACATATTGAGCTTTACTTGGTACCCGCACATAGTGTGTTAGAAAATATGTGCATAATTTTTGTGTGGCAAAAACCAGTGCTAATATCAATTGTTCAATTTTGGTGTAATTCCTTTCTGCAAGATTAAGAGTTTTACTAATATAATACACTGATTTCTCTACTTTCTCGTTTGTTCGTACCAATACCGCACTTATAGCATCTTCTGTTGCAGCTATGTACAAGGCCAGTACCTCTTCAGGCTTCGGTTTTTGTAATGCAGGTAGTGTGGCGAGATAAGCTTTGATGTTTTGAAAGGCTTCCTCACAATTTTCATTCCATACAATTTTTTTTTATTTTTCAGTGTGTCAAAAAATGGTTTACATTTGTCTAATGATCTGGCAATGAATCTGTTAAGTGCAGCTAAATATCCATTTAATTTTTGTACTTCTTTTACATTCTTTGGAGATGACATATTAACAATTGCTTGTATTTTTGATGGAATCAACTTCAATCCCCTATTTTGTGACCAAGTAACCCAAGAACTTTCCAGATGTAACTACAAAAATGCATTTATCCGGATTAACTTTCATTTTATATTTGCGTAGAGCTTCAAATATTTCTCTTAAATCTTGTAAATGATCCTTTGAAAGTTTACTTTTATTAGCATATCATCTACATAGACTTCCAAGGTGCGGCCTATCCATGGTTTAAAGATTGCATCTACCAATAGCTGATAGGTTGCTCCCGCATTCCTTAGTCCAAATGGCATTCTAGTATAGCAGTACAAACCGTGCGGAGTAAAAAATGCAGTATGTTCTTGATCTTCTTCAGCTAAAGCAATTTGATTATACCCTGAATGTCCATCCATGAAAGATAAAGCCTCATGTCCTTCAACTGCATCTACTAATTGATCAATGCTAGGAATCGAATAACTATCTTTAGGGCATGCCTTGTTCAAATTGGTGAAGTCTATACAAATCCTTACTCCTCCATTCTTCTTTGGTACAATTACCATGTTGGATATCCAGGTTGGGTATCGCACATCTCGAATAAATCCCGTATCCATGAGTTTCTTTGATTCCTTTTCAACTGATAAATGATACTCGGGCGCCACTTTGCGTATACGCTGCCGAAATGGTGTAGTGCCTGGATGTATATGTAATTCGTGACGAACGATACTTGGATCAATGCCTGGCATATCCTCCATTTTCCATGCAAAAATATCTATATAATCTCTAAGTAGAATAACCAAATCATGTTCCCTTTCTGATTCCATTAGTGTTCCAATCTTGATTATTCTCAGGGATTCTTCTGTTCCTATATTGACATTCTTGGTTTCTTCAACTGCTGAAAAAGTGGATTTGGGAACTCCCTTTGATTGTTATTTTGGAATACTGCCCCTTTCCTTAGTTTTTGGTATGCTCCCTTCCGATTGAGTTTTTTTATTTGTTTCATTCACTGATCCTCTTCCCGCAGTCTCAATCAGATACTGATTTATTGCCTCTTCTTTTGCTTTGATTTTTCGTTCTTTCTTTCTCTCTTGCTGTTGTTGAATTCGTTCCTCATTCATGTGTGTCTCTGTGAGGATGTAAGATCTTGCAATATTTTGATCCCCCTTTATTTCCATTTATCCTTGTGGTGTTGGGAATCGCAAATATTGATGATAAGTTGCGGTTACTCCTTTCAGTTGGTGAACCCAATGTCTGCCAATGATTGCATTATATGGGGACGATGCCTCTACTATACTGAATTTGGTTAAAACGTTTATTGGTCCCGCCATGACTTCAAGTAAAATCTCTCCTTTTGGCTTTGATGCTATCCTATTAAATCCATAAATAGTGTAACAAGAGGGTGTGAGTTGATCGTCCTTAAGTCCTATTTTTTGAAATATGTCATAAAATAACACATTAAGTGAACTTCCCCCATCCATGAGGATCTTTTTCATATTCCATACAGACATTGGTAAAGTGAGAACCATCGGATCATTGTGTGTCTCAATTTCTTGATCAACTTCACCCGCTGAAAAAGTTAATGAGGAAACCATCCATTCCTCCCATGTTTCTGTCATTCTTCCCGCAACTTTAAAAACTTCATGACTGTCAATTTTTTTATGCAACTTCTTATCAATTGATGCATTCATAGATAATTGATTTGACTATGTGTAGGAAATCGTGTTGATGGTTCGGTTATTTTCCGGAATATTTATAGTCTTCCCTGTGTTCAACCTTGGTGGAGGATCGGGTAAATAAAGGAATTCCTACAGTTCTCCCGCATCAATTAACTTCTGGACTTGTAATTTTAAATTCCTGCATCTGTTTGTGGGATGACCATAAAAACAATGATATCCACAATAATCTTTAGAACTTTCTGTGTGTGGCGGTTGCCTTCCCTTCGACCATGGCCATTCAAAATCTTGCATGTTTCTAATTGTATTTAAAATTTGTGAATACGGGGTGTTGAGCTTAGTAAAAACTCGATCCTCAAATTGTTGGTTGATCTTTCTTTCTTCATTTGCTCTTCCTCGCTTAAATTAATTATAAGGATTTTCACCTGCAACTCGTTTTTCAGAACTTGTTGCCGGTTCCACAAAATTTGTTCTGTTTGCAACTCTCTGATGTTGAGAAATTACTTTTGGATTCTATTTTTGTGTATATTGTGACCTTGCATATTTCTTGATAACTACCCTTAGATCCCCTTCAGTTTTTGGACCCTCTCCATGAATATCTACGAAAAACGGGCTCATGCGGTTTGATATTCCCCATTTGTAACAATTAATAGAGATTTCTGGACTAATATTATCTATTGCTTGACAAATTTCCTGCCAATCGATCTGTGTAAACTCAGATAGTTTCATCTGTCCAAGATGCAAGGGAAAATAATTTATCCATTCCAGCATTTGCGGGTTTGTTGTACATGTACGTCTCCAAGAATTTTCGGGTTAATTGTGTATATGAATGTATTGTTCCTTCTGGTAGATTTTCGTACCATGTTATTGCAGATCCTTTCAAACTAAAGGGAAAATATCGGCACATGATAACATCATTTTGCTCCCAGCGGGTCATATTGCGGTTATAATATTTTAAATGAGCTGCGGGATCCTTTGTTCCATCGTAACATTCAAAGATAGGGAGAATGCATTTGTGCGGGATGGATGCAAACGCAAGGTGCGGTGTCAATGGTGTTCTAATGGCATCTTTTAATACTTTCTCAAGACTACCTCCCTCTTGTTTGTTTTTCAAGGTCTTTATTTCCTCTCTCATTTCTTCCAAATCCTCGAAAAATTTGTTCCACTTGTTGTTCTGCGGTTCAGAGTCATCAAAATCTTGTTTATCGGGCTCATACCGCTGATTAAACCTATTTTGTTTTGGATGAACATATGTATCATCTGCCTGTTCAACTATCATCACCCTTTTGTCTCTATTGATCCTCGTTTTGCTTCCTACAGATCTTTTTGAACTTACTTCCTGCCCCTGTAACCTTGTAACAGATGCTTCCGCATCCTGTCGGGCTTTATGCCTGAGCATATGATTTTCTTGCGTTAGAAGAGAAATTGTTTCTGCATAAGTCTTTTGAGCCTTACACATTTCATTCAATTCTTCGAATAATTGATTGATGGGATCAATCATGTTTTGTGGTGCTTCTATATGTGGTTGTTGCATTGTTCTGTTGCTATCAATTGATATGTTAATTGGGATGTTTGGTTCTATCATTTCATCTTGCAGTCTCTGTATTTGCTCTATTCTGTTTGCCTCTTGTAATTGATTCCTTGTTTCGTTTATTTGTAACGGAATAATATTCGCAACTTCAGTATCTTTGTTTCTATTTTGTATTGTCTGATCCAAGGGTTGCGGTCCTTGGGACTCTTCTAAAATTTCTCTTTCTGGTTGATGAAGAGTTTTTCTTCTAGTCCCCACTGTTTGATTACCCAAATTTCTTACATTGAATTCTTGTTCTTGTAAGGTTTTGTTTGCGGATGTCTCCATTTATTTAATTTCACTTGGGATATTATAATGACTTCTTTGCTCAATCTAGTGTTGTTGTAGAAATTTCTTTGTTGATATTCTAATAAAAGTTCAGATAATGGGATAAGTGCTTCATAAAATTTTAACATCTGCAATATATATGAAATAATTTGATTGATAGAAAAATTCTAGCTTTAATTAAAATTTGATATATCACATAAAAGTTAGATAAATTTTCAATTTAAATCAGGTTTCAAAGGTTCATCAAATCAGTTTTTTTTTTTTTTTTTTTTTTTTTTTAAAGCAAGTTTAGAAGTTCAGTTCAAAACTTATTTTTCTTGTTTTGACGAGAATCATAACTAGGTAGCTGCAAAACATTCTTAACTTATACAATCAATTGACACAACATCATATATAACTAAATATGGTTGAATTACAAACACAGAAATTCACCGATTTCAAACCAAATTCTTTTTGCAAAATTGTTAAAAACGTAGTATTTTGGAGGAAATTTATGAGCAAAGTCCTTCAAACACATGGTTAAGAAAACAACCAAAATAATCAAAGTATTAATTTATAATAGAGGTAACAATTAAAAATGTGTTGTTTATGAACATAACGATTAAATCTAAGTAGACACCAATTGAAAGGTTTGGAGAGAAACTATATGCATAATTTTGAAATATCAATTGAAGAGAAAAGTACCCCTGATTAGAGATGTAGGAAAAAGGGGTTTTCTAAGATATCAAATTCAAAATTTTTGAAGATGAAAACAAATATAATCACAAACTCATTTGCATAGCTTTTGAAATAACAATTGAAAAGAAATGAAATCTATTGTAAATCAAAGAAAGAGGAAACAATGGTTTCTTAACAGATAATAAAATCAAAACTTAAAAGGTAAAAAATTTAGATCAGGTAGAATAAATTCTTTACTACCTCCCTGTTTCTAGCGCCAAATTGTGATTACCATTTCATGATTTCCACAACCAATGATTCAGATGTAAAGAAAAACAATCATGATAAATTCAAAACATAGCAAATAAAACAAGAGATTGACACCATTATATAACGTGATTCGACAACGGAGTGTCTACATCAACGGGTAATAAAAGATTTGGATGTTTTTATTGATGATTGTATGTTACAAAAGAATAAAAATGCTATATGCACCAAGTAAAATTCATCAAATAATAATTGAACTACGAATATATTTAATTGACACAACTCCCATACCTAAACTTTTTCCTCTGATCCTGTTCCTTCTCCAAAATTTTCCGTCCCTTCTTTTTGTCTTGGAGCTTGATATTTATAGTAAATATCATGGGTCCCCTTCTTCTTTCTTTCCACCTATTAGTTCTTATCCAGACTTTGGAACGAAACTTATCCCGCATTCTTATTTGAATTTCCCTCAAGACTTGACATGCGTACTTCATATTTCCCTTAGTTTCCCGCTTGGTGATCCGTACCTCTTCTGCGGATTTGTATTCAAGTTAGTGCTTTTGGATTTCGATAAATGCTGCATTCTTATTAGAATTATGGCATGTCCAACATGTGGCCATTGAAAGTGACATTATTATTTTCAGAATTTGGCATGTCCAATACGTGGCCATTGAAAGTGACTTGTCATGTTTTAGCTTTTTCTGTTCCGCAACCTGCACAACTGAGATGTGTCTATCATGCATCGATGTTTGTCAGTTTTATACATTGTGTCATGCTTTCCCGCAACTTGCATGTCTGTCATGCAACGAAGGTGTCTATTTCGTACAATGTGCCATGCTTTCCCGCAACTTGCGTGTCTGTCATACAATGAAGGTGTCTGTTTCAGTACTTATCTAATGAGTTTTGTTCTAGTGTTTTTCGTTCCATCATAATTTGATATCTTTCCATAGTATTTGAACAAGTGATGTTAGGGATTTAATACCCTCACAAAATACTTACTTGAAGGATGAGGCGAATTCTTGGTGGAAGCATGAATATGAGATGAAGGGTGATACATTACTTATATAAGTGAATTCCAAAAGAGGTTCCGCAAGAAATAAACTCTAAGTATTTGAGTTCCATTAGGATTGAATTTCCTAAATACAACTATGTGTCCTTATAAAAACATAACAACAAGAGGAGATTTGCATACAGATCAAATACGAGATAAGCTAGCTTGGTGCATAGAAGCGCAGGGCAGGTTGGTTTAGTGTTATGGACTCACTAACCACCTTGCTGTAGTGATCCCAACACAAGGATACTTACTATCCAGATCAATTCGTGGAACAGAGCAGTAAGGGGAAGGACAAAGCTGCACACAACTGGGAATAGTGGTTGTACAATGGCTACGAACAATTAAACCACATATCATGTATCGCAGCAACTATGGACCTTATAAAGGGAAACCAATGGTTGCTTCAGTCTTTGATGTTCTGATAGCAAGACTGAGGTGGTGGATGACATCAAAAAGAAAGTAACAAATGTGTAAGTTGACAAGAGCAAAACATTGGTAGGCTCAAGTGGTTTTGACAAAGCTCTGTACTCGGATGGATACTGTGTTTCTGCAACGCGGCATCTGAAAACGTCACTCAGGCAATAACTCGAATATCGGCACAGTTATAATTGAAGTTGCGCTCGAACTACTACCAAATTCATCTAAACCATATTCCCTTCTCTGAGTCAGTAAAGATGCTTCTTAATCTTTGGTACACTATCATCGGAGACATGGCACTACAACAACTGAAGCTAGGACGAAATTGATCGCAGTAGTTTCAAAATACGGCAACAGAGTTCGAGTTATCCTCTATTCACCAACCACTGGTTTCTATAGAAACTTAGAACTAAAACCATCAATGGTGCACGTGCCATGCCAAGCTCACCAACTTTTGCTTTATATGAGAACCTAAAGTCAAACCTTACCAGTGTGCACGTGCCAAGATTCGAATTCAACTAATCCGCTCATATGGAGACCTAGTTTTGGCCGGCAGGGAAGTTTAAAGTCCTCCCTTCAATCGGAGGTACTGTATTATTACTAGGGGCTGATATAGTTAAACCCATGTCGGTGACTAGCACCCACCGTCCATTGAAGCCAACCCTTTCATTTATTGACCTCAAATACTCAGAGAATTTGAGCTTTCTTTTAGCTCAAGTATTGCCCCCCGCACCCTTTGGTCTTTAAGTCAATCTCTCGACACGAATTTCAGTAACTCAAGGGCGTCTGTATATACGGCGTGGCGGTCAACTGGATTTAATTTTCTTAAATAGTTAATAAGTTGAAATTTTAGAGGAGGCGATATATGTACCCTTATCAAATAGTATACGTGTAGGTCATACATGTTGTTTCGTAATCGTACACAGATTTTAATTTATTGTAGAAGCCTATTTTATTTATTGTATAAACACATTAGGTTTAATTTGAAAGCCCAGTTGACTTATTGTAGAAGTCCATTTTGTTTATTGTAGAAACGCACTGGGCTTTATTTGGAAGTATAGTCGTCTTATTATAGAAACTCATTTTATTTATTGTGGAAACGTACTGGGCTTAATTTAGGAGCCCACTTAGCTTATCATAGAAGCTCATTTGGATTACTGTATTGGGCTTAATTTGAAAGTCCGATTGGCTTATTTTGGAAGTCATTTTAATATGAACACAAATCCTGAGAAAATAAATATGAATCTTCTAGGATAAACCTAAATCTTGAGAAGATAAACAAGGATCTTCCAGGATAGGAATAAATCTTAAGAAAATAGACATAAAGATTTCAAGATATACATAGATCCTGAGAAGATAAACATAAATTTTCCAGGATAGGCATAAATCCTGAGAAGATAAACATAGATCTTCCAAGATAGATATACATCTTGAGAAGATAGATATGGATCTTCCAGGATAGACATAAATCCTAAGAAGATAGACATGGACCTTCCAGGATAGATATAACTGTTGAGAAGATATACTATGATCTTTTAAGATAAACACAAATATGGAGAAGATAAAATGGATCTTCTGGGATACATACAAATATTAAAGGATAAGTACAAATCCAGGTGGTTATTTAAGATAACTACAAATCTAGGTGGTTATTTGAGATAATAGATTTGATTTTTGCTTTTAAATAAGGGGCTGAAATCCAACTCAAAAGATACACAATTACTATTCTTTTTCTCCACAATTCACCTACTCATAGCTCTTTCTGACTTTAGCATCAGAGTGTCTTTGCAGGTACTCCACCTGTCAACATCAATTCAGTTTCATCAACACTTTCCGGTGGAATTAAATCAACGGATGGAGATTAATAATTCTATATCAATTCCAATTTTTCCAACAACTTTGTGTGGAACTAAATGGACGAAATAATTTCATCCATCTACACATATCTCGAGGAGTGTTGGGATAAACATTTTTGCACCAACCCATGTGTCAATCATCAAGGTGGAAGAGTATGAACTGTTCTATTTAGCGCGTCTCAGCACACCGCGCAGAGACCGCGTATCCCACGTGGCAACCCCACGTGGGTCTGTTTTTTTTTTTTTTTTTTTATCGTTTTTTGCCTCAATCTCTGCTATTCTTTTTTCTTTCTTCTCTTTTTCTTTCTCTGACAATGAACAACACAAAATGAATATATTGCTGCCTTTGAATGATTTGGAACCAGAACATGAACAACACAAAATGAACTTACTAGCAATCTTTTGAACTTACAGGCTACAAAATGAAAAACAAACTGAACTTACAAAATGAGTAAACTAATTGAGTTCCAAATTACAAAATGACAGGCTACAATATGAAAGAAAGAAAGATTCTAACTGTTCTTGAAACACTGAAATACATATGCTAATTATCATACTCAGGCGATACCCTTTGCATCATTGGTGTTTGCATCATCGGTGTTTGCATCATTGGACTTTGCATCATCTGACCTTGCATCATCTGTGATTGCATCATATGACTTTGCATCATCATACCTTGCATCATCTGACCTTGCATCATCTGACTTTGCATCATTTGACTTTGCATCATCTGACCTTGCATCCTCTGACTTTGCAACATTCGAGATTCCATTATTTGACTTTGCAATACTTGATTAGGATGGTAATCTTTAAATTGTGATGGAGTATCCTACAAAGACATTAAATGAGTTAGAAAAAGACTTTCATAAAAAGACAATGTTATCAATAGTAATATTTATTATCACCTTCTGGTTCTTTTTCTTCTTCTTCTTTTGCTTCTCCAAACGGCTTTTCAACCGATTCTGTCTTCTTGCACCTTTACCATGTTTTTCTATTGGATCTAAAATTTTACTCGCATCATCATCATCTTCTCCTGAATCGACTTCCTCATCTTCGACCAAGATTCTGGACTGCATAACTGGGCTGATTCCACAACTTAAATCGGCTATCTTTTGAGACATATCCTCTATCTTATTATTAGCCCACTCTTTCACATCATCGATCAACTCATCGTCACCAATCGACAACTCTGCAAGTCGAAGTAATGTTTTTGAAAGTGAAGCATATTTTCTTGCATCATCTGTGGATTTATAACCATTAAAATTGAGTCTCATCAATTTATATGATCTCCGCACATCTATTCTCCACCTTCTTAGGATATATCTATCAGGAATCAATTGAATGTCATTCTGTATCAAAACACCACATGCGTGTCCACATAATATCCCAGCAAACTCAAAATGTCTACAACTACAATTTACTAAACAATCTTCTTTAATAAAAGTAACAAAAAAATCGGTACGTACTTGATGTTCAATTTCTAACTCATCTGTATATATGCAAAGCTCGGTTATTTTATAAAGGAAACTCCCTGGAGACGTCTCTACAACTGAAAGTATATAAATAGTTTCAATGAGAATAAGTATATAAATAGTTTCAATGAGGTAAGAGATTAGAATTTACTAGATTATTACCTGGACCCCATCGAAAATTTATAATTCTTACAAACTGTTCATGGACTTCTTTAAACTTTGCAACTGTATACAGACTTTTAAATTGCATCTCCATTTTGGTCGCTGACACTATAGCCATCCTCGATGTGTGACTTTTATAGTCTGCTCTATTCTCCTTTTCAATTTTGCTCTTTAAAGCGTTATCAAATTGTTCTACAAACTGTTTAAGGGTTGTTTTTGAATTCACATATCCATCAAAGAAAGCATTCATGCTTTCACTTCGTTGTGTAGATTGCATTGCCGCCCAGAACATATCTTTCTGATAACATGGTACCCAGTAAGCCCTAAAATCGTATAAAGAACTCAACCAAACATGATCTTCCAATTTATAATGCGTAATCATGCTCTTCCAACGAATTTCAAATTCTTCTATAGAATGGGACTCATATACTGATTTTCTCATGTGATGTGATACCGGGACAGGCTGGTGAAGTAACTTTTCAGGAATTTTTTTCATAACATGCCATACACACCAACGATGTCTAGTATTAGGAAAAACAATTGGAATAGCTTTCTTCATTGCTCCACACTGGTCAGTAATTTTTCCTTTCGGCGGCACACTTGACATGCATTCTAGCCATGCTCTAAATAGCCAAACAAATGTATCGGTGCTCTGATCAGAAATCAAACCACATCCAAGTAAAATAGACTGATTATGGTGATTCACCCCCACAAAAGGCGCAAATGGCATATCATATTTGTTGGTCAAATATGTGGTATCAAAAGAAACAACATCACCAAATTCCTTGTACGCTTCTCTACTTCTACCATCTGCCCAAAAAATATTTGCCAGTCTTCCCTCTTCATTCAAATAAAGTCTGTAAAAGAAACCAGTATTTTCTAGTTGTTTTTTCGCAAAGAAATTTTCTAAAGCTACAGCATCACCTTCGCCAAGTCTCAATCTCCTCATTTTCTCAACATAATTTCTAGCATCTTTTTTTAGAAATTGAACATTTTCATGCCCACTTTCTTCAATTACACACGACATGTAACTTTTATAGACTGGGATCCCGGCCATATCATTGATCACCAACTGCCTTTTCACATTTGGATTTATATCACGGTGATCCTTATGAAATCGGAGTTTATTGGGACTTAAAAACTCATGGCTATGATCAAGTATGACTTGGCTGATCCTGTACATACCATCCCCACAAGCACCATCCACACAAGTACCATCTGCAACTAAAGCAATTCGGATTGAAGCAGGGCATTCTATTTTTATAGATGCACGAGGCTTATTAATTGGGTCTTCCCCTTTTGTTTTCTTCGTGCCGTAGTGAACACAAGTAAACTGGGCGTACCTCACTACCTCTGAGCCACTAGCAACTGTTTTCCGTTGATTTTTACATGTAGAAAATCCCATTGAGTTCCCATAAGCTTTATAATAATCGTACGCTTCATCTGCAGTTTTAAATAACATACCTATCTTGGGAGCATGGGTAGCCGTAGACGATTCCGCCATTGAATAACTTAAACTGCAAGCATCAACAAGGTTAAATAAGAATCAAAATCTATATTGTTTCCAAACTTTCATGTTCTCATTGTACATAGTAAATAGACAAACAACAAGTTTTGTTTCTGTATTCAGTAGACTCAACTACACCTTGGTTTACCATCTACTTTCACTAATATCACTAATTTTTGTTCCTGTTCTCATATCACTAAGTTTTGTCCAGTTTATTCGAACAAGTTGTACTGCAGCATCTAGTTACAAGCACCCAGCCCAGCCGGATTGCAAAAAATCATCACAGACAATTATAAGTCCAGTAAGCCAATCAATTAAAATCATTGCACAAAATTTTCAAATTCTCTGGAAAAATTAATATCCTCAGGACCTCAGGTAACAAAGTTCACAACAATGTTTTGCTTTCATGTGGCGGTCTCACACTAGTAATACAAGATTCATTTCAATTAAAGGGAAATACAAAGGTTGTATAGTCAAGTAAAGATACTCTAGAGGTTAGAATTAAACTAAGGTAACAAGAATGGAAAACCTGCTGCCTTACCTGCCGCATATGTTACAGTTGCAAAATCACCTCTTGTTGATTCTCAACAATTAAATCCTGGTTAAAAAAAGATTAGGGGGAAAATGATCACCTTGACGGTACCTTAGTCAGTCTGCCATGCAGTCTAAAAATCCCTGCAACTCCCTTAGACCTTCAGCAGATATGCTCCGGGCAAGCTGCACTCGTGGCCTTGGAGCAACCAGGTTTGGCGGTGGGTTTGAATCAAAACATACTACCACAACTGCTAAATTGTCCCCACTCTTTCTCTTCAGGGCTTCGTCTACCAGCTCCTTACTACACTAATTTCACATTACATAACCTAACAGGCAAAATCAAACCCTTAACTTCCTCAATCTCTTCCATTATTCCCTCAAACCCTAAATACCCAAAACATTGAAAAAACAGGCAAAATCAACTTGAGTGAAACAAAAATTAAACAAAACCCTATTGATGTATTAACAAGATATAACTAAAACAAACCTTATTAGCTGTTTTAATGAAGTTACCGGTAAAAAAAAGCTCATCTCCGATGATGTCAGAGAAAGAAAAAGAGAAGAAAGAAAAAGAGAAGAAAGAAAAATATCAGAGATTGAGGTAAAAAACGGTAAAGAAAAAAAAAAAAAAAAAAACAGACCCACGTGGGGTTACCACGTGGGATACGCGGTCTCTGCGCGGTGTGCAGAGACGCGCTAAATAGAACAATCGGGAAGAGTATATAAGAGTGGATGCATAGATGGTATTGTACTTCTTGCTGCACGTGAGTTATTATGGTGCTTCATAATCTGATGGTTAAAAGGGGATACTGAAAATACATTAACGGTTAAGATGAATATACGTTTATTTAGAATTTCTTCTCTCTGTGTTTTACTTTATTTGGCCGGGCTTGTGTGTAAAAACTGTATCCTCTTCGTTAGACCTAAACCTTGGCGGTCTGCATCTTCTCTCAAAGGTAAAGGGTATTCTTCCCATCTTGATATGCTTAGTTCCTAGCTAGATTTCTTCTCTTCGTTTGTGGATATTACTGAACTTCATTTTTGGGTCTATTGAGTGGTATTGTTAATAATGGGGGATTTTGAAAGAGAGAAGATTAGGAATATTTGTATTCTTGCTCATGTTGATCATGGAAAAACTACTTTAGCTGACCATCTAATTGCCGGCTCTGTTGGTGGATTACTCCACCCAAAACAAGCTGGTCGATTAAGATTTATGGATTATCTCGACGAAGAACAAAGACGTGCAATTACAATGAAGAGTTCTTCAATTGCTTTGCAGTATAAAGACCATTCGATTAATCTTATAGATTCTCCAGGACATATGGATTTTTGTAGTGAGGTTTCTACTGCTGCTAGATTAAGTGATGGTGCATTGGTTTTAGTTGATGCTGTTGAAGGTGTTCATATACAAACACATGCTGTTTTACGGCAAGCGTGGATTGAGAAACTCACTCCGTGTTTGGTTTTAAATAAGATTGATAGATTGATTACGGAGCTCAAGATGACTCCGATGGAAGCGTATACGAGGTTACAGAGGATAGTTCACGAGGTTAATGGGATTATGAGTGCATATCAGTCTGAGAAGTATTTATCGGATGTTGATTCACTAATTGCTGGGTCTGTGAACGAGATGGGTGATGAGAATTTTGAGTTCATGGAGGATGATGAAGAAGATACTTTTCAACCTCAGAAGGGAAATGTTGCTTTTGTTTGTGCGTTAGATGGTTGGGGTTTCTGTATTAAAGAGTTTGCTGAATTCTATGCATCTAAGCTTGGGGCTAGTGTAGGTGCTTTGCAGAAGGCTTTATGGGGACCTCGTTATTTTAATCCGAAAACAAAGATGATTCTGGGAAAGAAGTCAATTGGTTCAGGAAGTAAAGCGAAGCCAATGTTTGTGCAGTTTGTGCTAGAGCCACTTTGGCAGGTTTATCAGGCAGCATATGAACCTGATGGAGATAAAGCGATGCTTGGAAAAGTTATTAAGACATTTCATTTGTCTGTTCCTCCTCGTGAATTAGAGAATAAGGATAAGAAAATTGTGGCGCAAGCTATTATGAGTCGCTGGCTTCCTTTGTCTGATGCAGTCTTGTCAATGGTAGTTAGGTGTATGCCTGATCCTGTTGCAGCACAGTCTGTTCGAATCACAAGGTTGCTTCCGAAGCGAGTAGTTCTGGATTATGCGGCCAGGTCTGATGTGCTTGAAGAGGCAGAGAGTGTAAAGAAATCTGTTCAGGCATGTGATGTAAGTGCTGAAGCACCATGTGTTGCTTTTGTGTCTAAGATGTTTGCTGTTCCTATGAAGATGCTTCCACATGAAGGTCCCAATGGTGAAGTTGTCAACAATTACCCAGATGAAGGCGGGGTCGGTGAATCAGATGAGTGCTTTCTTGCGTTTGCAAGGATCTTTAGTGGGGTTCTTCGTGCAGGGCAGAAAATTAATGTGCTTTCAGCTCTCTATGATCCATGTAAAGGGGAAGAAGCAATGCAAAAACATCTGCAGGAAGCTGAGATGCATTCCTTGTATCTCATGATGGGGCAGGGTTTGAAACCGGTGGCATATGCCAGGGCAGGGAATGTTGTCGCCATACGAGGCCTTGGTCATCACATCTTAAAGAGTGCAACCCTTTCTTCAACTAGAAATTCTTGGCCTTTTTCGAGTATGGTTTTCCAAGTTGCTCCTACTCTAAGAGTCGCTATTGAACCAACTTTTCCTACGGATATGCCTGCCCTTACAAAGGGTTTGCGTCTTCTGAACAGGGCAGACCCATTCGTAGAGGTTAGTGTTTCTGCCACAGGAGAACAAGTGCTTGCAGCTGCAGGAGAGGTTCATCTAGAAAGATGCATAAAGGATTTGCAAGAGAGGTTTGCGAAGGTTAGTCTGAATGTCTCAAAACCCCTTGTATCCTATAGAGAGACCATTGAAGGGGATGGGTCCAATTTCCTAGATAATCTGAAGGTCTTGGCTGGTGGCTTGGATTGTGTTGAGAAGACAACCCCCAATGGTCGCTGTGTTGTTCGAGTGCAGGTTGTAAAGCTTCCGCCAGCGCTGACGAAGTTGCTTGATGAAAATTCTGATCTACTTGGAGAAATCCTAGAGGGAAAACCTGCACAGAGAAGCGACAAACTATTGGCAACACATAGAGAAGAGAATCCTATAGATGATAGTCCAATTGAAGCACTTAAAAAACGTATAACGGATGCTATAGAGGGTCACATCGCGATCGAAAAACTTGACAAGGATAAAGCTGATAAATGTAGAAGTGTGTGGCTTCAGTTGCTGCGAAGAATCTGGGCACTTGGACCTAGGTATGTTGGCCCTAACATTCTTCTTGTTCCGCACGCCAAAGAAGAGAATGGTGACCATTCGGTTCTTATTCGGGGTTCTCCTCATGTATCTCAAAGGTTAGGATTTATGGATGAGAAGACAAGTGATGAAGATGTGGCTTTTGAAAAATCTATAGAAACAAGTAGTTCATTGTTTATGGAAGCAGAAAGTCTCAAGAGCAGTGTGTTATCTGGGTTTCAGCTTGCTACTGGAGCTGGACCACTGTGTGATGAACCTATGTGGGGCTTGGCATTTATCGTTGAAGCTAATGTTATTCCAGTGGAGAATCATTCTAATGAATCTGATGTTTCTACTCAACTAGCAGATCAATATGGCATCTTCACTGGGCAGATAATGACAGTAGTAAAGGAAGCATGTAGAACAGCTGTGCTTCAAAAGCAACCTCGAATTGTGGAAGCCATGTATTTTTGTGAATTGAACACCCCAACTGAACAATTGGGCTCCATGTATGGTGTTCTAAATAAGAGACGTGCTCGAGTTCTGAAGGAAGAGATGCAAGAAGGATCTTCTCTGTTCACAGTGCACGCATATGTGCCGGTTACTGAGAGTGTAGGGTTTGCAAAGGAGCTTCGGGAAAAGACATCCGGAGCTGCAAGTGCTTTACTTGTACTTAGTCATTGGGAAGAGCTGTCTGAAGATCCTTTCTTTGTACCTAAGACAGAAGAAGAACTTGAAGAGTTTGGAGATGGTTCTAGCGTTCTACATAACACAGCAAGGAAGCTCATTGATACAGTAAGGAGGCGGAAAGGTCTTCCAGTGGAAGAAAAAGTAGTGCAACATGCCACCAAGCAGAGGACACTTTCTCGTAAAGTGTAAAATGATTGTTCTAGTGATGTATTAAGACTTCTCACGAGCTGAAAGTTGTTATCTTGTTTTATCAGTTGATAGGAAAACAAAAGGGGTTATACAACTATACATACATGTCACCAGTTATTATCTAACCTAGCCTGTAATTGGGTACTCTAGAAACACATAGTACTAGGCCCCAGAAGGTTGATATCTCAGTTTTTGTTAGTTCAAAATTGTAGGAGGGATTTTCATTTTGGTTTTGTATTACCCGAGGGTTGAATTTGCATCTTATATGGTTATCAATGAAGTCAGGCATTCTTTGAGTGTTATGATGTGATTATTTTTTTCTTATTAAACCTTCAGAGAGTAACATGTGAAGAATAGAGCTCACTATACCTCTACATTGCATGTAGATTGCAACTAGAAAAAGTCTTTTGTGTGTTTGTGCATCTATTTGAGGACTATTTGTATTGAAGGCACAAATGCTTTGATGTTTGTTTTTTCAGTTTCTGTTACTTCATTACTCTTTGCAGGGATTTTTTTTTCTGCTTCTTGTTTTCTATTGCACGAGTCATTAACTTAATCTTCTTTTCTGCTGATTGTTAGATGAGTTCTCTAGAAGTATTCATTTGGCTCAAAGTGAGACCGCGCCTTTACAAGCAGAGTAAAATACAGTTAGCACCTGTTAGCTTGTATGTTGAGGTAGCAGCAAATTACTAACTGTTAGAACATTTCATTCACCTGTGCACACATTTTACTGCAAATTTTACTACTCAGATTTACTATTTTGAGATAATGGATCATGCTGTCTATCTATGTAGAAACAATAATAGCGAGGAAAATCCATGACAGCCTAAACTGCTTGGCTGAGAAAGGAAGAAGGATTCTTGAACTTGTGGTGCCAGCCTAAACTGCTTGGCTGAGAAAGGAAGAAGGATTCTTACACTTGTGGTGCCAGCCTAAACTGCTTGGCTGAGAAAGGAAGAAGGATTCTTACACTTGTGGTGCCAATATGAGGACCAATAAGAACATGGCAGAAGATCTACATAGATAGGTATGTCTGCCCCATAATGGGCTTATAAAAGAGACATGAACTACCATCAATATGTATAACTCATCAAACTACACCACTAAAATACCTTCTTCAGCAGCCTTTCTATTTTCTTCTCTTTTAACAAAACATATAAATGGCATCCATGGCTCTCTCATCCCCATCATTTGCAGGCACAGCTGTAACTTTGAACTCACAATCAAAATTCCCAACCAATGTTAGATCCAGTAGCAGTGGAGTGATCGTGATGAGGAAGACATCAGCAAAGAAGCCTACTGCTTCTTCAGGAAGCCCATGGTATGGTCCAGACCGTGTCAAGTACCTTGGACCCTTCTCTGGCGAGTCTCCTTCATACCTAACTGGTGAATTCCCTGGTGATTATGGGTGGGATACTGCTGGACTATCTGCAGATCCAGAGACCTTTGCCAAGAACCGGGAACTTGAGGTGATTCACTCGAGGTGGGCCATGCTCGGAGCTTTGGGTTGTGTATTTCCTGAACTTCTCTCTAGAAACGGAGTTCAATTCGGCGAAGCTGTTTGGTTCAAAGCTGGTTCTCAGATCTTCAGTGAAGGTGGACTTGACTACTTGGGAAACCCTAGCTTGGTTCATGCACAGAGCATCTTAGCTATTTGGGCAACCCAAGTGATCCTTATGGGAGCTGTTGAGGGATATAGAGTTGCCGGTGGTCCACTAGGTGAGATCATCGACCCACTTTACCCTGGTGGTAGCTTTGACCCCTTAGGACTTGCAGAAGACCCAGAGGCATTTTCTGAGCTAAAAGTAAAGGAACTCAAGAATGGGCGACTTGCTATGTTCTCCATGTTCGGTTTCTTCGTTCAGGCTATTGTTACCGGCAAAGGTCCTCTAGAGAACCTGGCAGATCACCTTTCTGACCCTGTGAACAACAATGCTTGGTCATATGCTACCAACTTTGCACCAGGAAAGTGAGAATGTACATGGTAGTGAGCTAAGTTGATCTCACTCGCTGCAAGAGTGATAGAGTTACACATTTCTTCTCCTTCTTTTGAGCTTATCATGTACATTCATTTAGCTTGTAAAATTGGGTAGCATATCTGCATATCGCTTACATATCTTGTAAAATGTGGAGCCTAAATTTAGATTGTAATACAACAGAAGTCATTCAATTCTGTCATTCAGACCTGTTTTATGTAAAGTTAATTATTCAGTGTGTAAGTGCAAGATTCTTATTCTTCAGAATTTGCTTCCCTTTGCAGGGTTGCCATTCAAAGTGAAAGCATATACTCCTACGTTTCTAGGAGCGCAACCCTATAATTCACCCAAAATTACATGGTGATAATTAGCAAGCAGTGCTGCTAAATATGTTTGCTTCTTTTTGATGATAATCCACTTGGAATTGAACTAATCTGAATACCCTGTAATCCAATAATCCTTTGTTTCGTAATCACACCGTCAAACAGACGAACAAAGTAGACACCAAACCCTGTACCATCTTCCTTTACTGAAGACAATGCCAATATCAGAGCTTTAAGCAGGCATATCAAGTCATCCTCTGGGCAATCAAATACCGCTTGTCATTCACACGTTCGTACTCCTATCAAGCATCATTGAATACATATGTTTGGTTGCTTCAATTCATTTCCACTCCGGCCGTAAAATTTACCATTCCTATTCATAAGGGATAATTGGGAAAATGCCCCAAAAGTGGATACCCGTTACGAAAATAACCTGCAAAATTAAAATGTTGGAAAAATACTTCACAGGTACCTTTTCCATCCAAAAAATCAATATCACGAGATTGACTGGTCAATATCCATTCAAAATTAAACTACCTAATTACCCTTCTCTTCTCTTACCGTGTTATAAGAAGAATACAGGTGTTTATGTGGTTACACGTGTTTTTATGTGTTCTCTACAGACAGAAACGGCTAGGGTTCAAACACTTAATTTTCAACTGTCTCTACTCTCTAGAGAAGAAATGAAACCCTAGCCGCCTCCCTTCTTCTTCTTCAATCTATTCTATACAGGTGATGTCCTGATCATCTCAAAACTCTTCCACATCTCGAACCCATTCGATCACCAGCAGCAACCATTTGAATCCATCTTTGTCTTTCTCAATCGATTTTATACAGGTGATGTTCTCAGTCGATTTCTACTGCTCCTCATTTCTAGCCGTCGCCGTTCACATTTGGTGATGAACCCTAGCCGTCGCCGAATGATTTTCTCGATTTAAACGATTTTCTCGATTGAATGTTGGTGATGAATCCATTACAATCCAAGTAAGTGTTTGAAATTTGATTTTCTCGATTTTCTCTGAATGATTCGGTTGATATATAAATTCTAGTTTAATGGTTAGCAAAACCTGAATTTACTTGCAAAATTTTGTTTTCTGGAAAAGCAAACGAGTTTGTAATTTCCTGCTATGAAACGAGTTTGTAATTTCCTGTACAGTTTTTATAAACGAGCTTACTGCCATGAAACGAGTTTGGAAAAGCAAAATTTTGTTTTCTGAAATTACTGCTATGAAACGAGTTTGTAATTTCCTGTACAGTTTTTATAAACTGCTGTAAGAAATTTCCTGTACAGTTTGACTAAAATGATGTACAGTTTGAAAATGATGTACAGTTTGAAAATGTGCAGACATATTTGACTAAAATGCTGCACAGTTTTTATAAACTTCACTTGATGTCTTGATGATTGTTTTTCTGCTGTAAGAATTTGTTGGTTACACTGTTAATCGGTATACAGGAAGTTCGAATGATGGAAATTGCATTTAGTGATTGGGGTCAGTCTTCATGGCAGACTACAAGCTGATAATGCACAACAATTTGTTGTGTTGGTTTTGTCATATAATTAAAAGAAAAACTATGTCTGCACATTTTCTCTTAGGCTGATAGAAACGTTTATTCTTGGAAAGAAAACAAGCAGCGAATACATGAAACATTAATCATGAGAAAACGTTTGTTGTGTTGGTTATGTCAACTCGCTCTTTGATACTCAGTTTGTAGAGAAGTAGTGTACTGAGATGCAGGTATGCTTATAAGTTGCTTCCAAGTAGTGCAGTGTTGTAATTAGTTGTACCCGGCTACATTAATCATGATAGAAACCAAATATCATTTGTTGTCTTCCAACAATCACTAATTGGACTTGTTGGAATTTTGATGCACGATTTGCATCATTTTTAAGCTGCAGTAGTTGCATTGTCATAATAGTTGAATTACAAGGGTTTCACAACAACTATGCCTGTGTACATCCAAAATATTGTCATTTCCTAAGATATTGCTGCTTGTTTTTCTTAGGACCTTCTTGGCCGTAATGCGACTTCAGCTGAGGCTTTGGTGAAGACAACTGGAAGTGATTCTGCTGGGGCAGATAAACTTCGTCGGGATCTTCAAGAAGCAGCTCAACAAGTTCAGGTTCTCAAGTCAGAAAAAGGTAAGGTTCAAGGTGAAGCATATGCACATCGCAGCTTGCCAGAAAGATGAAATCAGATCTAAAGAGTTCGTTGGAAAATGACAAAAACTTAGGTTACCTCAGTGTTTTCAAGAGAAAAATTGTGAATTCCTCAACATGTTGCCTTTGTTGTCTGTATCTTTGTACTTGTATTTTTATCCAAAATTTTATTTGAAAATATCAAGCTCTCTTATAACAACTTGTATTTACGTTCACTGCATTTGCTGCTTTCTCCTTCTGTCCACTGAATTCTCTTTGTTGTATATATAAAAATCTATAAGTGGAAAGCTGAAAACTACTTTGTTTCTCCAATAACACTAAAACAAGAAAAGGAGATACACAAAGCAGCAGCAGCTCATATACCGAAATCCCTTGGTATACAGGTGATTTTGTGGTGTACATGCCACTTTGGTGTACAGGTGATTTAATATACGGGTTCCACAAACACAAGTGAATTTGTTAACTTAAACAAAAAATTTGGATATATTTACACAACTTTAATCTCCACCGTCCATTTATTGAGGCTGTCACGTGTTGAAATCTTGTGAACTTAGAAGTAGAGGACACGATAGTTATTTCTACAAAAGATTTGGGTATATTTATACAACTTTAATCCCTACTGTTCATTCATTGAGGTTGCCACGTGTCGAAATTATGAAAAAAATGTAATTTTGACTAAAGTCCCACATGTGTGTGTGCCTAGTTTGACTACTTAACACCATTTGGATGAAAAAAGTTATTGTGGAATATTTTTCCAGTATTTTAATTTTACGGATTATTTCCACAATGGGGTATCTATTTTTGGAGCATTTTTCCAATTATCCCAATTCATAATCAAGTTCAACTTGTCTAGTTCACCAGTTTAGGAATTTTTGTATCTTAAACTCTATTTTTATTGCTTGTTTCAACTCATTAATCATCAAAAACAACATATTTCTGTAAATACAAAAATTAAATTATGTAAATTTTGAAACAATAATCATTATTGTAAAAAACCAATATTTTCAATCAACCTTCAACTTCAAAGCATGAGCTGAAGCTGGAGACATTTTGCTCCGTTTGACTTGGTCAAACGCCATATAAAAAAAAGTCAAAAAGGAAAAAGAAAAACACCATTTACTAACTTCTTTCTCCTCTTACTGTTGTTGTTTTATTTCTCTTTCTCTGGCCTGATTTCACCTTTATTTTCATAATGATGAGTTAATTGATGTTGTGTCTGCTCAAAGTCAAAATGATGCGTTAATTTGGAGATTGTGTAATGTCCCCTATCATCTGCAGTGACACACAAGGCTGATCAACAGGTACCTGAAAACCACACAAATTTGGTTCATCATCATCGATTCATCATTTGCTTAGAGTCATGACAACTATTCAAATCAGCAAATAACACTATTAAAAGCAATTCATGCACTAAAAAGTTTGGTAGGACTATTTAGTATCTTTTGACTTTTGAGTGTGTTTTGCTTCAGTAAACAAAACAACAACCTTTATTGTGCAAGTGTGGTTTGAGAACAGTTTACTTGATTTGTCCCCAATTCAAAAGAGAAATTGAAAAATTCATGATCAACCTGCATGGTCTTGTAATGTAGTACTTACGAAATGGCCAGCACCCAAAATCCAGTAAAAATGTAGATTCTTGTATGATCTGACAAATCCTTTAGTAGTTGTAGCATCATTTTCACAGTACAGAGGTTTCCTATCCAAACTCAAGAAGCTTTTAAGCCCTTCCCACCTAATAAAATCATCCAAGGCAAGTTAAATCTGTCAGTGAACTGTCCTTCTTATACATATATTGCAACAATGGCTGAGACCCAAAGAGACACATGGGACAGTTGTGTCTGTGAATTTGGATCTCAATTGCGGGCATTGTTGACAAGTGTATAAATGAAGCTGTATGAATTAGAACCATTGAGAAAAATCGTTAAACTTACTTGAGTTTCTCTACCCATGCTTCAGTTCCCTTGGTTGCACAAATGAGATCAACCTGACAAAATAACATGGCAAATGGTCGATTAGTTGAAAGTTGAAACAGGAAAAATCTACTTATTGCATTTTGTCTATAAAAAAAGACTTTAATCAAGGTTTGACACACAAACATACCTGTCCATTATATACTGTCACATTGACCCCATTCTTTAGCAGTTGATCGACCTGTACAAAAAAATAAATTTCAACTCTTTAAAAGATGTCATCTTCAAAAGTCATATTCTACATCTAATTCTACGGTTTAGAAAAGGAAAAAAAAATGCATTAAAGATTTTTTTTTCAAATGTACATTACTCAAAAACAGTTTTGTGTAGTTAAGAAAACGTTATTACCTCATTGATTCTTGGCTTCATGAAGTCACCGGACAGGGCAGAGAAAACACTCCCAGACTGACCTCCCCATCTGAAACATAAGAGTACCAACAATATTCATTTTTATTGTTTCGAAAGGACCAAACAGATTAGCATTGTAAATGTTTTCAAACAACTTACGTAACATTCTTTGGGATGATCTTGAGTTTGGCTTTAATAGCCCCATTCATTAAGGTACGTACATCCCCATCCCCTCCGGGAGTAAATTTACTGGAAGTACCAAGATATGTTGAATACTTTTGAAATGACGTTGCTGCTTTTGATGATTGTAGAGATGTAACCGTTGCTTCTAATGGATCATTTGCAGAGTCCAGCATAAAATTGTAGAAATCCTGCAGTGCCAAAATTTAGTTGATACGAAAAGCATAGACATCTTGCGAATGTTGCCTCTCAGAGGTAAAGCTGAAACCGAAATATGTCTACGCACTATTTTACTGGTGAAATAAGGTGACAGAGGGAATGGGTACCACTGAATTGCTGCCTTCAACAATCACTTCCTCAAGGTTGCCCCATGAGTCTGTTGCATTTACAAATTCTCCAGCTTCAATTTGTCGCTTAATCTGTTGAGCTAGTCTGCAATTTTGAAATAAGAATTTGTCAATTGATAAACTCATTATTTCACTGATTAACTAATCTTAGACAAAATGTTCAAAGTGTTGGACCTTTTTGATTTTGCTAATCCATTGTTATCGAGCCGTGATAAATCTTTAAGCAATGGCCCCCATGAGAACTGCACACATTCAGAATTTAAAGTTGTATAATTCACTTAAAACTAAGTAGAATTCCAGCAATAATCATTTACAAAAAGAATTCGACACCATATTTAAGATGATTAGTTGCAAAATACTACTACTTACCACATAATCTTGTGGTGAAATCCAACTATCACCAAGAGCAACCCCTCCAAATTTGAGTTTCAAATGACCAGCTTTAATGGCTTTAACAATTGATAATCCAAGAGTAACAGCATATTTACCCCCATAAGATTCAGCTACGACGTATAATGGACTCTTTTGAAGCTGTTGATTTCTATTGAAGAGTTTTTTTAACAAAGTAGTTAAATCAGTTGCTGCTTCTTCATCAGTTTTCACATATGCATTGTCATCTTCCACATAACTATATCCTGTTCCTACTGGATTATCCTTCAATTACACCAAGATCAAAAAACTAATCAACAAACCAAAAATCACTCTGAAATCGAAAGATGTATGGAAATTATGGACTTACTACAAATAAGAGATCAGCTTTCTTCAACCAAGTTGAATTCCTTGGGTTTAAGAAGTTGTCTAGAGGTCCAATTTCTTGAAAATTGCCAATCCCAACTCCTGAAGCACCCTGTTTTCAACCAAAAGAAACTTCAACTTTTGATTCAAACAGAGGATGGGTATAGATTGATGAAGTGTAAGGTATACTAACAGGTCCACCCTGCAACCATAGAATAATAGGCCAAGGTTTTGAAGGATCATCAACTCTGTATGGACTTTTGTAATGCCACCAAAACATATGTGCTTCTGCAAAACACAAATGAGAGTGGAAGTTGATAGTGTGAGCAAATAGAGAAACCAAGAAAACGAATAAGATTAATGAGATATTGAGCGACAGACATACTTGGCCTGACTTGAACATAACCCCATTGTTCAGAACCATCTTTGGTTCCTATACCCATGACAAAACCTCCATGAACAAAAACCAGTAGAGTGCACAGAAGGAGAGTAATGAAATTCTTCATTGAAATTGAAAAATAAAAAAAGAAACCCAAGTTGAGAAATTAGAATGGTTCTGTAAAGAATGAATGAATGAAGAAAAAGAGGGAATCTTTGTGTTTGTATATGTAACAGAAAAAATGAACTAAAAATAGGAATGAAAAACAAAAAGAGTGAATATTGAGGATGATGAAATCAAAGATATGAATAAATCTACTTTAAGAATCCCTATAACTTTATTATTACTATGGTAAACGTGGGGGGGTCAAATCAAAGAGTTTAAGACAATGAAAACATATGAAAAGAAGAAAACATTGTTCTCAAAAATTAGAAAAAATATAAAAAAAAAAGAATTGTTTATCTCATAGAAAAAAACACTGCTCATTGATGGTTGTTGAACTTGATTATCATCATTGAAAGCACCCAACAAGATATTAATGATATGATATTAATCATCTTAATTCAATGTTTTTTATCTTAAAACAACATTGTTATTGTTGTTATTATGGTTTATTTTTATTTATTTTTGTTGGTTTTTAAATTTCGGTAGTATACGAATCCTAGATAAACTTTGGCCAGACGAAATTGTTTGTCAAATCTTATGTTTCAAAGATTGCGTGTAGCTTTGTAACAAGAAAATTGAAATATCACAAGGTTTACATATAAAAGGTAGAGAGAGAGATTGCGTATGGATAAAATAGACTTCTGTTTACAGCAGCAGCCAGTAAATCTAGGAGCAGTCAGCACAGTATATATCTATACAGGGGTGGGACTGTTTGCACCCGTGTATCTCGTCCGAGTTCTCGCCGTTGTCACTGTAGTATAATGGTAATATGAATTCAAAATTCTTCAGCACCAAATAAAAAATTAAAAATCCAAGTTTTACTAAGCGGCATTTGGGAGACTGGTTTTTCGTTAAAATGAAAATCCACGGGGAACGAGAGGTCAAAAGTTGTTTCAATCCTGACCAGATTTTGACTAATTAAAGTGGTCAATAGCTACTCGATTAGAGCTTCCATAGTCACGTGAGTAAAAGGCGGATTAAACTCATATTTACCTTTTGGTCCGTCCATAACCAATCACAGTTGGACGAGTAAATTTAGTTATGGTCGAATTTTTTTAGGATTTGAGATCAAATTTGGTCTCAAATCCAGACCAAACTCAAATTTGGTCGAGCATCAAGCGTATATATAGGGGAATGTTTGTTGGTAGGCGGACATTTAGATGAACGTCCGTGTACAAAATTAAACTAGACGGACATTTGGATGAACGTTTGATGGCAAGTGGACGATTGGACGAACGTCCGTGTACAAAATTAAACCAGACGAACATTTGGACGAACATTTGTTATTTGGAATACTCTTCGATAACTACGTTTCTCACGGACTATAATCAAAAAAATTTAGTATTTGATCTTCGATTTTGGTATGTACTCCACTCATGACTTTGACGTTCTTAGAGGAATCATCCAATGAAGGTAATGATAAATGTCATCATTGTCATGGCTGCAACTTGTAAGGTCTAAAAATGTACTAGTACATTATCACAAGGGAATGTAGTTGAAATGTACTATAGGTCTATTAATTGAACTACTGCTTTTTAAAGCTATACGACTTTTCGAAGAATCTGTGATCTATCTCTATCCATCCAAGATGAGAAAAATGATGTATGTGAGAAAGTAAATTAAAAACTTTCACTAGAAACAATTAGCTAAAAGGTCTAAAAACTGAATCTCTTTTTGTTATCTATCTATATCTATGGTGTGTGTGGATATCGTGGGAGGGCAATCAGAATTTGTTTATCTTCTTTCAGAGTTAGTTTAGATGATCCCATTAAAAGTGCAGAATAGTTTCCATCTTTTCCATTAAAAATGGTAACTGTGAGAAACTCTGTTTTAGTGGTGGGTCTTCTTGGCAGGAACTTATAGTTGTGTGTAACCCCACGTCTTGACTTGATGTCATCTTGTTAATTTTTTTTTTTTGGTTATTTATGTGGTATGATACACATATTTTATCGGCATGGAAGAATATTATCTTTACTGTTGTGGCTTTGGTACCTAAAAACAAAATCATTTTTGTGTGTGGTCACACAAACAATAATTCGAAAGCAATTCACAACATATTTCAAAGGAGAGAATTTTCTTTTTCTGTGACAACAATCAAATATGGGATTTATTGTCTAAACTTCAGAGACTAGTAATCAATGGCAAAAGAATTCTAACAACACAAATATATAGATTTCTATGTACATGTATTATGGATCTTTCGGCAACAATAATAACTTCAATGTGAAAGTTTAATCTCGTGGTCAATAATAAATATCCAACAATTAAGTTAGTCAAATGTTTAGTGCTGTACCAAAAGATTTGAAATTCAAATCCTACTTATATTGGGAAGTGTTAGTAGTGAACAAATTTTATTTCCTGGTAATAACTTTACTGTTGTACCACATAACATCTGTGAAAAGAAGATAAATTAATATGGATGTTAAATGATATAAATAAAATTAGTCTAGAACATGCTTATGGATATTTGAGACCAAATTTTTTTTTTATTCTATTTTTTTTCTAGAATAGGGGATTAAGGAAACCCAAGTTCTAAACCAACCAAGAAAACACCAACCGAGGAGCATTGCATTGTAGTTTGGGGAAGGACAACATTTGTTATTAGAATGTTCATACTCGATAGCCTTGTCTGCTCCGGTGCTCCTATTGCATAATGTGTGAAGCTGGGCTGCAAATAGATCTTAATTATCTAAAAAAAAATATAAATATTCCTTCCGTCCTAATTTAGTCGTTATATTAGGGTTTTTTATTGTTCTAGTTTAGTTGATGTAGTTCATATTTTTTCATTTCTTTCCTAATCTATCCTTAACTTGGAATCATTATCTAATTTAAATTAATGTGTGTGTCCAATTTTCTAGACAATTTTTTTAAATATTACTCTCTATATACTCTTCTCTAAAATGAATTATACACATTTTGAGTTGTTCCAAATTATGAACTAAAAATTATGTGTTCTAAAAACTAGGAACATCAATACTGGTCTAAGATATTTGAGGGAGAAAAAAAATTCTCTAAGTACTTTTTTAATCTTTTGCTATACCCAAGGTTGTACCATATCGGATTTCGGTTCATACCGGTCGAGAGCGATACACTGGTACGCCGGTATATCGGGGAAATTTCGGTTTACATATCGGTCCATAATATGGACTCCATATATTTTATACCTAAAATTTTATAAAAAAATATTAGTTCACATCTTATAACTATAAATATATTTCAAAACGTTATAACAAATGTTTTTTCATCCGATGGATTGTCTTTAGTTGGTGTATCTTTGGTTTGTGTAGACGATGAAGGCAACAATGGGCCACATGTAGAGGGTGTAGTGCATGAATTGGATGCATTAGAAGAATCCATAATCACAAGTGTCCTGAACCTGGAAAATGAATGAGAAAAATTAGAAAAATACCCACGCCACAACAATAAAAATGTGGCACACCATTAAAACAGAAAAATGATGCTAATCATACAAATATATAGACTGTTTTTCTCTTCTCATTTTTAATCTCACTATAACAAGAGTAGTCAATATGCATAGTGTGTATGGTAAATATATAGAGATGTTCTAGATGGATATGAGTTCAATGGTTCAGACACATAATATAATTTTAAACTATCCAAACAGACACATGGATATGAGAACCTTGTTATTCTTTGGAAGCTACCCAAACTAACACATTTCCTGTAAATTCAAATCCATACACACATTCATTTAACACAAAACAATTCATTCATCAGCATTTCCTGTAGACAACAACCATAAATTCTGTCCAAACCCAATTCAGTTCAAATTCGAACCCAGTCACATCTCTGCAGATTCATTCTCAGTACTTTCTAACTATCAATTCCATCTCAAACTCAACCAACACTTGAATTGCTCTGTTCTTGCTGCCACAACTCTTTAATTTATTATATCTGCCATTCAACTCAATTCCAACATAAACCCATTTCATTCAATCAAACCTAGACTCTAAATCATCCATCTATTTTATAAAATTTGGTGGCAGCAACATCTACTTCAATGTCAGTAGACTCTTTCTTTTCTCAGATTTAATTCCGTGGCGGCAAGAAGTCTTGCTCTTCCCTGACTTTTTACTCAAAAAACAGATCCAAAAACTCTTATAGTTAATCACAAGTTCGATGTAACTGTTGCTTTTGCGAACTAGTCAAAACCCATCAGCAACATCCTCTGGACCCAAAGAAATTTAAGGAAATAAAACTGGGTTTTCCTTGAGGACTCCTGTTTCTGTAGAACAAGAAGCAATGATAGGGGAACCAAAGTACAGGTCATAAGAGTAGAACAACACTAGGATATGAACATTCCAATGAAGAACAACAATACTATCAACCATGACATCTTAAGTTAACAAATCAAACAGACATTTTCATTTTTGTGTCTGTAAACTAATTTCAGACAAGAAACAAAAGAATTGTACCTTCTGGAGCTGCCGAAATGATGGAGATGTTCAAATCCTTCGAAGGTACTACCAATTCTAGATGGAAACTTGAAGAGAAAACTAAAGATGTAGCCTGATTGAAATGATGGAGATGTAGCCTGATTGCGTGAAAACTGAAGAGAGGAAAGTTTTCTTTCTAAAACGAAGATTGAAGACTGAAGAGGGATTAGGTTTCATTTCTGTTTGACGAATCTAAAACGTTGAATTAAAACAAAATTTTCATCCAACAGTCAAAAATTCATTCCGGAAATTTTCGGAAATATCGTCCGAAATTTTGGTTTTTGTAAATATCGGCAAAATTTCGTTGAAATATCGTTCCACCGATAACCCAAGAATCGTTTCGGTTTCACCCCAAAACCTGAATTTTCGGCCATTTCGGCTGAAATTGACTGCATTGGCTATACCCTAATATAACAACTAAAAATTAGAACAGAGGAAATATTTAACCGTTAAAGTTAAAACCACCTAGGAATACACGTCTTCTAAGTTTTCTTTTTTTAACCTTTAAAAGAAAAAATAAAAATTCTCGGAATTCCTTACGGAAATTGCCCTATCCTGAGGAAAAGCTAAACAATCGTGTTCATGGTTCATCCTATTTTGACAAAATACAAGTTGAAAAGCTATCTATTCATTTGAGGCTATGCCAATAAGGTTCGGTCAAGAAATTCGTGTGTCCATAAACCTAGAAAAGGAAATTTGGCACATACTGTGAAAGTCCAACTTTCACATCATTGACATGGTCCATATTCTTATCTATCAATCTTCATGGTCCTTCTAAATCTTCCACTTGGCTTAAAAGTTAAAACTCATTCATACCCAGTGTACTTGGAATTTCAAAAATGTTCCAACGTCTCTAATTTAATTTAGAGACCCGGGAAAAGTTAAGGTCTTTACATTTAAAACATGATGGGTTAGTTGGTAACTATTATTATAAAGAATTATAAATCATAATTAATTATCCATCTCATAATTTATTATATAAATATTTATTAAAATTTATAATAATAAATTATTTTAATTATAATTAAAAAAAATATTATTTTTATATATAAAAAGAATTATTTATAAAAATTATTGTAATCAATTATTATTTTTTTAATAAAATTAAATTAGATTTTTTCTCTTATTTTCTCTAAACTATCAAGAGAAATATAAAAAAATAATAATTGACTATTTTTTTTAGATCGTTATTCTTTCCTCTCCTATTTGAGAGTATTTTTTTAAAATAATCAATTATTTTAAAAATATATTTATTAAAATTGATTAAGAAATTAATTTTAATAGTATAATTATCTTTCAGTTTATAATTATTTATAATCATAAATGATAATGATATTTTTACTAAACAAGACCATGAGTTTGACTTAAAATAATAATTGTTAAATTGTTAATACACTTTTTTTTATAGTACTAAAAAATAAAGAACCCCTACTTTTAAACTGAAAATTAGCATACTGAATTGTTAAAATGCTTTTGACAAGCTTTGCCGTTTTCTTGAGCTCTCCAAGGCTGGTCAAGAGAAAAAGAGGAGCTTCCATTCACTATCACCAAGTTTTGACAGACATTATGTACATACAGACATCTTTTGATTTTTCACCCATCTTAAAATTTCCAAAAAAAACTTGCACTTCAGCGTCTAGAGAACGTAATGTTATTTACCGGCCTTTACAAATCCGTTTGTGTCCAAATTTGATGTCTCACAGTTATGGTTAACTGGTGAATGTTGTTCATTTGTGAAAGGAGGATATTATAGTTTATTAATATTGGTGATATGATGATGATCGTAATCATCTAGTTCTCATTCCAGCTTTTTTTTCATTTCGCTCTCATATTAACTCCATCCATCTGATAATTTTCTTTATATTTTTTCTTTTTTTTTTGTCTTTTGCCTTGACCCTATGGTCCTATGCAGTTGATGGGCAGTTTTGAACATATATACTTGTCAATCCATAACTTAGTGTCGGTGAACAAAACTACAGGTGTCCCCGGTGAAGATTATCATTACTGAGGAAAAACTATATACTGAAAATTTGATCCTTTACGGACATGGTGCTGTGGTGTAGTCGGTTATCACGTCAGTCTTACACACTGAAGGTCCCCAGTTCGAGCCTGGGCAGCACCATTGTTCACCATTGTTTTTCTATTTACTTATTTTTGGTGAAATGGTGCGATAATTTTGCTTTTTTATTTACTTATTTTTTTGTGAAATGGTACGACAATTTTCCAATTTTGTAAATGGTATATGACTAATAATTGATTGTTTTCTACCATCACTAGCATAGGCTAAATCAATTTGATTAGATAGAAGTTGATCTTTCTTCTGGATGGTGACTGCATGTGATGTTACATGTAAATTCTAACATCTTTAAGGCCATGGTACTGATAAGTGATAACCTTTGAAAGTTACTTAGTAATCCGTCCATATATAGGCAACTGATTGATAAATAAATAACTAGGTATTAGCAGAAGCTAATGACGTCGAAAGTAGTCAAAAACACCATTCATTTTAACTATTTCAGACATAATCGTTTTCATCTAATGGTCACGGTCACTTGTTGTAGCCGTGGCACACAATGGTCGTAGCCATTGCTCTCACTGTGAGGTCAGTGTTGGCCCATAACGAAGACACGAAGTAACATGTCATATACGTGACAAGTCCATCCTCCGTCAAAAAAAAGTAAAAAAAAAAGTCAAAAAAAAAGAAAGTCCATCCTCCAACCCCAACAGAAACAGCACATATTTGTTGTATTTAATATTTATCCTTTAGAGTATGTACACCAGTACCGGCGTACCGTGACAAAGTAAATTGAACCTCAAGTGTCGTGTTATCAGTTTGTTTTGATTCAGAATCTAGTCACACTGCTGGAGTAGCTCAGCTGGTTAAAGTATGTGACCCTTAACCTCAAGTCGAAAGGTCCAACCATTACTCTGGCGATATACGCATGCTTCACGCAATAAAGTCTATTAAATGTGGAACTCGATTTCAGTATTGTGTGGATTGCAATTTTGATTTGGCCTTCAGCAACTCTCTTTCAGTATAGACTGTGAAAAAAAAGTCGGTTGGTAATGACCTTTGCCTCTAAAAATAGATAACTTTATGGATTTTGAGGTTCTTTGACGATTCAAGTAATTCCAAGTCTTTAAATGACCAAAGAAGATCGATCGGACAAAATCCAACCATTTTAGTTTTATCAGTGCCGTAACCCAACTGAAGCGCCTGGTGGAGTTAGGACAGCATCATATATCACTACTGTACAGGTATAAAACTATCCAACCATCTCTCTCCACGTGTCATCAGTCGAGTCCACGTGGAAATGACGTCATTCTCGAACAATAACACAGCAAACCCTAGTTGGCTTTTGCCGACCTTGTGAGGCTTAACCAAACAGACGCAAAGAAAAAGCCAAAATTATTAAAAAAAGAAGAAGAAAGGTTTTGCGTAAAGCGCCAAAAAAAAGAAAAACCAATTCCCCCAAATTTCCTAATCCTCTACCATCTTTTTAATCTGACGGCCACTGTTTAATTCAACCCCATCACAATCAATCTCATCCCTACGATCATCAAATTCCCAAATTTATACTCCTATTCTAATTCTTGACTTCCAGCTAGTAGGACTGAGTAGAGAAAACAAATGAAACCCTTGGTTGAACTCTAAGTTCTGTTCTGTTCTGTTCTGTTCAACATATTTTTCTTCTCTTTTCTCTGATACCCCCCATTTATGATTTTCTCCCTATTCTGAGCCATCAAGGGAATTCAGTCAGTAGTGGTGGATCGGTTGTGCTGAGCGCATTCAATTCCGTCCGTCAACTCGCAAACCTCGAAAAATGGTAACATTGTAAAGAAATAGATAAGATAGTATACCCACATTTGTGTTCTTGCTATATATTTCAGTGTGTTTCTTTCTCAATAAAAATTTGCAAAAATGTTGATAAAATGTGTAATGGTACAGGGCGATGGGTCGGTGTCGGCATCGACAATGTTGATTCCACCGTGGTTAGAGACATTGTTATCGACAACAAATTTCTTCTCAATATGTCGATCTCATGAAGACGCTGCTCGGAATGAATGTAATATGTATTGTGTGGATTGCAATCTTGATGAGGCATTTTGTTTTTGTTGTCGCTCCGCGGAACATAAAGATCATAATGTTATTCAAGTATGTTGTTGTTTGTGTCTTTCCATCTCATTATGTGATATGATTGATAATAATCTCATTTCTTAAAATTTGATTTCATTTATTAATTTTTTTGTGTTTTATAAAAATGGAGATTTGATCAGATAAGGAGATCATCATATCATGATGTTGTTAGAGTTGGTGAGATACAGAAATTCATCGACATTGATGGAGTTCAGACTTATGTTATAAACAGTGCAAGGGTATTGTTTCTTAATGAAAGACCTCAACCAAAAGGAGGAGGAGGTAGTAAGGGAAGTAGTAGTACTAGTGGTGGATCATCATCAACAACAGTCTCTCACATTTGTGAGATTTGTGGTAGAACTTTGTTAGATTCATGTAGATTTTGCTCTTTGGGTTGTAAGGTAAATAAACCCCCCTTGATTTCAGCTAATTCATCACTACATTCCCATAATTTACATGATTTTATTTTGTTTTTAAAATTTTGTTGTAATTTTTTGATTTTTAGGTTGTAGGAATAAGGAAGAATAGAAATGCAAGTTTTATGTTAGATGAAAGCAAGGATGAAGAATTTCATGAAGAAAGTAGAAAACAACAACAAAAACAAAATGTGTATCAATTCAAATCTCCTCAAACTTCAACTACAAATATCATCAACACCAACACAACAAGTAGAAGAAGAAAAGGTATTCCTCATAGAGCACCATTTGGGTCCTAGCTAGCTAATAATGTATTTACTTTCTTGAAAACAACTACACTTCTCAATGGAATTTTCAAAGATCATCATCAATTTCGTGTAAGATATTGTTTGCCCAAATACGGGTCCGAAAGAATAATGTCAAATGCAGTTGAATACAAAGAAACATGTTAAATGGAACTACTCATAATAAAATAGTAAAGTTATCCGGTGTTGATATATTATAATTTTAATGTAGTATTTATAAATTTTTTTCTTTTAAAATTTAAATTTTATTAGAAATTAGAAAAAGATTATACATGTACGGGGATAAATTTCTGGTTTAATTTCCATATGCTACTAGTATTTGTGAATGGTGTCTATGATTCCTAAAATTTACTAAAATATATGGAAAATGAAAATATAAAAATCCATGAAAAATGATGTATAATCCTTGACCTAATTCATCAATCATTCATAACCTTTGCCTCTCTAAATGTCATTCTGCGTTCCTCCATCTCTCTAATGTCATACTCTTTGTATTTGTTGAAGAAAAAATAATCAATAATGTTGAATTATTGTTGGGTGTACATGTAAATTAAGCTGAATGAAATCTAAATTAAGAGCAAGTTGGGTACTTCTTATATATGGATTAGACTTTAGACTCTTGGGAGTGGGACTAGGTCCACCACCAAGGCACCAACCACATGGGTTAAGAGAAAAGTTATAAATTTGTTTTTATGGAGAATATATAATGGCTTTAATGGTGGAAAGGCATTTTTTTTTATCTTTTCTTTTAATAGGTGAAATTCAAATGAACCAATCAACTTTCTAAAGATTGTGACTAGCTAAAATCTGTTAACGAAAATTTTGGGGATTTCTTGCTTGTATGAATATCCAATGTACTTCCTGCCAGGGTCCACTTTTCTCAATTTGGATGGCATGAAACACTTCTTTTGGCTCACTCTAACAGCAGGGATATGTAAAACTATTTTTTTCGTGGTATCTCTACTACGACTCTATGTGCTGTGTGACCTTTTTTTTTCTCGGCAAGGATAGAGATATATTGGAAAGAAACTTAGAAGAAGTAAGCAAAGATTATCACCAAAGTCCTGCATGATAGATCCAAAACTAACATAACAAAGAGAAAACCTCTAAAGAAAACAACACCCAAAAAAAGGAAAAAACAGACTCTCAAAAGAGATTAAGTTATAAGAAACTTGACCCAGTTAAATCTCATCATGTATAGAGATATGTCATTAAGAGGCTCAGCATTCTTACACCAAAAATAAGCTTGAACTTTCACTTTCTTGATGACTTGCAGCAGATCGTAGTTGACCCCAATGAAAATTAACTCATTCCTGCATTTTCAAATTGTCCAAGTGATGACCGCGGGAAGAACTTGCTACAAAGCTTGACTCGTGGAAGCTGAACTTTTAACTTTATATTCCTTAATAATCAAGTCGATACAATTTAGCATAACCCAGTCAAAGTCCATGTGCTATGAGAATTTGTTCAAACATTAATAATAATCAATCAGATCACAGTATATCATATATTCCTAATGTAGATCTAGCTTTTATCAGAAAATATAACTTTCCTTTATTGTGAAAAAAAATACATTTGATTATCTAAATGATTAAGTATATGAAAAATAAATAAAATCTATATAATACAAATTTTACGAATGAGATGATTTAGAAAAAAAATGAAATATCCATTCATAATGAAAGTTATCCTTCAAAACCGAGGATAAAATCAGAAAAAATTGTCGGCACTTGCCAACTAAGTGTAGTTTCCTCCTTTTGTCGATTGGCGTCCAAAATCTATTCATGCATATTTTTACAAGACTTTTTTCTAAGTTTGCCTTTTAATTCACTGTTTTTCCTATGCAATGAATACTTCTATTTTTCTTTGATATTTCATCGGTTCCTCTTACCAAAAAATGTAAAATGGTATATATATATATATATGCATACGACATATCAAAAGCAAAGAAAATAAAAATAATAACACTAAGACAAGGAAGCTGTATTGGATAAATGGGATTTTTTTTCTTCCATTTCCACCCCTCTATGGAACCCTCGAATGGGCAAATAAGATAGGAAAATGCTCAAATTTGAGCATTTTCACATCCCGTCCCAGATAGAACCGATCGGTCAAACCCAAATTGGCAACAACTTTAATTCCATCATTTATATTTTCCCATTTCAAAGTCACACCTTCTAATTTCATTTTAGTTATTGCTAATCTCACTTTAATCACGAAAGATAGCTCCCAGAGTTCGTGGTTCTAAGTTTAATCAACAAGAGCTTATGTATTTAAAACAATCGATCCTATCAATAATGATCAAGGCGTGTCGATGATGAATTTTTGGCACAACATTTTTGCAATGTTCGCCGATTAAACCGGGAACCCGAGAATTCGTGATTCTTAAGGATTTTCGTGTCAATTTAGACAATTACCAATGAGATAACGTAATTTGCATCTTTAGTAATACGCGCCAAGAAAGTGAGATTGAAGAGTGAAACTGATGAGCAAGTGGTATGAAAAAACTGAACCTTTTTATTGGAATCCTCAATTAATTTGTTACCTTATTTTGACTTTTTTTTTTTTTGAAATTTCAGGCACATGAAACTCTACTGGTATAGCAGTTATCTAACGACAAACCTTTCTTTATTGATCTTTGTTTATCAAGGAGCTTCAGATATGATATTATCTTAATATCTTAGATCTAAACAAAAGAGCTTGACTCCCAACCTTTATCAGTAAATTTCTGGTTTGTGATTTTGTAGTGACTGTTACCAAATAGTTTTTTCCTTTACTGTTTGGAAGACGTTCAAAAGGAATCAGGTTGCAGAAGTCTTCACGAGGTTGCGAGTAACTAGGGTAGTTTATTCGGTCTCGAGTAAACATGGTTGCGAGTAGGCATTTGTGTAGCGGATTAATTCTGAGAGTATTCAAAACTGGACTAAGTCCCAGGGTTTTTCTGACAAACAGTTTTCCTCGTTAACAAAATCTTGTGTGTTTGTATTATTACTTTACTTCCGTATTATATTTATTTTATAATTAAAGTAATTAAATTTGTATGTTAATACCTTGATTGATCCTATAAGCAGTTTCTAGTAGAACTTAGATTATTGTCAAGGTCACATAATTTGTTTTCGCGGTTTCGAAAAGATTATACAAGGTGTGTCTTAGTAAGAAAAAGAATTTGCGTTGTACTCGGTGATAGGATTTTAATTTGCAGCAAGTCCACAAATATCGATAAGATATTATACAATTACGGATTCGTCCACAGAGATTTTTAAAGTTATAAAACCTAAATTTTTTGTATTAATTAAAGTGCTAACACAATTGATTGGAATATTAATTGGTTTCTAAAATGCTTAAAATGCTAAAAATGATTTTTATACTTAAGAAAAGAGAGCCTAGTATTTCAAGAATCCACCAAAATTATATATACTAGGTAGTTAGAATCTCTCCCAATAATAATCTTCAAAATGCTACGCAAGACGATTTAGGTCAACATCTACGTCTTGGAAAATACAACTTTTTAAATCAATTTTTATTTGCGAAATATTAGTAATTTTCTCTACTTAAACGCTAGTCACAAAATAGACAAATACATCATTAATCAAGCATGGGGACAAGTAAAATAAATTATTATCGTTACACACGAAAATATAAGGGCCAATATGAAGACTATTATGGGAAAAGATTAAATTTATCTAGCACATAAATGGGTTTCATTCCTAATCCTAGAAAAGTAATTTAGCCACTCATGGTAATAAGAAAAACACAAAAAAAATTGATTAACCATTTGATTTTATTATTATGGAAAAAGGACTTACAATTATCTTTTATTGTCCTATTAATTCAACGACATACCATGAAAGCATAAAAGAAGAACATACCTCAAATGTAGTTCAGAAAGGTTGTTTGGTGCAGCTGTAAAGAAGGACCGCTCTCTGGAGCTTAAAAGAACGACTGACTCTTGATACAACTTAAAGTATGAACTGTTGTTTATACTATTGAGAAAACCGTTGCAGTAGCCCTTGAATATGAAAGTAATGACCGCACGATCTACAACAGCTCTTCAATGTATTATCTTCATCTTCTACCTTCTTCGCCTGAAAGTTTAGAGAAGAATTTTCTTGAAATTTATTTTCTTTAAAACTTGATCTAGGCTCTCCCACTCCTCTCTCCTTCTATATCTACTCCTTTTTATACTAAGACAACCCTAGAATTTAAAGCTTCACGTAATAACTCATGTATCTTCTCTTGAATGGAAAAGATATCTCGACCATATTTTTTTCTTTTTCTCCCTAACTTTTATTTTCGACCAGAGTAAGAAAATATGACTTGTTTTCAACTCGTGTTGATTATGTTTACTTTATTGTTTTAACGAGAATAGTTTTCGTGAGAAAATATCTCACGAGATTTGATTTGATCTCGATTCTTTTTTTTGTTTAATTTTGTAGTCTCCCAATCGCATATAAACACTCCTACATAAGGCAAAAGATATATTTGTCTTAAAACTCACGATTATCTCCAAAAATAGTTGAGTCAGATCCGAACAATTGGGAGCAAAGAAAACTTTCCCGCCAATTTCCAATTTCAAACTTAAGAAGGTGGGTGCCCTTGATGTATGCCTGGGTGCCTTTAACACTTTGGGTGCCTTTTTCACTTGTGGGGGTGCCTTTATAACTTTTTCAGCCAATTTTTCCATAAAATTTTATTCTTCATAAATACCTACAAACACAATAAATTCATAATATAAGTACACAAATGAGTTCTAACAATACACAAATTTGGAACAAATCAGACACGAAAAATGTGTCTATCACTCGGTACCCTTATCTTTTCAACTAGTATCATAGCAGACAAGCGCAAATAGATCTAACAATCTATATGTTTGACGCGATCCAACCTATAAGACATAAATTCGAGTTCACTAAACATATCACCAAGATTTGATGGTGATAACTATTTGTGGTGGAAGTATGCTGAAAAGACGAGGGTACCGAGTACACCACCAATTCTTTTGCAATAACTTATATCAGTCAAACCTTATATAATCTTATCGATATTACAATGCATAATATTACTTTGACAAAGGTATCTTGAATATAGTTTATCAATCTGATTAAGGAATTGGTTATGGAACCAATCCACGATATTTGATTAACGTATAAATATATTTATTTTACTTATAAAGATAAACAATATAATGCAGAAGTAAAGTAAATAACACAAACACACAAGATTTTGTTAACGAAGAAAACTACATGACAAAAAACCCCTGGGACCTAGTCTAATTTTTAATAATTTCATAATTAAGCCGCTACACAAGTTTGCTACCAACAACTTCGCGTACTACCTGTAATATTTCAATTATAAAGATAAACAATATAACGCGGAAAGGAAATAACATATGACATAAAATTTTTTGTTAAAGAGGAAAACTGCAATCTAACAGAAAATCCCGGGACCTCGTCTAGTTTAGACACACATTGTATTAATGCACTATAGACACTAGCTTATTATCATATTCAGGACTGGAAGTTGAGACCGAATATACCTTCCAAGTTATTCAATTACAATTATGCCCCTTATTTCTCTTGGATCCCGCGAGATGCTACACACACCATTCCCCTAGATGACGTCCTTTATAGACCTAAGAGTTGCTCCATAATCCTTCGTGAAGGCTAGTGCTACCATGCCTCCAACATGACACCTATATTATTTCCTTCAGGTATTTTTCAATCAGTGTAATATAAATCTATTTGCCTTGAGGATCTTCAGGTAAAAAAAATATCAAAGAAAACCTCAACAATTAGGGTTTAATCTTTTTAAATTTTGTAGATATTCCTAACTGATTCTACCTCACAAGATATTTTTAAGTTAAAATTAGATCGTAATCTTGTGAATTAATAAGGACTGATACGAAACAGTCCTCGTAGTTTCTATAGATCTTATTCTCTAATCTGTAGTTCTTGAATGAACGTATAACAAAAGAGACAAACCTTTAGATTAGTCAAGATCTATGATGATCAATCTAAGATTTTCGTATAACTAAGATCTATTAGGTAAAAGATAGTCTGACCGGGCTTCACGAATCCCAAGTGAAGACTTCATAGCCGTAACCCAATTATATTTTTAGAGGAAACCAAGGTTTTTGGAGGACGCCTCTTGCAACAACGAGATGCACAACATACATGGATTGAGAATCTTAGTTACAACGAGTCCTCTATTTATAATGATAAATAAGGCTAGGTTTTTTAAAGTTCAAAAAACAATTACTTGCCTCCAAAGTATGTTCGTGAACTAGTTTTCATGTTTACGAATACTTTGATCTCAAGTAATCTCAATACTGCTTAAAATAAATTTTTTCTTGGTCCCAAGTAAACTTGTTTCCATAGTTAGAATTTTCTATAAATAGATTTCTCTCCTTTGATAGACCCGTAAGAAGTACTTCCACAAGAAAGGTACTTATAAAGTTTAAGTTCTACTCAATTAGGAAAAAAATTATCTTACTCATAATAGCATGGTACCTAGAATGAAAACCAATAAGCGTGTGGAAATTTTTCCTTGTAATACAAAGAACAATGTGCACACACATACATTTGTCAATTAAGGACCTACATAAAAATAGCTCACGAGTTAACCATATGGTATGTGAACCATCAAGCAAATTGTAATTCAGTAACTACCGAATTCCTCACAGTTTGCAAACTGAAAAACAAGGCTCCCGAACTCAAATATTTCTAGGATTCAATAAAACTTGTCTAGATTGCATAATTCGTGAACATGAAAAAGTAGTTCGTGAACTCTAGACAAAATTGGATGTCAATAGAAAACATACCAAATTTTATAGTTCGCGAACTCCAAAAGCTAGTTCACGAATTCTAAGCAAAAATGGATGTCAACAAAAAAAAAGCTTCAAATTTCCCAGTTCGTGAATTGCCAAAAGTGGTTTGCAAACTCTAAGGCAATTTGGAGTTTTAAGGTACTTCTTAAACAAACATAGTTTCTTGAACAAAAGAGTTGTTCTCAACCTCAAATGCGATAAGTCCTTTTGAACATCCATTGCTTGAGTTCGAGTTTTGAGATTAGTCAGGTACAATCTTGAACTCCAAACTTCTTCTTTGTATCTCATCATATATTAAAGCCAAGGACATTCTCTCAGAAGATAGATAGGTTGAAAATAATAAGTTAAATATGATAGTCAGTCTTCACATACCTTTGTCGATAAGGTTCTCGCTGATATATTTGTGTGATATTTATTCTTCAATCTTTAAGGGTATTCAGTGATTTTTGAAACTCAACTACCTAAATTTAATCTTAGTATGAGACTGACTTTAGTAAACATTAAATCAAGAAATAATTTGTGTCATCTAACATTGACAACAAGTTTAACATACTAACACTGATGTGTTCAACCGAGCAGCGTTCTAACAAATCTGAGTTGTTTGGTTGATATGTAATATTAAGCAATGAAATTAACGAATTTAAGGCTTTAATTGTTAATGTCAATCGATTTTGAATTATGTGTGAATTTGATGTTGAAGTTGTAGCGAGATCTCTAGAAGAATGGCAAAGATGAAAGTGATCTAATTTCTGTTAGGAAGCTTATATCGACATCCTTAAGGATATTGACAAATCCAATCATTTTATGTTGTAAGTTCCTCCACCACATACTAATCGATCAAGACGTTGCTGGAGTTGTTATATATTTTAATCAAATGTAATTAAATCTAATAATACTTTCATTTCAAAATAAATTAGTTCTAATTAAATGTAATGGCTTATATAAATAAACTTCATTTTGATTTTAATTACAAATAATAAATTAAACTTTATTTTTTTTGCACAACCACAATTATAACTACTCGGCCCAGTCCAGTGATAGTCATACTTTCACCCTGTGCATCAGACTCCTAAACCCTTGATATGATCCCCTATGTTGATATCCTTCACCTTGATAATAATTTGGAGGATTTCCAAACCATGGATATGATCCTCTATCTTAAGATCCTTCAAAATCATGCGATCTTCTATAATCTTGATAACCTTGAAGATTTTGTTGAAAGTCTTGCAGTGGACGATAGCCTTCTCCTTGCTGATTTTTGGGTTGTGAGTCTTGCATTATATCCTGGGTGGAGTTTGAGTATGGATTGAAAAATTGGGACTGAAGCTCATGTTGTCTTTTTAACTGTGTATCTGCGTATACCCGCCTAGTTTGAAAATCTATTAATTTCATTTAATTCAATTGTTCCACCAATTTTTCATGAGTGGTCGATGTTCCTGAGGAAGAATTAGGCTGGTCGAGACCTTGTGATACAATTCGAATGATCAAACCCTCCCCAGCGAGAGTAAAAGATTCTACCTCAGAGCTTAATTTCTAGCAAATCAGACCCCGCTGATAAGGAACAAGCTCCTCTTAAGGATAAATGATATATGATGGAATCACCAGTGGTGGATATGTTGGTACATCCATTTTCGGTAAGACCAATTACGGCATAAACCAACCCATATATGTGTACAACTTCTCGACCAATTTCCGGACGATTTGAACCATATGTTGTATTTGTTTTTTTCATAACGGGTTAAACATATATCATACCTTTTACAACCTCTTCTCTTGAGTATTGTGTAATCTGATCCAAGGATAGTGGAACATGATGATGGATTTTTTGAAATTTTAACTGTGCCAACTAACAGTCTAACACATCCTTCCCCAAAAATAATAAATACCGAGGTTAGTGCATGATTGTATAACACAAGTTGTTGTAGTGAAAAATCCATGAACGTTCTTGAATCATCACGACTCATCTTATCATAATTCTCGTATTCCATCCAGACAACATTATTTTTATTTCTAATGTTGTGTTGCATTCTCAAAACATATAAATTATTATGTTCAGATATGTTGCTACGTGCATCCCAATTATTGGCATTTTGCTTTACTAAAACTGGCTAATATTCAGTGTCGTAGTTCTTGAAACTAGTAAACCCACTCAAAAATATGTATATCGTTTGAAAATTGTATCATATATTTAGTTATTACATATACAATTTTTTTAAATAAATATACAAATAATTTGTATTGTCGTATTTACCTCAAAAACACCCCATAAACCATGGATGCTTGGGACACCTAATGATGTAACATCGAGACCAATGTGCGACTCAACTAAGATAGCAGAACCCCAATTATAAGTGGTTGCAATATCCATATCTTGCAACGTATTTATCCATCCTACTGGTGTACCGGTGCTTGATTTGGAGAAAAAACAAGCACCGAGTAACCATAAAATGAATGCTTTAACAAGTTTTGTATTCACTTCAGCGTCACCATGTAACATTTGTTGACTACAAATGCCTTTAAATCGGCATGAGAAATTCCACCACTTATTCTTTTCTTGTGCTTCGGATCTTTTGTTTCAAGAAAGTACCGCGAAAGTTCATCTTTATATTTGTCATCTTCTAACCAACCTTCTTGGTCAAATGGAACATCATCTCTCATACCAAAAGGTATATCCCAAGTATAAAAAACAAATCTAATGGTGTTATTCATGTAAAAACTTTAACATTCTTAATTCTATTTACATCTTCATATTAATTGCATGTAAACTGTAAATCAAATAGTTAACATATATATTTCGAAGTCTTGAAATTGAGATGTGTGTGTAATATACCACCAACGTTCCACCAATTCAAACAACAATTTGTTTTGATATTTTTTCGCATCCACATGTTACAAAGTTAACAAAGAAAAATTTTCAATAATAATTTTAGCACCATTAAGTAGGTTTTTATTAAAAAAAATTAACTTCATACATCTTGTTTTTTGAGCAAAGCTATCTCGTTGAGTTTTTGTAGAAGATGACCTTGATCTTTGGCTAATTCTCAATCGGAAAGTAGTTTGAGATTGTTCTCAGCATCCAAACTTGATTCTCTCCTCAGTAGAGGTATATTGGGTTTCTACTTAGGAGGTTTTTTATTCTCTCCTCAGTAGTGGTATATTGAGTTTTTTACTTCCATTGAGAATTTTTAAAAAGTAGAATAAGAATTAGAAGAATTTTAGTGGAAAAGATTTATAGAGAAGAGTGAATTTAGATGTGAGTCGATTGTTTGAAGGAAAATGTTATTTATATATGTGAAAATATAACTGTTTTAGGGTTGTTCGAGATCTAGATATTATAGGCTCAACTAGGGCCGACCGGCCAGCCCCGGTTCAATCTTCAGTGAGGATAATTTCCCATTATCAGATTTTTCCATCCGCGTGGTTGTTTAAATGGGAAAATTCACTTCCTCCCACTGGACTTGCTCTAAGGAGAGGAAAACAATGCTTAGAATAAAAAAATAGTCGTTGTTGAGATAAGTAAGGAAGAAGCCTATTTTGGGACTACAAAAATTTTAAAGGGGTTGCAAGATAAGATGAAATAAGACCAGTAAAACAAAAAACTCCCTATCAAAATGTTTTTTTTTATAATTGCTAACTTTTTCTCATTTTATTATGTTTTAATGATTTTACTTAGTTGAACATTAGTTGTTAGATTAAGTTAGTTAAGTTTTACTGTGGTTAGAAGGTTGGAGTTATACTTATGGATCTTGGAGGGGATAGAAGAAGAAAACCAACATTTTTTTCTCAAAAACCATAGATTGACATTTAATAGCATAAATATGTGATTCGAGATCGATAAAATTAGCTCCAATAGTATTTTTGGTGCTTGCAATTGTTTAAAGCATATTAAAGTTATTTTTTTTTAACTCCCCCATCCCCTCCCAAATCAGCTGGATGGACAAAATTTCCTAACCTACAAAAAGAATGAAGTAGAAGTATCATGAAATCCTAATCGTATGTAAAAAATATTTTATCAGACCGTAACTTACGGTTAGGTCCTGTTTGACAAGACCTAACTATAAACAAAAATCAGTGATGTCTACGATTAGGACCTGTCAAACACTACCTAACCGTAGATATATACCAGTTATGTTGAGTTATATTCTTTCTAACCGCGTAGAACTCATTTGTTTTTCGTTATTAAAAAAAACATAACCATAGAGTTTCAGTACTGAAGAACAACCTTGCCTTATGTTAAGAAAAAACCAAGAACATGATCGATATCGGAGACTGGTGAGCACCCCTGTCTCTTGTTTAGATGATCGATATCGGACACTGAATTCAAATTTCGCACAACTGAAAGACAACTGTTTAGATGTATCACTGTTGTATAATTGAACCCTGAAAAATGAAATCCGAAGCTACACTGAATTGTTGTGAAAATGCAGATTCCCAAATTTTGTATATATATGGTCATATGGTGCCCAGTTTTGACGTTGGAGTGGGACCAAAATAATGTTACTATTTCTCGAATGAAACGTAGGAGTAAGGAGGGAACAAAGAAATTGTTGGCCTCAAATGCCATGTTTTTTAAGTTGTTGCAGGTGGGTAGATCCAATTAAGTCATGCCTAACTTAATTTGGATGTAAATTGTGATGGAAGAATGGTAGGTTGTCAAACTTTTGCTTCCGCAGGCCCTTATAGTCAACTTGCTAAATGCTAATACCTCTTGTCTCTTGTTGTTAATCAAATTTATTCCTTTTATCTTGTAACATCTTTTTTGATCATCTCATTACTCTCAAGGAACACGACTTGACGGCAAAATAAAATTGTACTGTTTTTTTTTGGATCTTAAAGTCCGTTTGGTTGACGGATATTAAAGCCGGGATTCACATTTCGCAAGGATTCGTTTTTTTTTGCATTGTCTGTTTGGTAGTCATGAACTCCAAAAACATGACAACACCATGGGGGAGTAAATCCAAGGATTTGTGTAGACATTCTGACACCATGGGGTTTATGTTTCCAAATGATTAATGAATCCTACCGGCATCATTGTTGGGAATATGCACATTCCCATTTTTTTACATGAATCTGATGCATCTTTAATCCCTGCTTATCTAATGGATCCTGATGTAGTTTTTAAATGGTGATAAAAGATTCGATATTCAGATTTATATAGATTTGATTTTTAAACCTAATTTTTAACACTAAAAATAAAGAAGATTAAAGTAAAATTGATTTCAAATTAGGGAAAGGACCGAGACTAAGGATTCCACCATTAGCAAATTTTTCAAGTGATAAAAATCTTGCAACTCTTGTATTCAATTTATCCAAAATATTGTCAAAGTTAGATTTTCAAAATAGTAGTTGTAAATCAAAAGTATGAGACATCAAAAGCTTTAAACTCAGCATGACCCATCAAAAGAAAACACAACCACTTGATATTTTTTTTTTAAATTAAATTCAAAACAAATAATAGTAAAAGAATTACAAAAAATAAATACAATAAGAATTCCAACTTTATTATCGGAAAATAGCTTCCTCCCTCGTCCCAGTGATGATGTTTAGCTCATCACGTTGGAAACACTCTCAAAATAATTGTTCATAGCTCAAAAAGTGTTTACAATGAAGAAATAAAAGTAACACAGAAGAATTGATACAGATATAAGTGTTACAAAATATGTTCTCTGTATGGTTAAAGAAAACAGAAATAAAGTACGGACCCTGGACGCTTCAGAAATATGAAAGAATAAGCAACGGGTTCAGCGACAGTTTTCTGGAGCCTTATGTTCTTCATGTTCTTCACACCAGCAGAATTCTTTTTCTTCCTGGAATTTTTCGCACGTCTCCAGATGATTTTTCTCTTCAATCTCTTGGCTATTTATAGGATTAGTGAACCCTAATAGCCTTCCTTAACCGATAAGGATGCAAAAATCTATCCACAAACAACTCCAACTCATTGTTAATCCGAAACAACATACAACTCTCTTTTTCCGGCGTGAATCGACTTTGCAGCTTTCACGGCTTGAAATACTCTGGATTATGTGTGATCCTATCTTGATTTTTTCTTCACTTGGGTAACTCAGAATTACCCCAAAACCTTAAAAATCGTTCTACACCTAACTCAGGAAAATTCTCACGTAAAGCTTTTCTTCCCGCCCTTTCCGAAACTTGAATTTGAAATGAGGGGTGCCCCCAATCCAACTGGTGGGTGCCTTTATCAATTTGTACTGGGTGCCTTTAGTAATTTTTTGGGTGCCTTTAACAACTTTTTGAACCGATTTTTCCACAAATATTTATTTCTCCAAAATACATACAAAGATATAAAAACCCATAATAAGTACAAAATTGAGCACTAGTAAAATAAATAATTACGGACAAATTAGACACAAAAATGTGTCTATCAAATACCCCCAAACTTACTATTTGGTAGTGCGCGAGCAAATCTAATCTAGAAATAAAATCCTAACTCACTTTCACAGGAATCGCGATTACATGATTGGATCAAATTAAATCCAAGTGCATGGTCCTTATCAGCATCTTACATGATAGTTCTCATGGATCCTGTGTTCCACTCTTGCTTAGGCGACGGAGACAGAGAGAACACACACATATTGCTATCAAAGTGTCAATACTCGATATCTTATTATTTTTTTATTTTTTATTTCTTGGAAAATAATAATGAGGCTTGGTCTCAAACACTCTACTCCATCCTGGCGGCGATAACAACTCGATACTGGTGCCCCACCAAATCACTTAGAGAAACACAAAATTGTAAAAATAAAAACAGAAGGTGATATGGTTGAGATAGACTCCGAGATATGGTGACAACTATCATGTTATTTCTAACACCTGAACTCTGTCCTTTTATGATAGACTATTTAACTGGGCACACCAATTCCTATAGAAAAAGAGCTAAGTTTCCATCTACCTAGAATGGTTAGTGTCATCCTGAATTGTTCACAAGCTTATAAATTTTGGAGTTTTATTATTGCACTAAAAAGTTTCTCCCTTACCCCCAAACTTAAATCAAACAGTGTAATCAATGTTTCAAAATAAAGAGCAGTACCAATAGATAAGTCTAAAGAGGAATAAACAGATAATTCAAAAAAATATAATACCTCGGTGAAGCGTAGCAATCCTTCTATGGAGAATAAAATAAAAAGATGAAAACCTATAAAAATCTACTAATGTATAAAAATAACCCTGATGGTAAATCATAGTAAACAGGGTCCTCCAGAGGGACCTCCTCAACATCACCTGTATGAAAAGGCTCTAAAAATGGTTTCAATCTTTGACCATTAACCTTGAAAGGATTTCTACCATCTTGAGTCTCAATATCAATAGCACCAGGAGGAAATACAGTGCGAACAACAAAAGGACCGGTCCACCGAGAGCGTAACTTCCCGGGGAATAGATGCAAACGAGTATCATACAAAAGAACTTTTTGACCTAGAGAAAATGATTTTCTTAAAATATTTCTATCATTCACAAGTTTCATTTTGTTCTTATACTTCCTAGCACTATCATATGCATCTTTCCGAATCTCTTCCAACTCATTGAGCTGGAGCTTCCTGTGAGCTTCTGCTTTGTCAAGTGAAAAATTTAACTGCTTAACAACCCAATATGATCTATGTTCTAACTCGAAAGGAAGGTGACAGGCCTTGCCAAAAACTAGACGATAAGGTGACATTCCAATGGAGGTCTTAAACGCAGTACGGTAAGCCCATAAGGCATTAGTAAGCCTCAACGACCAATCTTTCCTATTAGGATTAGCTGTTTTCTCTGGAATACGTTTTATCTCCCTGTTGGAAACCTCTACTTGACCACTAGTATGTGAGTGATATGGGGTAGAGACTTTGTGGGTAATACCATATTTCTTCATCAAGAGCTTAAACGGTCGATTACAAAAGTGCGACCCTCCATCACTAATTATAGCTCGCGGTGTACCAAAACGTGCAAATATGTTATCATTCAAAAAATGGACCACAACCTTGTGGTCGTTTGTTTTACACGAAACCGCCCCTACCCACTTAGATACATAGTCTACGGCGAAAAGGATGTAAAAATAACCAAAAGAATTAGGGAAAGGACCCATAAAATCAATGCCCCACACATCAAAGACCTCAATAGCTAAAATAGGGTTCAAAGGCATCATATTTCTACGAGAAATAGTTCCTAAATTCTGGCATCGGTCACAAGCAACACAGTAACTGTGGAAGTCTTTAAACAATGACGGCCAGTAGAATCCACATTGTAATATCTTAGCAACAGTCTTCTTAGCACTAAAGTGACCCCCACAAGCATGATCATGACAAAAGGAAATAATACTGGACTGGTCACTCTCAGGTATACATATCCTAATAATCTGGTATGGACAATACTTAAACAAGTAAGGATCGTCCCAAAAGAAATACTTTACCTCAACTAAAAACCTAGAACGATCTTTTGATTTTCTCGTAAACTTTGGTTGACAAACTGCTGAAAATCTTTAGTGTTCTGAGTTAATGAGGCAACAGACTCTGCTAAACTCATGATCATTTTATCTATCAGATTCTGAAATTATGCCGGTCTAGAAGGATTCTTAGTATAACCAAAACCCGGGGGAACCTTAGAATTACTAGACTGACCTTGACTCTGGCCCTTAAACCAAGAAAAGTTAAGATGGTTTCTCCAACCAGGGTTATAGGTTTCTGAATAAGGGTCAAACTTCTGATGATTATCAAATCTAGTGTTATTATAAAGAGCATGAACTTGCTCTTCAACAATATGTCCTTCCCAAAATGATTTGGGCTCAATTCCACAACTAGATTGACTCAATTCTAAAGCTTCTAACCTTTTTGATATAGCTGCTATTTTGGCATCTGATTCATAAGATCCTTCTACCCTATTGATATTTCCTCTACTTAGAAGAATTGTTTTCTGGGGCTCCCTATTGTTTCCCATGCTGGGTTTTTTCGGCGATTTCATTCAAAAATGTCATCCCACCATCGATAATTTTATTTTCAAACCCACATGTGCATAAAGACTCAACCATGGTTGTTGTCGAATAATCTAAACCCTCGTAAATGATCTGAACTAACCTTACTTTTTCTAAACCATGATGAGGACATTGTGATAATAATTCATTGAAACTTTCTAAATACATATATAAAGATTCTCCCTCTTGTTCAGCAAATGTGCAAATCTGCTGCCTAATAGATGATGTTTTGTGCCTAGGGAAAAACTTCTGGAAAAAAAAAGATGTAAGTTGATCATAGATTTCAATTGACTCGTAAGTCAAAGTATATAACCAAGATTTGGCTTTGTCTCATGGTGAAAAAGGAAACAGTCTAAGTTTCAATGATTCATCATCTAGGTCCTTAATCCTGATGGTACTACATATTTCCTCAAAATCTCTAACATGGAAATATGGGTTTTCATTTTCTTTCCCTAAGAAGATTGGGAGTATCTGTATGGTCCTAGGTTTCAACTCATAGTTTGCTTCAGTTTCAGCTAACTTGATACATGATGGACGATAAGTCCTAGTCGGGTTCAACAAAGCTTTTAAAGTTGCCATTGGTGGCGCTATCAAAGGACTAGAAGTAACTTCTTCACACAATGTCAAGTTCTCAAAATTGAAATTTCCAAAAACAGGGCCCTCAAAAGAAGAGTCTTCGAGGTCCTCGTTTCCAAGGACAGAACTACTAGGTTTTTCACTAATCAAACGACCTAGATTGTCTCTTTTCAAAACTCGCCCAGTGATGATTTCAAGCGGTCTTGGCATACACTAAAAAACAAAACAAAAAAAAAATCCTAATTGGAAGGGAATTCTAAACAATCACAAGCAAGGCTGACTCAACCAAATCAAACCTATTGAATCTAGCAAACAAAAAGCATGATGGCTCCACTTAGATTGTTTCTAGACCAGCTTCTATTCTTTCAAAAGGCAACTAGTTACAGTTTTAGCAAACCTCTTAGAACGATCTGAATTAGATTAAATCGAATAGAAACATGATAAGCTCTAAGGAGCTTTGATAACCCTGTCTTTTTGGAAACTTTTCCTTGGGTTACAAGGCGACTCTAATCAACTTAAAATAATCTTCATGAACTTTGAGTTGGGATAACAAAGTAACCAATACAGTCCTTTTGAACGAGTTTCCTATAAGCTCGTTACCCTACCGGTTTCTTTCTAGTCAAAATTTTAAGCTTAGGTTCGTGTTTGGCAACGTGTTCCTAAAGTAGGCAAGAAGGAAAGGATGATGAAATCCGAGTCCTTATCTTGTATGGCCAGTTCTTGCCCTTTACTAGAAAAATAATTCCGCATTCAGTTTCTCAACATATATGCATACGAAGGAATATAGTAAACCCACTTGCAAGGGATTCGTGGGTTGATCGAGTCTTACCTCCCGTACCATATGGGGGATGAATCGGTTATAGTCGACTCGGGCCACCGACTCCTGTGTCAGTATATAAACCGGAGGGGCCGAGACAATATCGTAATTGTCGACCTTCCCTGTTGCAGTTTATATTTAAATTACTCTTCCGTATGGTTTAAAAATAATAATAATGTCCAAAGTCCCAAAATAAAGTCCAAAAAGTGTCCAAAAATAAAAGAAAAATTACACGAATAATAAAAGATTACCTAATGCAATTATCTAAAAAGAGAAACAAATAAAACCTAACAAATAAAAATAAAATATAATTAAAAATAAATTACTTTGTCTTCTTTTCTTATCTTTTAGCTTTAACTTTAACTTTAACTCCAAGTCTTTAATCACCAAATTCTTTCGCTCAATTTCCTTTTAATCCAAAATCCAAAACTTGTAGCAAAAAGATAAATACCCAAAGAAACGTAAAATAGAACAAAGTAAAAATAAGGATTCCACCATTAGCCAATTTTTCAAGTTATAAAAATCTTGCAACTCCTGTATACAATTTATTCAAAATATTGCCAAAGTTAGATTTTCAAAATAGTAGTTGTAAATCAAAAGTATGAGACATCAAAAGCTTTAAACTCAGCATGACCTATTAAAAGAAAACACAACCACTTGATAACTTTTTTTTAAAAAAAAATTAATTCAAAGCAAATAATAGTAAAAGAATTACAATAAATAAATAAAATAAGAATTACCACTTTGTTACTGGAAAAATAGCTTTCTCCGTCGCCCCAGTGATAGTGTTTAGCTCATCATGTTGGAAACACTCTCAAAATAATTGTTCATAGCTCAAAAAGTGTTTACAATGAATAAATAAAAGTAACACAGAAGAATTGATACGGATATAAGTGTTATAAAATATGTTCTCTGTTTGGCTGAAGAGAACAGAAATAAAGTACAGACCCTGGACGCTTCAGAAATATGAAAAAATAAGCAACGGGTTCAACGACAGTTTTCTGGAGCCTTATGTTCTTCCTGTTCTTCACACCAGCAGAATTCTTTTTCTTCCTGGAATTTTTTTGCACGTCTCCAGATGATTTTTTCTCTTCAATCTCTTGGTTATTTATAGGATTAGTGAACCCTAATAACCTTCCTTAACCGATAAGAATGCAAAAATCTATCCACAAACAACCCCAACTCATTGTTAATCCGAAACATCGTACAACTCTCTTTTTCCGGCATGAATCGACTTTGCAACTTGTTTCACGGCTTGAAATACTCTTGATTATGTGTGTTGATCCTATCTTGTTTATTTCTTCACTTGGTTAACTAAGAATTACCCCCAAAATCCCTTAAAACTCGTTCTACGCCAAACTCAGGAAAATTCTCACGTAAAGCTTTTCTTCCCGTCCTTTTCGGGACTTGAATTTGAAATGAGGGGTGCCCCCAATCCAACTGGTGGGTGCCTTTATCAATTTTCATGGGTGCTTTTAGAAATTTTTTGGGGTGTCTTTAACAACTTTTTGACCCGATTTTTCTACAAATATTTATTTCTCTAAAATACCTACAAAGATATAAAAACCCATAATAAATACAAAATTAAACATTAGTAAAATAAATAATTGCGGACAAATTAGACATAAAAATGTTTCTATCAGATCATATACATTTTTTTTTTCTGGTGAAGCAATTTTGAACAAAGAAAGTGTATCATGTATGTTCAGAACCAAGACCAGTATTCAAATTTGGTCCCAGACTCTCGGGCCCTTATGTCTTCCAAGGCTCCAAAATCAGGGACCCAACCATTATCCATTACTCAAAAAATAGTGGCATTAATTGATTGAGTGAACAACTCCCACATATATAAGTTTTAATTTCAGTTGGAAAGTAAGTGAAATTGCCAAAGTAAATCAGCAGTGAGTTAAGAGATCACAAGTTTGAATTTCCGTTTGGTCGTAAGTAATTCGACTATCCTGGCTCTGTCTAAGATGCAATACTACTGTTGAGCCTTAGTTTTTAAGAAACCCTTAAATGAGTATAATCAACAATTTCATTCCGCATAATTGATAACTTCGTTCCCACAGAAACATATTTCCTTTTAGTTGATCAGAAAGAACAAATATGCAGACTGTACATTGTACACATCCAATCAAAGAATCAAATTTTGACAGAAAACGTAGCCAGGGGAGGGGGTCCTAATTTTGTTTTAGGTTCAGTGCCGTCAATGTCACATGGGTCCTATCAAACTGGTGGTACAAAGATATTTTAATAAGCAGCATCTAATCACAGAATTAATTTTGAGAAACCAAAACAAAATCATCAACAACCAACTTTTGTTTGTTAGTTTTTCCTCTTGCTTTTAGACTAAGTGACAGTTAAGTGAATAAGAAGCAAGACCCCCATTTTTAGCTGAAGCTGGTGAAGTGTAGTATTCAGAACCAACTATTGTGATTATGGTATCCTATGCTTTCTGTCTATCTCTCCATCTTAAGTCTTTATGAAAGAGAGACTAAAGAGCAAGACATAGAGAACTTAGAGAAAGAGGACTAAAGGGTTCGCTCACACATTCTTCTTTCTAAATCTTGAACTAACTACACGAGCGAAGCAATATGATAAACATGTATTCTTCTTTTCCACGCATTCAAATTTACTGACCACGTAAAACCAAAAACCATTCAAATTTTGTATTTTAGATAATGCACAAATAAACAAAACCCTATAGTAAAATATCATAATTGATAAAAGGGATACCAATCCATACAAGAAGGAAATTGTGAAAACCGATTGGCTAGGGAGTCCTATAATTAGAAGAAGTTTGTATCAACCTAACTCAAACCTAATAATTAAAGAATTTATAGTTATACGAACAAAAAACTTGAGTAGTTTAAAGATAAAGAAATATTGTGATGCTCTGTCTTTCTTTTCCTACCACCTTCTCTTTCTGAGCTCTACCTTCTTAAGCAAGCCATTGAATTGTCCCCAACACCAACCCCAACCCCAACAGTCTCTCCATATATTAGTTACTTCTTGTTAAGCTACTTGTTTGTTTTTTCTTTCTACCACTTTCATGATGACAACAACTACTACGGATAAGGAATTCCGGCTATCGAAAATTCGTAAATCTCGAAGAACAAAACAGGTTGATCAACAAACTGGAGATGTTGCTGACATTCACACAAACGACATTGATCATGGGCAGTATTACGACGGTGATGACGACTATGAATGCCGAACGCCTACAGCTAAGCAACACGAAATTCCAGTTCCACGGACTTGTCCACCAGCACCAAAAAAATTTAGAAGAAGAACTGCGAGTACTGCCATTGCTTTGTGCAAGTCAATAAACGGTACTATTAGTCCTAATAATTTCGTGATAGATCAAACAGCAGGTAGTAATGGTTGCAGTAACGGGACAATTGAATTATTAGATGGTCATGAATTCCGAACACCACCATCACCACCGCAAATTGGTTCACCGGTGTCTCCAACTAGTATTAATACTTTTGTTGTTTCGTGTCAGAGAATTCCAAGCAGTTGTTATGTTGTTACTGATAAAGATGTAGGTGACATTACTGGTGGTACTGAAGGAATTCAATTGATAGATAATCATGTGAAAGAGGAGGAAGGCCGCCGTGATCATGATGACGGTGATGACGAAGATGGATATAGAACACCAACATCTGAAGAACATAAGATTCCAGTTCCAACAATTTGCCCTCCTGCTCCACGAGTAAAGCGAATTAGAAGTCCTATCACACCGGCGTCGGCTGTTGTTATCTTCAAGAGAATAATTTATCAGCGAAAGAAGTAAATTCAGTCATTGAATCATCTAATTAATTACAATGTAGTTGATATCTGCAAAATTCTGATAAATTACATATTTGATGAGCGGAGTAAGAAAATTCTGATCAATTGTGACATTGCTAATCTTGTTAGCTAGGAGGTTAGGTTTTGATTTTGGAATCTCTTTAGTTATTTCAATTAGCAATTTAATTATATCTTTTTGGTGATTCTTTAATTAACTTATAGAAGATTTAATACTATAGGTTTTATTTTGGTCTCATCTATTATATTTCTTGTTTTATTACATCCTTTATTGTTTTTGATCCATGTGCTCTTGGAGGCGTTGGTTAACTGTTAAAAGTTAGTTTAACCGCGAGGATAAGTTCACTTGCTAACGATTTTTTTTATTATTTGGTTAGGTTTAGATGGTGGGAAGAGAATTTTAATTTCGGAAATCATATTTATTAGGATGAGGATCCTAAATCCACCACCTAATTGATTTTAATTCTACTGTTCGGGAAGGGATCTTGATCCCATGAGTAATAAAAATTTATCTACTAACAAAAATTTGTGTAGCCGTTGTTATTGACAAAAATAAATTTGTGTTACTGAGAGCAACTGCAACGGTTGGACCATATCAAAGAATAAATACCAAATTAGTTTGCTCTTGAAAAAAAAAAAACACAGCAGTTTGTACCATAAATATGATCTTACGCTTATCTGAAGAGGCATTTGTTAATAAACGTCATTCAGGGTGAGCGTTGTTAACTCAAAACGTCCCACTGGATGGACGTTTTGTTCTTCATCACAAAAGCTCACCAACGCTCTCCTAGAAGAGCTTTTCCCCCACACGCTCTCCTAGAGGAGCGTCTACAAACTTAACCTTATAAAAACGTTCTCCTAAAAAGACGTTTAAGGTTAACGCTGTGCCAGAAGAGCGTCCGACTAAATTTAGGTTTGGCCCGATTGATGGACCAAGTATGCTCGGATACTGTTCAAAATCTTGACTAAATCCTATATATGATCGCCCGTTGCGCCTCACTTTCGCCGACCAAAGAGTAAAAATGGTCTTTACTCTTTGGTATGGTCGTCCGCTGCAGTTGCCCTAAGGTAATAAAAGCATCTCCAGGGAAATATGGAAGCTCTAAATATTAATGATACGTATGAAAAATATCGAAAATAATCACTAAATATGTTTGGTTTTATTGCATAATTTCTTATCGAGATAACATATTAGAATTCTTGTTAAAAGTGGTTAACATCATAGTGCACAATAAAATCAAGCGAAAAAATAATTGAAAAAGATTTCAAAATCTACCCATAAGACACAAAATATGATCCATAATCTATCCCAATGGTATGAAATTTGCATCGTGACTCAGTTTTTGCTAAGACACCAGAAATTTATTCATGTTTTCATATTTGCATTTTAGTTAAAAATCTGCATTATACCCAAAATTTACCTCGCGATTTGAAATCAATTTGTCACCCAAAAGATGATATTGTGACGTAATATTTGTCTTCTCACTCAAATATCTACAATGTACCCCAAAATGTACAATAGTGATCCTAAATTTGGAAGGTGATCCAAAATATATGATGGTGATCTATAATTTGCCTCGTGGTAAAATCTTGTGTATCCAGTTACCTAAGATGACCTAAAAAGCGTCCAAACTTGTTTAATGACCGAAAATATGTATGGCGATAAAATATCTGCCACTATGACCCAAAAACTTGCTGATGTATGATCTGTCATGTAATTCATATTTGCTTATATAAAAGTTCACCACGTTGGCAAAAATTGTCCAATGATCCAATATTTTTTTTTCAACCTAAAATTTATTATTCCAGAATCGATTTGTTGATCCTAATTATGTATCCTGATTAGAAATCCGTGCATGTGACAAAAAAAAATTACTAACTCATAAAAGAGAATAGATTCATTGTTTGATTTTGATCCATGTGTAGAATGATTTCTTGATCTGCATTCAAGGCTAAATGCCTAAGCATATTACTATTGAAGTTTACGATATAATTAACTTTAAAACGATTTATAAGGTTAGAATTATCCGATCTTATTAACTGCAGAATTTTAAATTATTTATATAATATAAAACTAATCTCAATAATTATAAGAGTTTCAATTTTTCCTCGTAGGTGTAATTCATTTTATGGAGGGAGTGGAAATGCATGCTTCGAATCCCTTGATTACCTTATGCTAAATCACCAATCCTTTGAAATTTATGGCTACCAATGGGGTATTAACTTATTTAGAGATTTACCAAAATCCATATAAGATAAAAACTTTCTTACTATTTAATTGGTACACCCCAAGCAACCTGGTACCCCTATTAGAATATCTCCAATATTAGGGGTCAAGGTCTTAAAATTACATATCATTTAGAATTTAACACATTTTTTTACCAAAAATTGATCTCCAATGCTAGGGTTAAGGTAATGAGAAAAGATGACATAGTCAAGTGTAGACCAAGTGGGGGTAAAGGAAAAAGTATAAATTAGACCTTCTTCATGACCTTAGGTCTTAAGTCCATATCACTGTTTTGTCTCTGAATTTAATAGGTAAAACCTTAGGGATCGGAGATGAACTTTAGACAAAAGTTTTACCTTATTTTTTGTCATTTAGTAACGATCCACACAAAAAAAGGTGCTAATAAGATCTCTACCTCAGACGACCTTGACCCCTTCCATTGGAGATGCTCTTAGCACGTACACATATGTCGATTTGAGGAAATTACAATGGGCCTGATAGTTCCCAAAACGAATAACCGCATCTACGAATTACTAGTTAATCTATTCTAGAGAACCCATTTAGTGTCTAGTCCATCCATTAGTGTGGTTTAACCACTAGTCCTTTTTCATGTTTGGATCTGAAAATTTTATACTAGGACCAACCACACGTGTGATGAGAAATGCCTAATTTCAGAATACCTAGATTGCCCTCATATATAATACAAATTTAAGAAATTTTTGTATTAGTTTCTAAATTTCTAATCCGAGAGAGAGAGCTCCATTGATGACGATTTTTTTAGGGCTTTCAAATCTGAAGAAAATATCATTGGAGAAACTAGAGGATATGATCGGTTTGAATATGTAATTCATCTTCTTATCCCTTTGTTCGTGATGCGAGACATATATATATATATATATATATATATATAGTTGTTTGATAGGATTTTTTTTGAAAAATCCATTTTAGGGTTACTGAAAACCTAAACTTCTGATTTTTTTTCTTAATACAATTAGGATGTCATAATCTATATATTATATTATTGATCAACATGCTGTAATCTAGATATTCATATATAATTTTTCAGAAGCAAATAAGTTATGATTTTTTGACATAGTTTTGGCTTCTTTTTTGATTCATTTCTAAATGCATAGATCTGATAATTTATTTGAATCAAAGTGTCCTAATGTTTATGTACATAATCTTTACAGCTTTTCTGAGATGAATCTTCAATTAATTGTTATATAATAAAAATCATGTTATTTCAATAAAAATTCTACATTCTGAATTCCATTAATGGTGGCATGAGGATGAAGTTCTAAGAACAATCTCCAACAAATGCTAATTCATGTTTAACACATAGAAGAGATAAGTTTTTACGTTCTTGTACTGAAAGTAATATATTTGTTTTGCATATATATTAGTATCAATTTCTGTCTAAGATCTCTAAGTTTATAAATCTATTATGTTGTTTTTATTTTATCAATTTAGTACATATTTTGATGTACTAGAAATGGAATGAACCATGCTTTTAATGGACTACAGGGAAATGACTAACAAATGTGGAGAAAAAGGGATGACAATGGAGATAAAGGCATTATCTTTTAAAGGTTATGGAACTACAACTTCATATTGATGATATAGAGTACATATTTTGTTTTGTCAATTGAGTATATGTGTATATTATGATATCTACTAGGTTTTCACTAAGTAGTAAGTACATATCGATATCTAGTAGGTTTTTGTTTAGTACATATCAATATCTACTAGGCTTTTGATTATTATTTTTCTTTTGTACATGTGCATACGTACTACAATTTTCTGTTTTGATTTTGAAATTTGAGGCTGAAGCTAGGGCGAAGGTGTGGTTCTTGAATTCACATGAAAGAATTTTTTCTATAAAATTACAAGTATTGATTTTGGAATGCAAAAGTACGTTGAACTTTTCTCATTCTGTTGTATGACTTTGAGCATTTTTCATATAAAATTCAGGAGGAACAAGAAGCATCTCTCAGGTATCTTAGAAAGAGCTTGGTGTATAAAGCGAAACCAATGCCGAGCTTCTACCATGAAGGGCCACCACCAAAGGTTGATCTTAAAAAAGTAGATCTTTTTTTCTGAATTTATAGAAGCTTATGTAAAGGTACTTAATTCCATAGCGTTTATTAGGTAGTCAACAAATGTGTCCATCCATAGAATATAAGAGTTATCTGTTCAATAGACCAGCTGCATTTTTTGAGCGGCATATCCATTTAAGCTTTTCTATTTGCTTTTGAATGAATTTTTTTTTGTGAATTTTTTTGGTTGGGTTATTGATTCATATTGTTGATGACTACTGCAATATCATAATCCCGTTTATCACAATTTCTTATTACTGAATTATAGTAACTTGTATCTTATGCACCACTAGTTTAACCAAATAAGTCCTTAAATTACTATGTAACTAGTAATAATCTCGTTTATCACTATACTGAATAATTGCGTGTTTGTATGTGCAGTACAAGAAAATATGTACTAAAAACCACAATGCATAACCTTAAGCTTTTAATGGTTAAGTCTGGACTCTTGATAATTTTGATTACGTTCTTTGGCATTTGACAGTTCTACGACTGGAGTTGGATGAAATAAAACAAGCTATAGTAGAGTCTGAAAAAAAGATCAAATTCAAAGAAGGAATAACTGCTACAACTATGACCGCTGGAGATACAATAGATAAGTCATTGAGGTTAGCAGACTTGCAGGCATCAAGGCTGAAAGAGATACTTGAGGAATTATCTTATCAACTAATTAAAGAGTCTGATACTCGATACATATCAATATGTACTCAGGTTTCACTCATACAAATCGATATGTACTAGGTTTTCTCTCAGTTCATATCAATATGTACTAAAGTTGGCTAAGTTATGTTTTTGGCAGAATTTTCTTTTACGTGGCAGGTTTTATAATACAGGCAGATATGTACTGCCAGTGTTTAAGGCTTCATACTCTTTAGTTTTTTATACTAAGTTCATATGACTAGTATATTGCAAGACTATAAGAAGTAGTTAAATATAGTAAGTTATTTTTTGTAGACGCTTTTGTACTATTTATTTTTTTGAGTTTAAGTTCCAGTTTTCTTATGTGCACCGTGTTTTACAGTACATGTAGACATGTACTGCATGTATTTAAGGCTTCATTCTCTTGCTTCAGTCTTCATACCGACTAGATACAAATCCTTGTGTAACACATACAATACATAACTGAACTGGTTGGGGTGTTGCTATTTTCTACTAACATTTATACTGATCATGTCAACAAAAAAGAATTGATGATAATCTAATAAACATCCGAGCCTTAATTTATTTATAGATCAAAAAACAATTCTCGACATTTTTCGTTAAAGAAGAATATTGAACATAAAGTAATACATAGTGTAGAAAACTAATATTCCTGTTGTCAGGATGCAGAATCACAAAACTATACAAAACAAGAGGCAACACTAGTTGTAGAATAACTCTTCATTAGCTGGTTACAATTGACAAATATTTAAGCAAATAAAGATTTAAATGCCGCCAAAATCACCAGTTTCCACTGCCACACTGGTCCTAGAACCAGTTTACAGATCCATACCCAACCACAATTCCTTTACCAACACTATATACATTCTCACTAGCAAGGTCACTACCAGCTCCAGCTCCACCACCTAACGCCTCCACCCCCACCAACACCGTTACCTACAAAGCTACCACCAACACCAAACCATTCGCATATCCAGATCCTTCTCTTCGGTCCTCCACCACCACAACATCACCATCCCTACGTCCTTCACATTCTCTAGCACCATATCCACGATCATGTCCTGAATCAGCACATGGTTTGACATACCACCACTAATACCACCTCCTATACGTACCCATCTTCATATCCTTCAAATACTCTTTGGATCATGTTCATTACTAACAATTAAGAGTTCTTAATGTTCTTTCAAAATAAAATATGACAAATATTGCAAAGGTTTAAAAATTGAACCACATTGACAGACTATATATATAAAATAGTATTCAAACATCAACAAATCATTATTTCCTTCAGTAAATATCAATATGTATTATTGGATCATACATAAACCAGGTTTGTGATGAAAAGTGATTCATATTCAAGCATAAACTAGCTTTTTACCTAGTACTTATTGATATGTACTGTAACCTATCCAACTGTACATATATTAATAAACTAGTTTTCTACCTAGTACATATTGATATGTACTATCCAACTGTAACCTATCCAATTACACATATTTGATATGTACTGCATCTTCATCAACAAATCACTTTTTACCTAAGTACATTTCGATATGTACTTTAGGATCATATTTATGCATAAACTAGGGCTAGGGGTTTATACAATACATAATGATATATTCTGCATCAACGAATCATTAGTTTTAAAAAAACTACGAGATTTAAAACATTAATAGATCGATTAACATTAATTTCTTCAAGAAAAACTTGAAATTGAAAAAACCATAGTTTTGATGTAACCCTAATTTTGATATAACCCTAATTTTGATATAAAATTTAAATTGAAAAAATTAATACATACCTTAATCAGATATGAACCCATATCATCATCATCAGCATAGTAAAATCTTCTTCATTAACATTAATTTCTTAAAGAATATATGAGATTCACATAAGTTTCGATAAGAAAAGGGGAAATCCGCTTTATCTTCAATTACGAAAATTGATGGAGTCAAATCATCATCTTCATCATTAATAGAATAAAACCGACCATAGACTTGAAGTCTAGATTAATCTTATAAAGAGAAATATTAATGGAGATTCATGTTTCATGTTAGGGAGAGTTGAGGAAGAAGAATGACGTAGAAAAACATGAATTGTGTTTTTGGTTCACCCGTTCTTGGGGTGATGAGTATGTTAGTCACTTCCATGTTTTAAAGTATTTTTGGACTTTCTGTTAAATAGTTTTTTCCACTGAATCCTAGATTAAGATTGGGTGAGTTTTTGGATCAACTAGCAAATCTCCGTAACCACATTAGTCCTTCGGACGTGAAGTGGACCCATAAACTGATACTTTTACGGTCAGGTCATTAGCCCCTAAACCCCGGATCACGATACTTCTTTCTCTCTATCATCTTTTTAATACAAGACACAAACCAATCACTAAGAGCAACTGCAGCGGTTGGACCAGACCATCGATCAAAGACCAAATCTGTTTGGTCGTTTAAAAAAAAAACGCAACGAAAACATGACTAAATATGATATTACGCCGTTGTAAATAAGCGTTAATTATCAAACGCTATATTAAAGTGACGCATATTACACAGACGTTTAACTAGACAAACGTTATGTTTTTGACGTTCATTTAGATTAGCGTTTTGAACATACGCTCCTGTAGTGAAGCGTTATGTACTCAAACGTCAAACGTTACTGTACTGAAGCGTTTTGATATAAAACATAGAAAAACGTCCTAGTAAAGTAGCGTCAAAACTCAAACGCTCTTCTAAAACAGCATTTCAAAAAAAAAACGCCCACATATAACAACGTTTGAAAGCCTAAACGTTGGTGTAGAGGACCATTAATTTTGAGAATGTTGTTTTAATACAACGTTTCAAAAACGCTGTTCTTAATAAACGTTTAATACAACGTTTCAGAAACGTCGTTTTAATACAACGTTTCAAAACAACGTTTCAATTCAGAAACGCTCTTTTAATACAACGTTTCAAAAACGTTGTTCTTTAGAAACATTTTGATAAACGTCTTTCAGAAATGACGTTTGTGTTTATAAACGTCCTCGTACAATGGCGTTTTGGGAAAACGCTGTCTTACATGAGCGTCAGACTATATCTGTTTTGGTCCAGTTTCTTGACTAAACCTGATCGGATACTGTTCAATTTCTGGACCAAATACCACATTTAGTCGTCCGTTGCGTCTCACAAAATCGGACCAAAGAGCATTCCTCGTCTTTGCTCTTTGGTCTGGTCGACCGCTGCAGTTGCTCTAAGATAACCTTATTCTATTCGTACCACCTATTCCCCATCTATTCCCCATGAAATCAAGGAGACGAGAATCTCATTTCATTCCTCTCATTATTTAATTGCCTAAGCTGTTCAAAAAAACCAAAAGAGAGTGAATTTGGTATTTTTTAGTATTTTTATTAAACAATTTGTTATTAAACTATTTTTTATTTAGTATTTTATTTTTATAATTTTCTTTATATAATTTCTTTTTTATTATTGTTTATTTTTTATTTTATTTTGTTTAATCCAAAATAAATAAAAAATTAATAAAAAATAAATTAAATTTTTTGTTAAAAAAAAGTAAACTAAAATAAATAAATAAATCAACTTATTTTCTTAAATTTATTTATTTATGAGGATACTTTCATAATCAATAGATAACTAATTTGCTGAAACTACCGATTATGAAAGTAGAAAAATTTGAAAATTTTAAAGTTTGGAAAAAATTATTTCTGGAGCTACTTTCCGAATCGGTAGATAACTAATTTGCTGAAACTACCGTTTATGAAAGTAGAAAAATTTGAAAATTTTAAAGTTTGAATTTTTTTATTTATGGGGCTACTTTCATAATCGGTAGATAACTAATTTGCCGAAACTACTGATTATGAAAGTAGAAAAATTCAAAAAATTTAAAGTTTAGGAAAATTTATTTTTGGGTCTACTTTCATAATCGGTATATAACTAATTTTTCGAAACTACCGATTATGAAAGTAGAAAAATTCAAAATTTTTAAAGTTTGAGAAAATTTATTTCTGGGGCTACTTTCATAATCGGTAGATAACTAATTTGCCGAAACTACCGCTTATCATAGTAGAAAAATTCAAAAATTTTAAAGTTTAGGAAAATTTATTTCCGGGGCTACTTTCATAATTGGTAGATAACTAATTTGCCGAAACTACCGATTATGAAAGTAGAAAAATTTGAAAATCTTAAAGCTTGGGAAAATTTACTTTGGGGATACTTTCATAATCGATAAATAACTAAGTTGCCGAAACTACCGATTATGAAAGTATAAAAATTCGAAAATTTTAAAGTTTGGAAAAATTTATTTTTGGGGCTACTTTCATAATTGGTAGATAACTAATTTGCCTAAACTACCGATTATGAAAGTATCAAAATTCGAAAATCTTAAAGTTTTGGAAAATTTATTTCTGGGGCTACTTTCATAATCAATAGATAACTAATTTGTCAAAACTACCGATTATGAAAAAAAAAAAAAACTCCATTTAGGGCTTGTTGTATAATCGATAATAATCGAAATTGTCAAAACCATCAATTATACAATGATTTTAATAAAAGTTATCGAAAAAAAGTTGATTTGTTTTTTTAAGTAAATAAATTAAAAATTGATTAATTAATTATAATTTAACAATAATACAACTAATTAACACTAGTTAAATTAGATGGATAAAGAGTTTTCAAAATAACTTCAAAATATTTTTATTTTGTTTTATCATGTAGCCCCTAATTTTTTTTAGGTCACCCTTAAAAACGCCGAGCTTAGATGGAGACTATGCGGAATGGTCGAAGGAATAAAGACCACTTAAACTGAAAAGAAATCAATGGAATTTTGATCAGTCAATAATACTTTAGAATATGGAATACTATGAGTATGATAACAGTTTTACCGACAAAAATACAAACATAATAACTCGTATATATATGAGATGCGACAAGCAAAAAGTAGTATGCCATATATCTGCCCAGGTAGCTATGGAAAGCCAAATCTGGAGGTAGGCGCTACTACTGTATAAAGCCAAATCTGGATAGCCGTTAATATAGGGGCCTTTGTTGTTAACGAATGTTCTAATTTTATCAAATGTTAATCATCATTGAGGGAGACTTTCACTTTCATTGATGAGAAGTTAATTGATTAGTATCACTTTCGCTTCTTTCATTCGATTAGTATTTCTTTTCTGTATATGTATCCTACAAGTTATTTATACCAACCGGTGATGTGCTTATAGTGATCAACTAGGGACTGTGATTTTAAGCTAAACAACAGGCTATCGTAGTTGATATTTGGAAATAGGTGATCTCAATTTCATTCTCCGGCCCACATACTGGACGTGGGAGATGTTAGATGAAATAGTAGATGTTTGTATCATTGTCAAATAGTATATGTGTGGGTCGGACATGCCGCTTCACAGTTATAGTCTTGCTGAATATGGAAGTTCGACTGATTTATTGTAGAAGCCATCTTGTTTATTGTAGAAACATTCTCGACTTATTTTGGAATCCCAGTTGGCTAATTGTAGAAGCCTTCTTGTTTATTTAAAAACATTCTGGACTTATTTTGGAAGCCCAGTTGATTTATTGTAGAAGCCTCCTTATTTATTGTAGAAATATTCGTAGGTTATTTTGGAAGCCCAGTTGGTTAAATAGGAAGCCCATTGGTTTATAATAGAAATGTACTGAGCTTAGTTTGGAAGCCCAATTGGTCTATTATAGAGGCCCATTCGGTTATTGAACTGGGATTAATTTAGAGGCCCGGTTGGCCTATTTTGGAAGTCATTTTGAGATGAACACAAATCTTGAGATGATAGATATAGATCTTTCAGGATATACACAAATCCTGAGAAGATTGGTATAGATCTTCCAGGATAGACATTAATCCTGAGAAGATAGACAAGGATCTTCCAAGATAGACTTAAATCTTGAGAAGATAGACAAAAATCTTCCAGGATAGATATAAATCTTAAGAAGATAGACATAAATCTTGAAAGGATACACTATGATCTTTTAAGATAAACACAAATATGGAGAAGATTGACATGGATCTTCTGGGACAGATACAAATATTAAAGGATAAATACAAATCCAGGTGGTTATTTGAGATAACTACAGCTAGATTTAATTTCTTAGTTACATACTATGTTTATAATCTTTGTACTACACATAATTTGTATTTCCCCAAAACATAGGAATTCATCTAGTCTTTCAGATAATTTTACTTAACAGAATTTGTATACAAACTTAGGAATTCTTTTAGCTATATTAGTCATTCTTTTTTTGATACTTGACAGAATTCGTATTCCATCAGAACTTAAGAATTCTCCTTGATATGAATTGATTGAATGTGTTTAGAAAGAATATAAGAAGCTATTGTTGAATGTGGTTGGATGGATGGTTAAAAGCTTTATGCATGTTATTTTGAAATGGACCGACCATGACTAATTTTGATCTGGTCAAAATTAGTCTGGCAGTAATTTCTTTTGATGTTGCGAAAAATTCGTAACGGCTGGCGTCTGTTACAACTACATTGTTACAAAAAATTCGTAACAACTTCAACCTGTTATGTAATTTCACATAGTAACGGCTTGCTGCTATTACAAAATACAGTTACAACCCAAATTTATAACGACCATATTATCGTTATAAAAAAAAATATAACACATCGATTGGCAATAGAAGATTGTCGTTACAACCCCGTTTTGCACCATTTTTTTTCTCGCAAAAAATGGTACAGTGATGTGAAGTTTCAAAATGTTAGATAGGAAGCGGGCACTGATGTACTCGAGGACCATTAATCTGGCCATCAAGAGTGAAATCAGTATACCAAACTAAGAGGTGGGTGGAGTGAGTTGGGTATGGTGTATGGGTGGCCCTCATGCAGTCAAAGAGAGAGCCCGAAGATATCCTTGGCGGTGTTTCTGTTTTTTAAGCCAGAAGAACCATAGGTCTCAAATTGTTCAAGTAATATTAGAACGTTGGTGGAAGACTACAAATACGTTATAATCAAGGATTTCAAATAGGGTAATTTTCTCTAATTTGAATTTTGGATTTTTATTTACTATTTTATATGCAAACTTTAGGATTCACAAAAATTTAGATTATGCAAATTTTAGAATTCACATAAATTTAGATTATGCAAACAAAATATAGATTAGCCGAAATTTAATTTTAAAATGTTGTTTTATAGGAGTTAATACCTTTAGATATGTACATGTAGACGAGAATATTATATGAGGGAAATATTGTACCATTTGACCAAGGAAAGTGGATGTCACAATCGACATGAAAAGAGCGCCTTCAATTGTACAATACTGACGAGGAAGGAACTGATATGCACAGACATGCATGTCAGTAGAATAAGAGTGTCTGGTCGAAGAGTTTCTAATAAAAATATGCTCTTTCCAATCATTTAGTTACAGAAGAGCTTAATCAATTTTAACCTATTTATATGTTGTTTTTTTGTTTGTCTTTTTTTTTTTTTTTTTTTGTGAAAAATGTAGTTCTCACATAGATTCTTTGGGAAAGATGCACAATTGTAAGATGTGCAAACTGCTGTTTTCACACATTCTTATGGTGTATAATGTAGTTATCACTGTTAACGTTGGTGAAAATAAAAAAATTCGTAGGAAATATATGTTACTAAACTTGCACTATACTAACAGATCCTAAAGACGTTGAAATCTTATCACAATATGTTAGATTGGTTTGGGAGCTACATCGTGATTATGAAGGAGCATCTAGCAACTTTGTGCGTGCAGTTCAAGCTGCTCCCGAAGACAGGTATTGTTTTAACTTTAAGTACAATAAATGGAGCATCTATGTATCGATATATACACTAGATATCCTAAGTACTCACCACTTTTACCTTCTTGTTAACTGCTGCAATATTCATGCGACATATACAATTTTCCTTTCGGAAGCAAAAGACTGTGAAGAAGAAGGCGAATAACCAAGTACCTCATCACACAATCTCGTAGGGATGACCAATTTCCATGGGGGAGATCTAGCCGCTGCAGTTGCTGGATTATAGTTAAATATATCATGAAGTATTTTAAAGCCAAACCGAGTCTGTTGTGATACTTCAAATTAATCAAGCAACAAAACAAATAAATGGGTTTAGCATCAGTGTACTTCAGCTATGGATTCGCCCATCATATTAGCCCCCGTCAATTCAGACCTCACTTCAGGCCTCGTCATTGTTATAAAACCTAGATGCATGTTCTAATCACAATATAAGAACATACAAATTAAAGCGGAAGTAAAAGAAATGGATTATAAATACCTCCAGCCATTGATCTTGAATCCTTGAGTTTGCCCTAATTTTGGTTGCTATGAACTTCGGTGCCAAACCCTCCTTCTCAATAGTAGATGGTGTATGCAGAATTGAGAATGGTTTTGGTGACCTTTCTGTTCTGTTTTCTATCCTCTGTAAAACTAACCCTAGCCATCATAGAGTAGTTGTGGATAGATATATAGTGGGTGGTTTTCCTAAAGGTGGGAGAGAGTAGTGGGGGATAATGGGGCTAATGGATCACATATCCTTTTTTCCCTTATTTTAGCCCATATGGGAAAAAGGCTAACAGTCATTTCATCCCTCGCTTCTCTTATGAGTTCATCCCTCACTTCCGAGCTCATTAGTTCAGTTCTCTTATGCGTCAACTTGTGCTGTGAACAAAACTTCAAAAAAAAAAACCAACCAACAAGGTATTGGTGTACTACTTGGAATTGATTTCAACTAAGATGGTGAAAAAATCAGCTGCCTTAACTTGTGATAATTGTATAAATTAAACTACGATAATTGTAATTATCACACGTAATTATATTTATCACATGTATTTCTAATTACAATTATCACACGTTGTCATAACTACAACTATGGGTGACTACTAAAAACAGCTAGAAATCATAATACCAGTAAAGTGATATTAGGAACAATAACAAGAACACATACAAGAACAAAAACCCTAAAAACCACCCAAAAAAAAAGTTAAGAAGAAACAAAAAAGAACGCTGATGACAATCATGAGTATTAACTTAACCAAGTCAGACGGCAAACCTATTTCGTGCATTAATTAGTCTCTACATAGGTAGAATCATTCAACAACAATAATCAGTATCAAAAGAAACAATAAACACAAAAAGATTATCTAATTATCCAAAAATACCGTAAAACCTTCGCTAAACCCTAACAAAGGTGAAGAAAAAAATAGAAAAATAAAAAAATAAAAAAATAAAATAAAATAAGGAGTAACAATGGAGTTTTTACATAAACCGATGAATAACAATAGAGTTTTTATAATAATTATAAAAGTTTAAGAATCTGAAAGATGAAAACAGAAAAAGAGAAACTACCGCCCCATAAAAACATCCATGACTAATTGACCGTGTAATGAATTTTTATTTAGATTTGTTTTTGTTAATAATACATAATTGATAAAGGTCAGTTTAGTTATCCATAAAAAAATAAAAATATCCATCAATTTAAAACAAGTATTATTAGTCGTCCATCTTTTATTTTGGGTTATATATATAAACCATCTAAGTGATGGGTTTATGAAGAGAGAGAAACCAAACTTGGTTTCCTTAGATATTTTCACTTTTTTTAATTATATAGAAGTATCAAATTCATAATTGAATGCCCAATCAGATTAATGACGGTCAATACTCTACCATGACTCATAAACTTCAACAAGTGTGTAAAACAAGCCATAACAATGTTACCATGCCATATATGGATTATCCAGAGTTCCAATGTGAAGAGGCTCAAAGGATACTACAGTTGAGCTTAAGTCGATCGGTGTTTTACAGTGCTCATTTGGTACTTCGGCGAAAGACACCTTCTACACCTACAAGGGAGAAGAAGAGTAAAAGCAATAAATCCACTTTCAAGCGAGGAGATTTCATATGAAGATTACGTGGTGTTGTTGCAAACTGGTAGAGAATGGGAACATGATGAGTTGGTCGTGGATCCTGTTGATATGAATGATTATTTTCATTGGTTCAGTATAATTTGCAAGCCTAACATTGCTATGGAGCCATAAAATTTGGGTGGGATGGGATATGCCAGCTTTAGATAGATTGTCACTTGATGCCGATATTTTTCCTTCCCAACCTCCACCATTAACACCCGCTACCTTTGTGTATCCCAGTATTCAGAGAGGTTCATCTTGTTCATCAGTTATGCCCCCGTATGATTCAGAGATGCAGAGAATTGATCCACAAGGTGAGACTATCACAATTCCAATTGTTTCTCAACCTCTCGTTTAAACTATCCATATTTGGGGGTATAAGCTATACAGGAGGAGTGGAAAAGTAGGACGAACAAATTGTATTTGAAATCATAAAGAATTGAGAAATATTACTTGCAGCAGATGATCCAAATGATGAACAACATTCATTTTGAAATGCCTATTACAAAATCATCCAGCCGTGCAAGTCTTAGCCGTGGAAACCCGTCAAAAAAATGGTACACTAGAAGTCGTGCAAGAAACTCAAATAACATATAGTGTCCTTGATGATGCAGGGGTTCTAGAAACTCCTAGTGGTGGTCCACTCTTTCGGTATGTTTAGACCCCGACTGCTACTCCAGGAGGATCATTTAGCCTTTATGCTCAAAATTTGTCATTCGAAATGTCAGATATATAAAAGCGTTGGGGAAAAGAAAACCCCACTAACTAGTCGACCAGGTCATGAAAGGTTATATATCTAACAAAATCCAAGACCAACAACTATGGAAGCAAAAAATTAAATGGACCTATCCCGGTGAGAGAGTAAGCCGTATTAGTACTGACTTCCCAACTCCAGATCAGTAGATTGACATCAAGAAGGGACCCTGGCTAGGTACCTCGAAATAAGACCTGTCACAACACCAATTTAGAATATGAAACTATAGTCCCTAGTGAGGTGGTGAATGCCATAAAAAGTATGAAACAATGATAAGAGGGATAAATTAAGAGCAAAAATAGGTTAGGAAGTTTAGAGTTCAACTCCCAGATCAGAAGTAAATTGAAAAGATAAAGCTTTAAAATATCTGGAGTTTTGAAAAAGCTAAAGATAATAAAAAAATAAAAATAAAAGATGTACATAACTACAAGCTGAAGATAAAAATGGAAAAATTAAAATCATTCAGAGTACTCAACTGCAGGTACATAACTGAGAGAACTATTATCCATACAGGTACATAACCGAGGGTACTATTGTCCATATACAAAAGTTATCAACTAATAACTGAGTAGAGTAAATTTATCAATACACAAAAAAGATAGCTGAACTAAAAAAAGGGCAAGAAAAAAATAAAGAAACTCAAACAGGTGCAAATGTAACAAAATAAATAAACAATCCATAACTAAAAAAAAAGCGAAGGAAAAATGATTCAATTACCATTTAGCCAGCAAAAATTACAAAGCAAAACAAAAGGTATACATATAGACAAAAAAAAATAAAAAAAGAAAAAAAAAAGATAGAGCTCATTACATTTAAAACGTTTATCTGGGAAAGGAATCATCTTTATCAGAATCGCTATCAGAATTCCCACCTGACGAGATATTACTTAAATGATCTGGAGAAGCTATAGTTGAAGTTACCCTTTTCTGAAAATTCACCAGCTGGATCAACCGTGCTATGATAGAAGGCTCAGCTAGAGAGATATCAGTGCTTGGAGTAGCTAGCTGAGAAAATGATGGTTGACCAAATAAGATATCAGGCTTAGGATATGGTGGAGTTGAATTAGATTTATCCTGAGATTAAGGACCAGGTGATGTATCCCCTCCTTGTTTCAGTAAAGAAATTTCATATTTCAGCTGATTAATCTCCTCATCCTTCTCAACTAATTAACTTTTGAGAAGACCCTCAGAGGTCTGGGATAAAACTAAATCTGATTTGAAATTCTTAATCTCCTTGAGATAACTTTTGAGTTTTAACTCATTATCATCGCTACGAGCTAAGATACTATTTGTATGAACGCCTACAAGAAATAAAAATAACTATAAAAATATGTAATAATATGCAAATTGTTAAAAAAAATAGTAATAATAATACATCTAAAGTATATACTAGCTGATACCAATGTTGGCTAATTCCAGATCTAAGAGTTGATGATAAAGTATGTTTGCAAGCAAGCAAATCATCAACTCTGGGAGCATTTATAAGGAACTAATAATAAAGCTCAGCATCTCCCTACTACAAGGTAGTCAAATAGCTGAAACAATTCAAAAATTCATCTTGATTATCTTCCTTCTTCTCCAGAATTTTAGAATGAAGCTGGGGAGCGACTCTAGAATGAAATCTCTTCTTATTAGAAACTGGAATTAAAGAAGAAACAACCAAAGCTTAATTTTTTGCAGTTTCTCTTGTTTCACCATTAGTACTAGTAAGAACTATAACACTATCAGGATTAGAGCAATCTTCTGGCAGCTCACCTCCAGCTGTGTCGTCAGGTACAGCTGAATCTGGTTGAGACACTTTAGTTTTCTTCCTGGAAAAAAAATGAAACAAATGCGAACTAAAAATAAATAAATACATATACAAATAAGAGCTGAAAACTGGAAAAATATTGACCTGGGACGCTTAATCTTAGCAGGCTTGGCTGGATTCAAGCCTGAATCTGGATGAAATTCAGTATATCGGAATCTAGCAGTATGAATCATCCAAACGATTGAAGACCTTGTCAAGGCATTTGAAAAAGTATATGATCTTATTTAGAGAAGGAGCAGGAATAGGAATGTCACCCGAGTCACACAAAATAGAAGTGCATTGATAAGCAAAAAGGTGTTGACAATGGCTATGAAATAAATAGCTTGGAAAAAAACTGAAAAGCTAGAATACTTACAAGTCCTCGTTTTATCATTAAAGTTATTTCTAACTCGTTTATCTTCAGCAGTAGGAACCCGACCGAATTCCCAATTACCTGACATAATAATGTGATGAATCTTATTTCCAGCATTGGAGCAACGAGATTTCTCTTATGTACTAAAATGCTCGATATCGAGACTGTTATTTGGAAATTTCCTACAAAGATATTTTTGTTTAAAAGTCTTCCAGGAGATTTAATCAAATATCTTTGAAAGATATCGAATGCAGTTACTCTATTGGAATCTTTAAAAAAACGAATTGTTGAAGGAAATGACCTTATTCATTGAATGAAAAAAATTTAAATTCATCTGGCCAGGCACGAGATCGAGCAGTACGAGATATTCATGAATGATAGAAGGAAGGGGGAAAGTAATAACTTTGAGATGATACTTTGAAATCAATAGTTCACCTTCAGAATTGTTATTAATTTTTATTATTGAAAGATGATAGGGATTAGGAAAACAAACTTGCAAATTATGTTCTTTGAGGAATGAATAGTTTTCATGAATTTTGGATAATGATTCACCAACATTTATGGGAAGAACATTTTGTCCAACCTCAATATTTTGATAGATATCCAAGGTATCATCTCGATCATCCTGAATATCTTGAGCGGAAGAAGTAGTAACATCTTGATCAACAACGAATACAGAAACTTGATCAATTTGATTTTCTGAACTAAAAGACATTAAGGTATGATGAAAATGGGAATAAGTTTTGTGATGAAGATTGGAAACTGAAACGTTGAAAAGATTGACAATTCTAAGATTTATAAATTATGACTAGAAATCGCAACTACCCCTTTTGTATGAAAGAATTTTTTTTGGGGAAAAGGGAAATAACCTAAACACGTGCAGACTGCACCTCATTATTAAACAATAAGAGTATGACATGTGTAAAACTAAAAGCTCATTATGAGCAGTAACTTAAACACGGTCTTTGGGTAATAATCATTTACTAAAATGGTGAGAACTTTTCATATTCTGATGAAGGTGAACAAATTTTAAACAAGCATTTGAAATCGTGTTAATAAAGAAGCGGGATAATAATAGATGACATTAATAACAACCATATAAATGATAACCTATGAATAAGCGATCTAAAAGGTCAAGGAAGTCTAAGAGTCAGAAAAGTTTTAGCAGAAAAATAGGCAATGAAGTTGAATTTACAGTTGAATTAAAAACTAGAGATGAAACTAATTTTCGATGAAACTAGGGGAAAATACGAGGTGTTAATCATCAAAAAGATAATCCAAAAAGTATTTCATAGAAATAAGAAGCCGAAAATTCATCAAGACATGGGAACCAAGTTCTAAGGTAAACTAAAATCAACTGTAATAACAATGAAATTAGAAAAACTGTATCAACTATAAAATTATAACAGTTGTACCAGCTATATTCAAGGCACTTATTTCATATAATTTACAGTTTAGTTAAATCTAAGTCTCAAACTAGCTTGAATAAAACTGGGGGAAAATATGTAGAGGAAAAAATATCACATCTACCCATAGATGTTAACCATCAGCCCCAACGGCTGAAAGCTAAGAAGAAATCTAGAGTCAAGACCGATTATCACCTGGATCACATGATGATAGCTAAAGTCATGGGATAACAACTCAAATTATAAAAACATGATAACAACTATCTGGACTACAAAGCTGGGAGTTGAGAAGATAAACGTCTTGGTCAAAGAGCTATTTAGGTATTAGAGATTTAGATTTCGGAGCTGGAAGCAGTGGTTATTTGTAGCTGACAAGATTAACACCTGAAGAAGATGGAATATGCAAGAGTACAGATCAGACGTCTTTAGGAAGAGGCAGGAAATATAAAGTGATCTGATGGGTTACCGTGGATACGTGAAATATAATTAGTCCCCACTAATCACTCAATAAACATGTGGATCATTTTTTGTATATATAGCCAGTGAGGCTCATTTTGTAAACATAATACATTCTTATCAATAAACTTAATATTTAACTTCTCCCTCCTAATTGTTTTCTTCTGTTGTACTCTTCTTATTCATCCCCGTTAACGGTTTCATAATCCTAATTTGAGATTCTAGATTCTAAATCTAAGTACAGTATCAAACAATTATTCAATCAATTCACATTCAAATCGTAATATAAAATTTGTGAAAGTATGAATTCTGATTAGAAAATCATCGAACCTTTATTATAATCAACTAAAATCAGTCTCGGAGTAGAGCATGGTAGTTGAGTATAAGAATTTACCGAATAACCCTTGAAGATTGAATAACAATAAAGACATCTACGAGGACTTCGTCAACACATGCACGTGAAGATTAACTTTCTTATTTACTCATTATTTCTATCATTTTATCTACTGAGATAATGTCGTATGGATTTAGTATAATTGATGAATTGCAAAAAAAAAAAAAAAAAGTTATGATTTCAATCTTGTACTTGAAAATCTTTGAAACATGAATTCCATATTTGGATATTCATAGGTTTATCGCTTTTGAGGTCGAGAACAATTTATTGTTCAAAAAACTATTTATGCGGAAATACAAACCTAAAAATATCAAGAAGTACCAAGTTCGCAAACTTGTTCACTAACTGATTTTCAGTTCGCGAAATGAATTATAAAACTTATTTTTTAGTTCGCGAACTGGAAGAAAAACTTGATGTTCCTAGAAACTTTCAAAAAATGTATCGTTTACAAACTGATTTATCAGTTCACGAACGGTACACTTTTGGTTATGTTCCTAGACACTTTGAAATATGTTAATGTACACAAACTAACTTTATCAGTTCACGAACAGTACACTTTCAAGGTAGTTTCTGTACACTTCAAATAACTCATGTAAGCAAACTTATTTTTCAGTTCATGAACTAGCATTTTTTAGGTGTTACCGAACTTCAATATCGCTTGATGGTTCACAACCTTTTTTGGTCCGGTGTGAGCTAACTTTTTGTACGGGTCTTTAACCGAAAATACACGGGTGCACATTCTTTTTTGTAACTCAAGGAAAATTTCGCACATGCTTACACATGGTTTCCCTTTTTTTGGAATACTCCTATATTGAGAAGTTAAGTTTGCTTGGGATCAAAGTAATTCCTAAACATGGGAACTAGTTTACGAACTTGAGTTGTCCTCAAGAAAACAATTGCTTTGGATCACAATAATTAATAAATATGGAAACAAGTTCACGAACTTACTTTGTACCCAAAAAAATATTTGCTTGAACTTTAAGCAATCTAGCTTAATTCATCATTTCAAATAGAGGACTCTCTGCAACCTAGAATCTTAATCCTGGCACGTTGTGTCCTAGTTGCGGCTAGAGTCATCCTCTAAAGACATAGGTTTCTTTATGAAACTGTATTAGGTTACGACTTTTAACAATAAGAGATTCGTGAAGCCCGATCAGACTATCTTTTACCTGATAGATCCTTGATATCCAGAATCTTACCTTGATCATCGTAGTTCTTGTTCTAAATACATGTATCTTCTGCTATACGAAGAACTAATGATTAGGGAATAATATCGATAGAAATTATAAAGTGTTCTTCGCCTCAAACTTTGTAACTCTACGAGTTTGATATCTAAACTTGTGTTAGATTGATCTTGTGAGGTAAAATCGATTAGGCATCTCTATAACCATTTGAAGAGAGTAAGCTATCATAATTATTGAGGTTTGCTTGATATCTTTTACCTGATAGATCCTTGATATCCAGAATCTTACCTTGATCATCGTAGTTCTTGTTCTAAATACATGTATCTTCTGCTATACGAAGAACTAATGATTAGGGAATAATATCGATAGAAATTATAAAGTGTTCTTCGTCTCAAACTTTGTAACTCTACGAGTTTGATATCTAAACTTGTGTTAGATTGATCTTGTGAGGTAGAATCGATTAGGCATCTCTATAACCATTTGAAGAGAGTAAGCTATCATAATTGTTGAGGTTTGCTTGATATCTTCTTTTCTCTTGAAAATATCTTATAAGAAAATATATTTTTATTACTTTGATTGAAACATATCTAGAGGAAATCAATAGGTTACCTGTTAGAAGTAGGTTAGTTAAAGTCTTCATTTCGGCTGAAGCAACTTCTAGGCATGTAAAATACGTCATCTAGGGAATAAAGTGCATATCTAGGGTCTTGCGAGATTGAAGAGACGTAAATATCACGACTGAAGTTGAATTTCTTAGAAGGTTGATTCGGTCTCAACTGTATTCCAGTCTGATAGTAGGCTAGTATCTGTATTGGCTTAATATAGTGTGGTATTCAAACTGGACGAAGTTCCTGGGGTTTTACTGCTAGATTGTAGGTTTCCTTGTTAACAAAATTTATGGTGTCTTGTGTTATTTCTTTTCCACATGATATTGTTTATCTGTACGTATAATTGAAATATCACAAGTAGTACGTTAATCAACCTAGATAGTTTTTTAGCTCAATTGTGAAATTCCCACAAGACTTGTTCTCGTTGAACTTGTATCTTGAAATATAGATTGCAAGACTTATTCTTGTTGGAATTCGGATCTTGAACAGTTCAGGTACATACTAGATTGACCTTGATATACAATCACGAACAAGGATATTATTATGTACGTATTGGTTGTACAAGGATCGTCCATACAGGTTCACGAGCAAAAAAATTGATGGTGTACAAGGTACCCTGTCCTTTTCACTCCCTATACTACTCAAGTTCTCTTTCCATTTTTTGTCTTCGATAATTAATACAACAAAATCCACAATTATACATCATCCAAGGTTAGATTAACATGAAATGCACAAACTTCAACAACTTTTCAATATGCCAATTACATCAACCACCTCTATCTACCTTGGAGTCCACTTCAAAGTAGGGTGAACATCTCGATACATCTTTGCACCTCTAATTCAACGGCTGGAACGAAAAACGAAATGATGGATGACAAAATGGCTAACACCAGCAGGAATGTTAGTTCTCATCAACTCTTCCCTCACTCCTACTTCCAACCACCTCATGAAAATGCAACTTCTCCCACCCAAGTACATAAACATATAAATCGTATTACCGGGATTTTTTTAGGGGGGCATGACTCTTCAGCTAGAAAGCTTCACCCCTTAGGATAAGACAAATTAACCAAACCAACAACTGAATGAGGGTTGGGCATTAGAAAAAGTAGTGTCCATAACAAAGCCTTACTAATGAAAAGAGTCTGGAGTATGCATGAGCAGCCTAACTTCATCTGGGCTAGCCTCTGTAAAGAAAATATCTTTAAAACAACCCATTTTTCAGGACACGGTAGTCAACCCATCGTCAATCAATCCACAATGGAATCAACTACATCCATCATACCTATCGTTAAAAAACATATATTTCATCATATCGGAAATGGTTTGACAACCTCTATCCAAGTGAAATAGATTCTGAAGTTTACAAACCTTGATCCTGCACAATGTTATCCTATTCGGACAGTAACAGACATCATAGATCATATAACTCATAATTGGATACATGACAAGCTAATAAACTCACCTACCCTCGCATCCCATAGAATCATACATATTCACCTACCTCCAGATATGATTATCTGGCCGCACACGAGTTCTGAAAGATACACTACAACATACGGATACAAATGCCTCAACCAAGCAGAAAATCAGTCGCATCATAACCCCCTTTTAACCACCAATTTCTTATGGACCATGTGCTTCAAAAATACAATTTTTCTTGTGGAAAGCAATTAATGAAGGTCTATTGACCTTCGCTATTTTAAACTGTATCCACCTCACTAACACCAACATATGTCTGCATTGGAATACTGATCCAGATACGGCTATTCACATTCTCCTTATGCCAAATCGTTGATATAACTTGGGATACCCTTCTCACTCGAATATTAAATCAACCAAATACCGCCTATATTTTCTCTAAATATTAATCTAACCCCCCAAACAACAATCCCTCAGCTTCTACAAACAAAATTCCCAACCTCAACCACCACCTCGTTTTGCTTCCTGTTTTGGTCCTTGTGGATAGCCAGAAATAAACTAATTTATCCCCAAAACCAATCAAACCCAGATAACATTATTCATATGGTGCTCAATATTCAGCATGAATTCACTTAGGCAAAGGAAATCTTGCCTCATGTGCTACCTGGTATGCCATTATCCGTAAACCCATCATACACCACAAGATCAACAACTATTTCAGTAGGCTGGGTCAACCCTAGCCTAGATTGGATTAAGATCAATACTGATGGGGTGACTTGGGGATACCTGGGAATTGCATGTGCAAGCTTCATATGCAGGGATTCAGCAGCAACACATGTGGTGGTGGTGGCACAACCTTTAGGCATAACCAGGGAGCTACTAGATGAAACATGTGCTATGTTGATGGCATCCAGAACAACTTTAAAGAGGAATCAGTCAAAAGTACAATTTGAAATAGACTCGGAAAACCTGCTACGCTTCATCGACTCTAATACTGAAGCACCAATTGGTATATAACTGGAATAATTATCGAAATCAAGCAGAGAATACTTCCTCATTGTACTATCCAACATAACTACAGGGAACAAAACCAGGCAGCAGATGTTCTAGCGAACTATGCGACAGATGGAAGCCAATTGGGAAACCTCTCTAAAATAATCTGGGATCATACGATCCCATCTTTTATAAACCAAATTGTATCAAATGACTTTATGGGTTTTTTTTTTTGACATGCGAAAGCCGAACCCAGACCCCTACCAGATTCCAGCCAGGCAGACTGACCCCACTGCCAGACTTACCCCACCAAACTCAACTATACAACTGCATTTATACAAACCTTTACGGCGGAGATTGAACCCCTAACCCCCTTCTTACTAGAGTTGATGAAAAACCATTAAACTACAAGTATAGATCCCTTTATAGATATGATATTCCCTCGTATAATTGTTTCCTAATTGAACAAAGAACTTCATGGTTCACAAAAAAATAATTATAAAAAATATCTATGTTTTCGATAAAAATTAAAAAAATCATATTTGATGAAAATTAGTTCAAACTGCCAAGTTAGCAAAACCAAACAAGCAAAGAAAATTTACATGTCAAGCTTAACTAATACTGTTAGGCACCCCTAATCTGTCAATCATCATTGCTTATGCAAAGTGGAGAGATTTCTGTAATTTTCTATTTTGTTTTTCAGTTCCTATTAATATGTTTTTCACTAGTTTTGTCTGGATCTATTATTAGTTTATAGTTAGTTTCTAATCATTTAAACGGGTAATTATACGAGGAGGATCCTAGCCAATTTTATATTGATACTGAAAAAATAGTTTGAATTTATCATATTTGCGGTACACACACATAAGAAAGCACAAACTAAACTTTATTTCTTGTAATGACCATTCATTTCATGTAAAATATGTACCCTCCTCTAGTTCTATGCGAAAGTTTGTAGAGAACTCCAAATCTAAAAAGTAGAATATCCCATTTCGGGGTGAATGAAAAACAATAATCATCGACAAACAAGACTTAGGATACGAATAGGATTTAACATATGCAAAAACACTCGTATCAAATGGTGAAGAGATCAAAAAGTAGACTGCTTTGATGTTGCATAAATATCCACTAGTGAATTACCCATGCCATGATGGCACAGCATTGATGCTAACGGTGACGCTAGTGGCGGCGGGGCTGGTGGGGGAGGTGGTGCTGGTGCATCAGGGTCGACATTCACCAATTGGTGCATCACCCATTGGCTACTGCTCTTTGCTGATAGCACGTGGCGATGCTGGTGCTGGTAGCATAGGTGTTGTAGGTGTTATGGCTACTGCCTTCATTGGTGCATCACCCATTGGCCACTGCTCTTTGCTGATGTCAGTCAGATTTGACTGACATCAATCAAATAGACACAAAGAACAGTTAAACCCTCTAATATGATAAAAAGAAGTTGCTAACATGATAAGGTTAAATCTGAAGATCCAACAAATTTTCCTTAAATACTGATAGAGCATTGGCCATTCAAACCTCAAAGGTGGTGGCACTGGACCTTATAGTGCGTTCTCAAGATGGACATATTACACTGGCTCTAGACTTCATATATTCTATAGCTGAAATTTAGGATCTTCTCAATACCGACAATCTACTTAACAACCAACTGAATAACACAGCAACATCCTATGAGATTACTTATGCAACCTCATTCACTCAACATTGATAATACAGTAATAAACCACTAACTAACTACAATTGTTCCGAAAAGGAATGGTATGAACATGAGCATATTGAAGTAACTAATATCGTAAACGCTTGGTTGGCTAGACTACCATTCAAGATTAAAACAACATATGCAATATTACCACCAGAAAAGTTTTAAGAGAAGTATTACCACCTAACAGATTGAAAATAAAAGAGGTGAATCCCATGACAGGTGATAATATGCAGAGAAAAATCATCTATCCCAACCCCAGAGCAAGTGAGCAAATAGCTATAATTACAAACCAAGGCATTGCATGTCTTTCAAGAGCACTTTGTGTGAGTAGAGAAACACAACAGACATAACACGATGCAATATATAATGAACTATTCAGAAACATTTTTTGAGAACATATGGCATACGATGCATCAATGCTCATAGTCGAGAAACATAATTCAGAAAGTTGTAAAATTGTTGTAAAATTGCGGAAATGAGACAATGGGGTTGTGTAAACACCATCACCACAGCTTATGGGTTGTAAAATTGTTGTATATGTTACCCCTAACTACACCATTCCAGTCAATCAAGAGCTTTCCAAACCTAGCAAACAACAACATAAACCCTTCATAATCCAAAAAATCCCAAATTTTGTTACTAAATTCAAATTGGATATGCACTGAAGAACAACTGATTTGCTATAAAAAAGTACATAGCATGGTATCATCTAGAATTCAAAAGGGTATATATTGATGCGGTTTCTTCTATATCGATTTGTATACAGATTGCAGGACAAATATGCTGTCAAAATCCAAATTATACACTGAAGATATGAAACCACTCACTTAACAAAGTATCGATACTACCTCAATAATCCATACTCCATAGCACTCGAACAACTGCACCAAGACCTAGAGATGCAGTAAGTGGAAATATTTAGAGTTAAAAGTGCAAAGAGAGAAGTTGAAGAATCGAAGTATATAAGAGATAGGGGATGCAAGAAAGGCTCTGCTGCAGAGGTAATAAACAGTGTGATTGCACACAAAACACTGAAATGAACAATAAAAACTATTACAGCAAGACATCCCTTAAACCAATTCAAAACCTGTATCCGTCAACCGAAACTCGATAATAACGAAACAATTGCATTATACATACACATGCAAACTGTTAAAGTTCTCTGGGAATATTGAATGTTCAATTTCCATGTAACTCAGCTATTAAGCAGGTTCTAAATTTTCATGCTTAATATCATTACAGAGAAAAATATCAGGCTAGACCAAAGTGTAAAGATATTTGTGGCTATGAACCCAATCCCACATAATCTACATACTATATCATAAGTATTCTCCAAGACCAATTAATCAATGATTATTACTGTCCACCATTAATAGTTTTGCATCAGAAACACGAAAGAAATGGAATCCAATTGGTACTGTTATCTGGAGCTGATGATTTTTTGTGCTTGGTATTTCCACAAACAGTTAAGTGTCTTACAAAAATCGAAATTGGGAATAACCCAAAAATTTAACACAATGGTACTGTAATAGTTGGATTTGAAATCGAAATTGGGAGAGATGTAAGAATTGGATTTGAAATCGAAATTTTGAGTTGAGAAGTAACAATAGTACCTGAAGTAATTGATTATGATTGTGTATGAATTTGGTGGACTAAGGTCCCAACAGCTGATGGTTTAGTGGTGGTGGTGGTGAACGAATGAATAGGGTTAGTTGTTGTGGTAATGTTAATGCAGCTGAACTTCTGGGTTATTGATTTTTGTGAGAATGTCTGTGAACTTCTGGGTTATTTGTTGTGAGAAAGTCTGTGAACCAATCGTTAACTAATTCAATCAGTATTTCAATAAATTCACTAAATTACTAATTTAGAGTTTGAAATCTGATTTCATTTGATATTGAAGATGGTGTTAAACTGCTAATGGTGATTTTATGGTAGTGGTGTAGAAGGCAGAGGAAGAAGTCGTGCTTAAATCGATTGAGAAGTGGACTGGAGATAATGTTAAGCTGTTAATTGTGAGTGGTGTAGAAGGCAGAGAACGAAGTTGGTAGTGGTGGTGGTGAAGGTTGAAGGAGGTGGAGGGAGGGTGGTGACCGGTGATTCTCCTCTGGTTAGGGTGGACTGTGGAGGAGGAGGAAGAAACGATGATTTGTTTTTGACAAAACATCGATGGCGGTTTTACCCCTACTTTTTGTAAAATTTACGACAAATGATTAAAGAGATACATAAAACACGGAGGGGTATTCGCGTCATTTTCTTTAAGTCAACTATGCCCCTTGTTTTGTTAGAAATTACACTACTGTACACTATTTTTCAGTGTAAACAAAATACATGGGTGGGTTGTTTTAGTCCAAAAAACAAACCAACCATACCAACCAAAAAACACTGTTTTTGCTTTATTAAATCAATAAAGAGAAAGTAAACAATATTGTGATACATTTATTTCGATACAACCAAACAGATTGATGCAAACTGGATGCAGTATCATTTGGTATAAACTTCTCTAATGCTGCTCATCAACATTTGACGTTAAAAACACCAGCAGTGAAATAGACGGGGGTAGGGGTAGGGGCCGGGGAGTCTTTTTGGTTGAAAACTTTTCTGATAATTACATGTGAGAAAGAATTGGATCCCACAATAATTGTAGTTTTTATTATAGGTGGCAGCGCCCACAGATCCCCATTAAAAAAATGTGAAAAGGTTATTATTTCATGTGGCCCTCCGATGTGGATCATTAAAGATAAAGGAGAATCAATCATAAATGCAAGTTCCATCATGATATTTATTTATTTTTACTGAAGATGATTTTGAAGAGGTTACATCTCCAATACTAAACGAACTTTATCGGCTCTAAGAGCAAGGATTATCCCTTTTAAATCGAAATAGTGGTTAGGTGAAAGAATATTTTCTGTACTATAAGATAGTAGAGAAAAAAAAATCTAGACAGATGAATTTTTTTGTCTAACTTTTAAAATTGTTTTTTTATCAAAAAAATAATTTGACGGATGAAGTTTTTTCATCTGGATTTTAAACCTATCAGAGCCGTTTGATATTTCCCTAGAAACGTTGGATGAAACTTTTATCCAGACGAGAAAACTTCACCCGTCTGGGATCCAAACGGTTGAAGATCACCCGTCCAGTGAAGACTGTATGGTTGATAGATTTTAGGTGAAAGACTCTCTTCACTACCCATAGTAGAAGCTAATTTATTCTTTTTGGATAAAATTTATTCACTTAGAAGAAGAACACTTTACCTATAATTTTTGTCCTTAAGATGATTAAAAGAAAACATACTCCTACACTTTACTTGTTGAAGGTGAGATATGTATATAAATTGCATTTAGCCCAACGGAATTTTAGCTCAACGGTGAACAAGGTGTTCACGTGAAAACATGTACGGGTTAGCACCGTAAAAACGTGCATCCTACCATGATCATTTGTCTCACAAAGGTATGTGCAAATTTTCAAACCCCTCTTCTTTGACATAATTCAGCGGTACTGAAAATAAAACCATGGGCGCAAAGGATAAATTTTCTAGGTTTATCACATCATAGATAGACCTCTGGAGAATCGAAAGGTTACATGTTTGTTAAAGTCATACATACGGATACGGTATCATAATTAAAGAAGATGCATGTATCCTCTAAAAATCTTTTATGTCCGCTAATAGAGAATCATATTTTCTTCCACAAAATAATTATATGAAAGTGAGAAATATGCTAATCCAACTTATTCCAACATTGCCACGGAAAGATTAAGCAAACAACTGACAACCCCATCAATGGAATTGTTGCTAGAAGTGCATTTTTTGCTACTAGCAAGGTTGCAGACCTTTGGAACAGATAAACTCTCCTGATTTAAATTCATGGGCTCTTAAACTTGGGTGTGTCACCTATACGATTCCTTTCATATATCTTGGAATGCCTCTTGGAACTAAGACCACTGCTAAAGCTATTCGGGATCCTATTTTGCTTAAGTTCGAGAACAAGCTTTCGATCTGGAGACAACGTACTCTATCCGTAATGCCGATACAACAAGGCGAATGCGATCCACCAACATGCTGCAACCATTAAGACTCATAACTCAATATACGATCATCTTTTCCATTTGGTTTGGTATAGCAATAAATGATACATACACTGATACACAACAACTTGGTATGTCCTTTCTGTACGTGTGTCTTATGCCTTTGAATATACGCAACAGCTTCAAAATACTCCATGTCCTAGTCCTTAGCATGACGTCCCACGGGATTCTCGTGGTTTTAATAATAAGAACAAAAAGTTTAATAGGAAATTACAATCTACCCCCAAAAAAAATTTGATCTCTTTCTCTCAACCTTTTCCTATATTTAACAAGAAGTATGGGTAAAACTGAGAGGGATAAGAAGAAACAGGGATACTAAAGATCAAACATAGATCAAAACTAAATCCAAGCGAGAGAGAATAAACAACAACAACAACAATGGTTACCACTTTTACAGAGAAACAAGAAGCTTTGGTTAAGGAATCATGGGAATTAATGAAACAAAATATCCCTGAATTGAGTATTCGTTTCTTTAGCACGTAAGTTATTATTTCGCCAACAATTTTTACTAATTTTTATTTCTCAGTGTTTATGGCCAGTGGGGTTTCTGAAATTTTGATTAATTTTTCGCGATTCTAAGGGTTAAATCTTTTTCTATAATCAGGATACTAGAGATAGCACCACAAGCAAAGCCTATGTTCTCGTTCTTAAAGGATACAGATGAAATTCCACAGAACAATCCTAAGCTCAAAGCCCATGCTATGAAGGTTTTCAAGATGGTTAGTAGTAGTACTCTTTTAACTATTAAACCATCCTTAAATATTTTGTTTACCCTATTTCGATTACTAATTTCAATAATAATTTTGATTTTCATGAAGACCTGCGAATCAGCTGTGCAACTACGAGAGAAAGGTGAAGTTGTCGTTGCGGATAGCACGTTATCATACTTGGGTACTGTCCATGTTAAGAAGGGTGTTATCGATCCCCATTTCGAGGTACACACGAAATTAAAGTGCCAATCAAATCTGGTTGCTTAATTAAGATTTCATGTCATTTAATGATATTATTATGATGGTTATTAATTATTAGGTGGTGAAGGAAGCACTGTTGAGGACACTGGAATCAGGATTAGGAGATAAGTGGAATGATGAAATGAAATGTGCTTGGAGTGAAGCTTATGACCAATTAGCCACTGCTATCAAAGTTGAGATGAAAGAAGAGAGGGCTAAAGCAGATGCCTAATAAATCAATTCAAACTTTCACTTTCAACTTAATTTGGTATTTGGTGATGATGCGTGTGCTTCCTATTACATGTTTTCCTTTGAATAATGAATTATTATTAATCAAGATTTGAGTGTGATTCTTGATTGAGTTTGTGGTTTGTTCAAATTTTTTTGTTTGTTTAATTTTTTGGGGACCATGGGGGTTGCGCACTGTTTGTTTGTTAACACTTGAATCCAATTCCCCTGAAACTATTGGTTGTGTCATGTGTGTGGATGATATTTTGAGCCACTGCCATCTCACAACTTTACTTTGCGGATAGCCATATGCCCAGTATATCAGCTGGATTTTTTTTCATCATCGAACAAAAAAGATTTAGAAAATATATATATTTAAAAATTAATTTTTATTTTTATTCTTATTAAAGCATTTTTAATAGCCATTTTTATTAATGATGAATTTTTTTTTAATACAAATATTTTTTAATCTCCTCATAGCCATTATAGGCATATTCTTGTTTTCATTAAAACTTTTCTTGGACATGATTTTAAAATCACATTTTAGTAGGAAAATTAAAACAACGAGTTTTTTTATGTTTTTGATTTTAGATAAAAAATAAATTTTAAGAAAAAAAAATAAATGTGCGATCATCTTTTACTTTCAACAAGTGTGATTCTGAACAAGAATAGAAATATAGAAGTATCATATTCTCTCACAGTGCAAGAGTGATTATAAAAGAGATTTTACTCGGTTGTTTTATCTTGGGGACGATGCGACATTGAAGAATTGCTTGCACAATCTTGGGCAGAGCCGCGAAAGGTCTTAAAGAGAGCGATCTCATCGTGACTCATCCATAACATTGTTTTGTTTGGTTTTTCTGATTGTTTTGCAGGAATTTTCAGCAATTGTTCCAACAATTTTAAAACGATTTCTTGTGCCATAGAGATCAAACGAGAAACTATTGTTGAAACACGATAAGTATCATTGTGTATTTAGTTTTATTGAATCATTACGGTATAATTATTCATTAACAATTTAATACGATGCTTGGAATTTTTAGGTTACTTGATAACTAAAATTGAATTTTGATGCTTGATCCGAGTAGACAAGAGTTTTAACATTTTATAAAGTTTTATGTATATATCTTTTATAAAAATGAATTCATTCAAGATATTTTTACTGGATATATTAGACATCTCTAAGATCATCCATCTTAACTTTCAGAATTTTTGGAGTCTGAAAAGTATTTTTGCGGTGTTTTTCAAAATTTTATAACATAGCTAAAAATAACTAACTAATGAGCATAAATTAGTTCCGTTTGAAATCGTTTATTCTGATCTCTACATATTTATTTTGAACTTTTGTATAACATGAAACTTGTAGATTACAAACTTATCTTCAAACCCTGTTTTGAATTTCTTTATTTTAAACTATAGTTTGAGAGATATGGTGATTTTAAAATCATTGTGCATGTTTGTCCAAATATATGAGATGTGATATTGAGATTAGAGATTAAAAAAGTAAAAATGTTACATGGAGATCATATGTTTTTGTTTCTAGTACTTATTTCATATATTTCATAGTCTTGTTTTAGTTATGAAATAACATTCAAACTAATGTACCTCATATGTTTGAATATATATGCTTAATAAAAAGTTGTAAATATGACGTTATAACTCTAAAGATCATCATCCTTGGTTGATACCTAAGAGAAACTTGCAATGTAACACCCCTGGTTCCGGACCAGGGTCAAACCCATATGGAGATCCGAACTCAAGGTGTTATGGGTCGAAAAGAGACTTATGCATAGATTTTAGTAACTATAATTATTACACCAAACATAACTGAACTTTTATACACGTGAATTTAAGCATATTAATTTACTAGGCATCTATAATAACATTTCGACAAAACATTTAGACCAAATTACATTTCAATAAATTACAAGAAAACAACGAAATCACCAAGCTACATATTTCCAACTTCCACTTCCAACTTCCGTTTAATCAGCAAGAATGTCAATTGGGATGAGAGACATCTCATTAAAATGCATTTCCAATCTCAAAACATGCATCAAAATAGCAATGAGTCAAATAACATATAACATGAGTATACGACATAATTAATTTCAAGCAATCAATGATATATATATTCAACCAACAAGATTACCACACAAGTATTATTTTCAACAAATCATCCAATTCATTTGTTCAATCATGAGTTCACAATACCAATATTATTGTCAACAAATCATTCATTTAGGATTCGACATATCAATTCACAACACCAATAATGTTTCCAACAATTTACCCAATTAGATTTCAGCACATGATTTCATGGTACGAATGTCCTTGGTTCGTACTCCACCTATCGTTTATCCGTCACGGACAGCCGTCACCGATGGTCAGGAACATAATTTCCTACATGGGGATCATTACCCATTTAATTCTCGGGGATCATTACTTGTTTTACTCTCGAGGATCATTACCCGCTGTTAGCATGGAACCATGTTCCATCTAACAGTAAAACATGAACTTATTTCCAATTTGTAAATCATTTTCACAAACAACACAAACAACCATGGCTTAACAACATATGAACAAACAACATGAATTTCCTTTAAGCTTTTAATCAAACAAACTAACTGCAGATATATTATATTATATGTTTTATAGTGATAACGTTATCTGATCGTCTTCAAATTTTAAATTAACCTATATGAATAAATCAACAACAACATATCCAAAACTCACAGCAAACCAACGGTTCAAACAAAAAGTATTTAATTTACAACGACATCCTAAAAATTGGGTAGATTATAGTATTACTAAACAATTCATGGTAAATTCATAATAACCTGAAATTGAGCAATTCCAAATCACAATGAAATATATCATTCATAGCTTCAACTTTTGTTAAGACTACAAATCATTGTAACATCATTAAGATTGCATAAACACAACAAAAACATAATCAGGAGAAACTGTCTAGAAAATTCAGAAATATCACCCAACTTAAAAGATACATTCAACGGTGAATTTATTGTGTATTATCTTAAAAATTAAAATATAGATACCTAATCATGTTATACATCAATAGAAAAAGCTGATCATCGATCGGAGATATGAATTTACACAACTAAATTCCAGAAACCTAACAATACAAAATCATACGAATTTGAAACCAGCAAATCACCCAAAGAGAAAGGGATATATCCTTGTAACTTTTATTAGCTACAATCTCCTCTTGATTTTCCATATCCCTTTACTCTAAAAATGCTAACTCCATCTCCATTTCCTTCTTCTTCTCTCTAGATTTTAATTTTCTAATCCTTAAATTGCTTTTCCTCAATTTTTATCAAAAAAAACCTATATTAATATTTATACTACTAACAATAATTAATACACATATTTATTTATTTATTTTAATTTTTTCATTTTCTCTTAATTTTGTTTATTTATTAAAATTAATTATGTGACTATATTTCCACCCAAAACTTGTAGCTTTCCTAGTTCAAGCAACCCACCTAGACTAGCAACCTAAACAATAAGATTAGCTAAGTCAGGTATAACCCAACCTGAAATGGTAAATAAAAAAATAACGGGTATTACAATTAAAGTACCAGATATATAGGTAGACGGAACTCAATGACGCAACTTTGAAAATGCAGAAGACCAAATGGAATGTTTTAGTCCTGCTACAAAATATTCCATTTGTTTTATAGCAAGACTAGACTAAAATGAAACCAGTTTTATCTTAGTTTAAACTTGGATGAAACTGGTTTCCTCGTGCATATTCTGATAAAAAAAATATTTTCATCAGGATGTATTTGGTTTCATCCTGCATATTCAAACATGATGTATCTGGTTTCATCCTGCATATTTATATATTTTTTTCCTATCTTATTTTAATCCAGGATGCAAACAGTTTCATCCTAACTATTTTTTGAATAATTTTTTTTCCTTAGTTTACATCAGGATGCATCCAGTTTCATCATAACTATTTATGAATAATTTTTTTCAATCTTAGTTTAAGCCAGAATGCAACTGGTTTCATCCGATATATATATAATTTTTTTTTCTAAATTAGAACTTTTGAATTTACTATCAGATCTTCTTTAATAGATCATCTAAAACCCTTTCCAAAAATATAATTCATATCCAAACTATATATATACTTTGGAAGTTATGAATATTTTTGTGATTTGTTTTAAATTGGAGAGAGAAAATGATAATTAAAATAAAAAACATAAATTTGATGAGGGATATAATTGTCTAATATTTTTGGTGTCCAATTCACCCAATCATAATTTTTACATATCCACTTGAACCTTATTTTATGGATACTTAGGCAATAGACTCATTTTCTTTTGTTTGTTTTGTTCTGGATTGTTCGTTTGTGACAACTTGAATCAAATTCCCCTAATTAAAGAGTATCAGTTGTGTCATATGTGCGGATGATATTTTGAGCTACTGCCATCTCACAATTTTGTGGATAACTTGTGCTCTTTCGAGTTTACATATTTATTCTTTTATACTATATATAAAGCCAGCTATCCTATGAACATCGACAACTGACAAGTGAACATGCAAATTGTATATTTCATATTTGCCTTTTGTTTCGTTTTTTATTTTAAACATTGCTTCCTTATAGGCAAATATTGTCATTTGGCATATAATATGCTTCAAAATAATAATAAAAAAGTTGGTATATGATTTTACTTAGTTAAATCTGCCAATACTGTCATTTGTCATATAATATGCTTTAAAAAATAAATAAAATTAACATATAATTTTACTTAGTTAAATTCGCCCCTTTTTTATTTTTCATTTTATTTTTCATCAATGTATTACAAAAAATAATTCAGGGACATAAATGTAGATTAATTTATTTAAACTTGACATACTTTGTTGTACGCCATTTTTTAGTGTTTCCGATTTAGTAGGCTTAAGGGGTTAGTCTACTATGTTGCGCGTTAACAAGGATAATTTGAAAGTGGTCATAAGGGGAACTCTCCCATGAATAATAACTTTGAAATTGAAAATTGTGTTTTCTAAATTTACCCCTCTCCCAATATATTACCAGAGCTTTATAAGAAAAAACTTTGACGCTATATTGGTAATTTTTGTTATGATATTTACGAAAGCATGAACAGATAAATCAAATAAAACTCTTGATCCTATCTTGATTTGTAAAAAAATAAAATAAATCTTTTTGTTGGTTAAACCGAAGCTACAGTAAAAAACTACAAAGTTACAATCACCAATGTTTGATAGATACCTTGCTTATAAAAGCATGATGCTAAGAAATTTGTAATGGCTCTGCAAATCGGGTGATTAACTTGGGTCCAATTCAGTTTTTTAGTATTTTGAATACTTAGAAGATTGACCGTGGTTAATCCTTTATCGACATTATCTCTTTGAGGTTTCTTTGGATCTTAGTTAGTTTCAAGATTTTGCAATGTTATAATCTCTTTGTTTCATTATTCTTTTCCTGTTTTCCAATGCTAATAGATCATTCTTTTAATATTTTTTCCCACTGCTTAGATTATTTTGTTTGATTATTATTTCTTGCTTTTTGGTATCTCACAATTTTAAGTCATCCAGTTCTCAGAATAATCATTTTTAAAATTTTAATTATCTCATCTCTTACTGTTCTCCTATTTTGGCTCCTTCCTGGCTGCACTGTTGCCCTTGTTATTTGCTAAGTTAATTCCAAATACCTTATTTGGTGCCTTTTTTTTCTCCTCATGCTTACTTTTGTAGGATAATTAGACTAACTTTGTGAGGGCTAAGTTCCCTAGAAGCATAAATAAGTGTGATATTTATTGGTTTTACTTCGTTAATTAATCAACCACCTTGATTCTCTTTTTGCAAGCTCTCTCAGTATGTCCCGAGGATTTTGAAAGTTTCATTTACTACCCTCATACCTTCTTTTACTATCTTGTCCCATCCTTAATTTCACCCTCTGTTTCTGGTCCTATTTTTCATCTATCCAGGCTCTTTATGGTAAGTCAATATTTCACCCAATTTTTCCACTTTTTCCAAACGCTTCATCTACTTTTCTGCAATCTCTTTAATTATATATATCTACCTATCAATCTAAGAATCAATTCAATAGCTAACACTAACTAATCAAAGGATGTATTTTAGCTAAAATAGTTAGATAAAAGGTTTTTGAAGTTACTTCAAAATGATTCTATTTTAACTTATTGGATATGCCTAAAATTAGGCCGATTTTATATTGTTACTGAAAAAATATTTTGATTTTATCATATTTACGGTAGACATGAAAGGACAAACTAAAGTTTATTTCTTTGTAACGAACATTCCTTTCATGTTTAATATGCACCCTACCTGTGATTATATGCGAAAGTTAGCAGGAACATTATATACATCGGGGGTGAATGAAAAACCCAGTGATAAGTGCATGATTCACATGTTTCTAATGTTAAATCCATACTTGTTTTAGTTATAGTTCTTGCATATTACTTGTTATTACTCTTGTCTTCTATCTGATGTGTTATATTAGGTGAATCATCCAAAAAGAAGCTACAAAGTCCTAGAATGAGAAAATAAGTGAAACATTACAAATGAAGAGGATCCATGACCAAAATAATCTTATTCAGATATATGATTTCTTATTATCATTTTGAATAGAACAAGAATACGAATCCAACGCAAAAATAATGAGGTCATTCTGACATCAGACGAAAAAGTTATGAGCAAAACAAGCTTGAAAGACTTGAGTGTACAGAGAGAAGTTCAGCCAGAAATCTATCATGCAATTATTAGCCGAACGTGACATTGACTGGAGCATAAATAAGTTGTCAGGTTCGGCCGGAAAAGTCCATATTAAATAGTAGCCGAACCTGAGCATAAAAATCATGTTTTCGAAGAGTTTACAGAGAACTGTTCGGCCACTAAGTCCATACTCAATAGTAGCTGAACTTGACACTGTTTTAGGATATATTTGGACGTGAAATTGACTTCTAACTCAAGAAAAAACGGTCCCGGAAGGATTTTAAAACCTAGAGAGAGAAGAATTGAAGGTCACATTGAAGACTATAAAAGAAGACATTTAAGGCTCAAAAAAGACATCTTCTTTACAGTATAATACAATCTCTTACCTTTCATATAACAACTTCTACATTTAAAACCTAGGGTTTACCCCTTTAGGGGGAAACCATTCTTCTTTGTATTATGAGTAGCTAGGATGAATTCAATGTTCTAAGCGTGAAGCTTTATTAGTTAATACAAGTTTGTTTGAAGTTATTATCATCATCGTTTGTTTTCACTATATCTAGGGTTTATGATTGCTTTTTAGATTGTTTAGAGTGCACGCTAGATTAATCTATTGATCATTCTATTGCTAGTGGAGAGTTGAGTAATCCGTAGTTGTCGATCATCTCCTATATAAGTAGAGAAAATGAGACCTTGTAGAGGGATTATGTGGAGCAATCGTGTGTGAAGACAACACTAACAAGTGGACCGAGTGTACTAAGTCTAACTACTAAGATCAAACCTAAATTCACAAATATTACAGCATTCGATCGAGGTACACCTTGTAAGCGTACCTCAAGGCGGCCCAGTTGGATAGAATAGGGTAACTAAGCGTACCTTTTATCCGGTGATATAAGGAGTTTGGGGGATAGCTAAGTGTACCTGCTATTCTACGGTTGGTGATTAATGATTCTGAAGAAACATAGATAAGTATATTAATTCATTCATAGTTTGGTAACGGCGAAGGATTCCCTAATCATCTCTTTCTTTTATTGTGTTTTTATTTAGTTAATTAAATCTCAAAACCCCCCTTTGTCTTTTACATTATTTTAGTTTTGCTAATCCAAATAACATCTCAATTACACAGCTCTCTGTCGGAACGATCCTTACTACCGCTATATTACTAGTTAATTAGTGGTAAATATCTTGAGTAATTTGTTGCACTTACGACACGCATCAAATTTTAGCGCCGCTGCCGGGGAGCAGTTGCTAATTGATTTGTTATTTGTTTTAGTTTTTTTAGTAGTTTAGAATATTTTCTTGTTTTTCTTTACTGTTTATTTTTAGATTTTTAGGTTTTCGTGGTGTTAACAACTCGTTGAAGGTATTCAACTCTTGTTCGGAAGGTAAATTCTGAAAATAGGTTGTAAGTATCACTTTTATTTTTGTTTATTTTTTAAGATTTATATTTTTGATTGGATTTTATCTTTTATTCTTGTGAGTAGTCATATCTCCTTACGGAAATAACATGTACGGTGCACAAGATCAATTACGTTATAGTGGTAATCAATATAATTTTCAATCTCAAAGTTATGATAACTACCAACCATACCAGGGGTAATCAAAACCAATCCTTTGGTTATGACAGAACCTTATGGTTATTCTCATACATGCCATCAACTCTATAGAGGGTATGTAAGTGAACAACCACAGGGATGTGAGGATAGTTATGCTCTTGATCAAAAAATCTCTAGTTTTTGCAGATAGTTTATGTACTATGATAGACGAGCTTCAAAGGCTAATGGAGCAATATATACAACGAAGTACTTTCAAGGGGTCGATCAATCACTCCAAGAAATCCAAGAGGGCATGAACAACTTAAAAAGAGACATTGATCAAATTAAGGAGGAAATGGAAAAAGATGATCAACCTTTGGAAAGTCCTTGCAATAATGGTAAAGTTATTCCAACTCCGGATCTTAATAATGATCGCTCGAACGAAGATCTTAGGATTTACACCAATGAACTAGACTTTCTGGGAGAGGATTCCAATTCCGGTGACAAGTTTGTTGAATAAATAGCAATTGAGGATGGAACCAAATTTATTGATTTCTTGGAGACCCAATTGAGCTTGTCAAGGATTATAATGATGCTGAGATTTCGGTTGAAGCAGAAATTGATGAAGAATGGTTTTTAAAGAGTTTGATAGATGAGATATACATGAGGTAAATAATTCATTGGATTTATTTTAAGAATGATGAGGATCCTGTAATACAAGAGATTGTGAAAGGTTTGTCTAATCTTTTGTATACCTCTATATCTTTTGATCCTCCTCTAATCGAAATAGTTCCCCAACGAGTTGTTAACCCGATTTTTACGGAGCTACCTCACTTAGGGTTGAGTATATGTGCTACTAAAATTCTTAAATTATTTTGCTTCTAATTATCCGCCACTAGATGTGTTTGATTCTAGCATTGTACAGATTCACCGAGAGGAACATGTAGAAGATCACGCATTCTATGTTCTTTATACACTTCCAAGTGTAGAAAGGAATAAGTATGGGTGTAACTTTCATATAATAACAATTTTATTATATATATTTTATGTTAATCATTGTCTGAAGTTGTTATTAGAACTGCAGATTATTATCTAGGTGGATCCCCATATTTTCAGATTGTTGATTTACATGCGTTAACCAGAAGGTCAGATTGAGGACATTAAACTAAATGATGAATGGGAAGTGACCCATTGGTTTTATATTTCTTTCCCTTTATTTTGATTTTTTCTTAGTTTTCATATCGTGTTAGGATTTCCCATCTTGATTTTACATTGGAAGAGCCAATTTACATTGAGAACAATGTAAAGTTTTAGTGTGGGGGAGTGATAAGCATATAAAGTTTTTAGTCTTTACTTATAGGTAGAATTTTTGAACTTTTTGTACATATTTGCATGAAAACCTCCAACTTTTAGAGATTTTAGAGTCACTTTGTATACTTCTATCTAAGTTTACATACGGCGTTCTTACCAAAATAACTGAACTTAGAAGTATTAGAGAACTACATTCGGGTTGCTTAGTTGTTGAGAGTCTAGAGATGATAAAAAGGGACTTAAACCGCCGGTCAAAAGTACAATACTAAGAAGTTGATAATTTATTACCTATATATGAGTGAGGCATGATAGACACATTTTAGTGTCTAAATTACACCTTAATTTCTAGTGAGTTAGTATTCGATTTTGTGTCTATTACGTGTTTTTATGCTTCTGTAGGTACATTAGAAGAATAAAGATTTGTGGAAAAATTGGCTCAAAAAGTGTTCAAAGCTCCCGGAAATATGGATCAAGGCACCCACACTTTGGATTGGGGCACCCTTGGATCGGGATGAGCTGGATCGGACCAACTCAGCGGGTCAACTCGGCCCAGTCAACTCGGTCAAAGTGAGTTGACCGAGTCAAAGCTTCATCGAGTCAAAGCTTCATCGGCAGCAAAATTTTGATCCAGATTTTTTAGCGATTTCATCGCAAATTGATAGGTACCCAATCTAATTAAAGGTTCGTATAATCGATTAGAAGCTCTAGAAGCCGAAGATAAGGGCTAGAGAAGCACGAATTTGGACAGGAACAGGAACACATCCCTGTTTTGGATTACTACTGATTTCTCATCAAATCACCGAGTTATAATGGGATTAGAACATCCTAGAAGATTCACAGGGCCTATAAAAAGAGTTTACAAGCCTCAGAAATAAACACAGAAGCCTAGGGAGCGA
>JAJJMC010033111.1:1339091-1401405 GCA_023531435.1 Papaver californicum | reverse complement strand
GTGATACTCTCCCTGATTTCTTTATCTATGTTACCATCTCATAGTACCTCGGTCCAACCAACAACAAAAAAATGGAGGAAAACGGAGAAAAATCATGGAAATACGAATGGAAGATTGGAATTACTTACGTGAGTGTTGAAGTCTTCATCGGAGACTATAGTGAGGAGATCGAAATCGATGATACGAAGTTCTTAAAGCTTTTGAATTAATTCGGCCATATTTTTATTTGATAATCGATTGCTTGATTTCTCATGTTGCGTGGATTCGAATTGTCTCTGTAACTCAAATGTTAAGTGAACAATTGGGCATATTTAGATTTATTTTTTTGAAGATTTCCTTTTTAGGAAAAATTAAAAAAGTAAAAGACCCACTTTTTGTAGTACGGAAGGAGTAATTATTAGCATGAATTAGATTGATCAAACATCACTATCCACAAAACTATTTATCGGTTTGATATGTAAAAAAAACAACATACAACAAATATACACATTATCTTTATGCTAATTTTAAACTTTTATACACTTTTAAAGTATCACTTTGGCACCTCATTGTCCAATACAAAAGAACAAAAATAATAATAATTATAAACTGATTCTCAAACTTCAAAAATAGATCAAAGACAACAATAAAGTTATGAATTATAGTTCCTACCCACTATAATAAATAAGACATGATTCACTTCTAATTTTACTAATATGAATCACCTTTAGGTAAATGTACATTGATAACATCCGAAATGAATCACCAGCAACACACAACAATCACACTTTAGTCTTTATGAGCATATATATACAGAGCAAGCAAAGTATAGCATATGACGTATTCAAATAGTGAATATCATACACCCACTGACTTTGATTCTACCAGACAATATTATGATTATGTGTGAAAACTTTCATAAGAAAAGGAATGGTGTTCAATATAATTAATATTTGTGAATCACACATGGTCATATTGAGGATTTTCTTTATGTAAAACTATACGACAACAAAAATATGATTAAGACTCATATTCTATCATAACTTCACCATTGGAAAAAGTTATGTCATATAAGATTCTTCACCAGTATTAACACTTAGCACTTGATACACAACAAACAACAATTCTGCAAAATCTTATAAAAATGACAAGTATATGTTGTATGTGAAATAATCTACTTATTATCCATATACAACCAACAACCTTTGTTATGAAACATTATAGCATGATTAAAAAAAACCATACCTTATGCTTATCCATAGTCGAAATAAATGACTAACAAAATGAATACCACAAGAGGAAAGTTCTTTAAAACTACAAAGTCCAAATCTGAACTGTAGGTTCCTAATGTATAAGAATAATTATCTGCCTCTTACTCTTTCACTACATACAAGTATTGTATTACTAAAACTTCATCCAACTTTTTGGAAAATAACTAATTTATAACTTTGATTTGACTGACTCTAGTTGTTGAATAAATAATAACTAGGGGAAATTTAAGTTGAATGTTGGAATTTCAGATTTTTTAACTATTATAACTTAGTCATAAACATGATCAAACACTATACTTATGTTGAATTAGACTTCAATACCTAGTATTAACATTTTTTACAACATAAACATCAATGTACAAAACAAGTTGTTCATACTTTATTGGAATGATTTATCTCTATAATAGCACAACATCATGCATCTTCAAAGCTCAGTTTATTGCGTACTTAAGACATCTTATGAAATCCCATTTTATGTCATTCCTTTGACATTGATGACACATATTGGATGTACTTTTTTTCCATGCTTATGCATCGTGATTTAAAAGAACTGACAAAACTTAAGAAAAAAAAAACCAAGGGTTTGAAAGTCAAAATTAGATATATTTTACTTACAACAACAATCTTAACTTTCTTCTTCCTACCTTTTTCATTAGTAAGATATTACCACTTTACCTCATCATTACAAACCTTTTATTAGCTGGAGAAAAAGAAAAAAATCCTTAATTTTTCCTAACTACTCTTTGACGTATTGACATCAACTATCTCATTCAAACCATCTATATAACTGATATTTTCTGTTATCCCTAAGGTTTCACGATTTCTTCTCTTAAAATATATCAATGTTCTAATAACTGACTAAGTATTCTCATTAACTGTTTCTTTTTTCTTCTTTTGGGCCTTAAGAATTATGGTCTTGACTCTTGGCATTATCTTTAGTAGAGCGTACAAACTGATTATTATAATTTTACGGTAACTCAAAAGTTTAATTAAAAATTTTGTTGTTGAATTAATAAGATATAATAAAACAATCCCAACTAGAGTGCTTGATACATGAGTTGGTATTACTTGGTCCATGTGGGTGTTAATCAGTTCGGCCAGATTGATACCTATTTTGAAAAAAACCAAGAAATTTAATAATGCATTTGACAAAGATGCCCCTTTTCCTCTTCAACGTCAAGGGAAAGGAGGTGATTTTTATTATTGGGCCAATTACCATTATTTTCCTTGTCTATGGCTCCATGCCATTGCCAGGGAAATTAAGTTGTTTTGATTTTGATATTATATTATTATATTTCTTAGTTAATTTTTTTTTTCGTTTTACTTCCTCTGTTGTTAGTCAGTTATTCTGTTGAGTTTCTAAAAAAAGTTACAATTATCAGAAGAGAATACACAAAGAATGATAAACTTTAGAGAGAAATTTCTATATAGAGTATCTAAACACTCATCATGCGAGCTTGTTTTCAAGCTGTTGTTGTTGCTTAAGTTTAACTGACCGAAATCAACATCACTAAATAGTTTGTTTTTTGGAATTATTGATTAACTTAGTATTTCTTTAATTGTAAGTATTTTTGATTTCTTCTTTATTTGTTAACAAGAATAGTAGATCATCCATTGTTTTGCAGATATAACCAATATTGGACCAGTTGGTGTGCATGATCGGTTACACTTCAGAGCGTACAAACCATATTTATGTGCTTAAATTAATATACTTAATATGTGTATTAATTCTAACTTAATTATAAAAATTTATCTCATGTGTTAAAAACTTACACTTGATAGCAACATTTGTCCAGGTTGGTATTTTGTACCTGAAATCATATGTTTACGAGAATTAGCGACATCTAATCAAATTCGTATTCTACATCTTTTTGGTGTCAATTACATTCTTGATTTAGCTATATTTCTTGCATTATATCTTTTATTACTCTTTTTTTCTATTTTGGTTCTCATGTTAGAACGAATCGACCAAAAGTAGTGGAAATGGCTATAAAAAGTGCTAAGGAAGCGAAGTCTACTAATGGAGAAGGATCAAAGACCAATTTTAACTCATTCAAACACAGGATTTATTATCATCATCTTTTATATAATTAAAAGACGAAGCCAACGCAAAAAGAATGTGGTCATTACGAGGTCGGACGAAGAAGTTATGAGCAAAACAGTAAAACCAACTTGAGTTTGATTTCTGTTGGGCTTTGTTTTGGGCCTGTGCGGAAAGAGAAATAAGATATGCGTTTTGGGCTTACATTGGACATGAAAAATGGGATTTTTGTTGGATTTTGAGAAGCTTAAGTGTACTAATTGGATAGGGGTTAAGATGAGGTGTAAGTATTTGAGAATGTTAAGTTTTCTAGTTGAATAGAGATCAAAAGGAAGTGAAAATATTTAATGATTATCAAGTTTTGTAGTTGTATAGATATCAAGAGGAGGTTATAAAAGCATGTATAAAGGGGAGCTCTTGTATAAAGGGGAGTTGTCACACCCGTAATATTTCTCCAGGGCTTTGAGTCCTAGCCCAACCCAATATATGTGTTTTAACCTACTAATGTGCCTGATTAGTGAATGTTGTGGAAAAAGGGAAATTTGCTAACTAGTCCAAAAAACCCGAACCGTGTCAACCATTAGTCCACCCGGGAAACTCACTTTATCCATTAGTCCAAAAACTATTTCAAAAAACCCAATTACGATTCTGCCCATATACTAGTCACGTGTGCTGATCCCACGTCCTCCACCTCCTACACTACTCTTCTTCTTAACGGACAAATACTTTCATCTTCTCTACCAACATTACTCGACTTCATTACTCTCCCTCACTAAAACCTTAAAAACTAGGGCAAAATCAAAATTAGGAAACACCTGAAACAAACACCAAAAACAGAGACCAAAAATCGAAAATCGAAATCTGTAACATCAGGATTTGATTTCTTTTAGCATTATACAACTAAAACCTAAACTGCTATCAGCATTATACTACTGCAAAAATTCCATCTAAAATGGGTACAAAACGAAAAATCAACAGAAGTATAAAGGAAACAGTGATTGAAGAACTCGATACTCCTCAATCTCCACCACCGAAGAAGAACAAGAAAACTTGTACAGTAAATTCTATACCAACAAAATCAAGAAAGAAGAAGAACAATGAAGTTGTTGATTCTCCAACAACATCAAAAAAATGAAACAAACTGTTGCGGATTCTCCAGCAAAAACAAAACAGAAGAAGAACAAAGAAGTTATTGGTTCTCAAACAAGATCAAAAAGAATGAAACAAACTACTATTGATTCTCCAGCAAAATCAAAAAAGAAGAAGAACAATGAAGTTGTTGATTCTCCAACAACATCGAAAGAAAATGTAATAGTTGTTGTAGATTCTCTAGCAAAATCAAAACAGAAGAAGAACAAAAAAGTTATTGGTTCTCAAACAAGATCAAAAACAATGAAACAAACTGCTGTTGATTCTCCAGCAAAATCAAGAAAGAAAAAGAACGATGAAGTTGTTGATTCTCCAACAACATCGGAAGAAAATGTAACAGCTGTTGTAGATTCTCCATCTACAAAGAAGAAGAAGAAAGCTTTTGTTGTTTGTTCTACATCTACATCACAGAAGAAGAAGAAGGGTGTTGATGTTTCTGGCAAAAAAGGTACATATCATTGGTGCATATCAATATATAACATACTCTGTTTATGTTATAGGAGTTAGATATAGCATACAACATGGGTACATATCAATATATATTTCATGTTTTAGCACGTAGATCTAGCATGCAACATAGGGTAAATATTGATATGTACTTGGTTTTTAGTATATACTGATCAATACATATCATTATATGCTTATTTTCATGTTATAATATCTAGATATTGGTTGCAGGATAAATATATATTGATATGTACTTTGTTCTAGATATTGAATTGGATCAGTACATATCAATATATACTTTGTTCATGCTATAGATATAAAGCATATATATACATGTATACTGTTCTATACTATAGCATCTAGGTCTTGCATACAAGATAGTATATATTGATATGTACTTTGTTCTAATCTTGAATTGGAACAGTACACATCAATGTATACTTTGTTCATGATATAGCAAATACATATCAACATATCAAAAATATATACTTTGTTTTATATTATAGTACATATTGATATATTGTAGGGGTATTGACAGTGTGTTCATTATGCAAGTGGTGTGAAGAAAACCACAAAACCTGCACCTGCTAGGAAGATATACAGAAGTGGGTTCATGGGTATTTTCTCTCTTATTAAAGCAATCAAGGAAGAAAAGCTTGAGTTGAGTGAAACTCAGTTGCGGATAATCAGTGAACAATCATATGGGAACCTTTTTCTGATGTTCTGGTACACAAATCTGGGTGCAGATCACTGGATGAAGAATGAAACTGCTGTGACCAATCTTATAATGTGTTATAAGAGAAGTAAAGATGCAGATGAGCTCAGATATGAGTTCAAAAGGCATGGAGTTTCACATATTTTAACATCCACTCCTGAAGAAGTAGGTGTCATCTTTGGAATACCAAGAGCAGGAAAAAGACAGCATGAAGATATAATGCTGACATCTAGAGGTGGATATAGAAATAGTGCTTTCTTCAAGAGGTTCTTTGCTGATGTAACAAAGACAAAAAAGGTTAATAGAGTGAGGATACAAGAAGAAGTCTTAAAACTTCTAAGAAAAAAGCAAGCAACTGAGAAGAATGTTGATGAAGAAGAAAGTGATGAAGAAAATGAAGAAAATGAAGAAATTGGAAGTGATGAAGAAGAAGAAATTGAAGAAGGAAGTGAAGAAGGGATTGAGAAAAAAAGTCAAGAAATGAGAGATGCTGAAGACCTGGTAAGGCTTATATGCCTCTTCATGTGTATCACTTTGTTTTTCACAACAAAAGATGCACATGCCTTGACTGAAAAGTACATAGGTCTTGTGGAGGATCTAGAAGTTGCGAAGAATGTGTCATGGCCTGATTTGATACATTCTTACCTTGAAAAGTCATTAAATGACAATGTCAAAGCAGTCGAGAGTACAACAAGGTGTTTGAACTATTTGTTGGTAAGAATACGTACTAAAAATATTTTTAGTAGTTTACTCAATGAAATCATGATTTACTATTAACTTTGTTTTTATGATTTTTTTTTCCAAAACAGATTTGGTATGCAGAGCATACATATTTGCTGGAACCGGAGGAAATAAAGACGATTCCAGAAAAAATGTTTGTTCCGAGAGCTGCAAAATGGAATCTGTCAAAGTTATGTGCTGAACTCCAAAAAAACATTGATAAAAATGAATATGAGGTAAGAAAAATCTGTACTTATTTACTATATTTATGATTTTGTGTTATCATACAATACATAATGATATGTATTGAATGTATGATGTTTTTTATCCTAAGTATATATTGATATGTACCTCATGAAAAAACTTGTTTTTATAGAACATATTTCTGAGTACATATTTTGTTGTTTTGGTACAGTTCAATGACAATTTCAAGGTTCAATACACTAATGAAGAAAAGCAAATTCTGAATAGAATAACAAGAAGAGTTGAAGAAGAGAAGAGTGAAGATGAAAAGGAAGAAGATAAAGAAGAAGACAAAGAAGAAACTGCAGCAAAGGAAGTTGAAGAAGATAACTGGAAAGGAAGATATGAAGATTTGAGAAAGACAATATTTGAGAAATGGGATGAAGCTAACACTATGAAGCATGAGGATGGACCGCTTGATGCGTCAAAGCTTCTTCAAATGTTGAATGACATTTACATGAAAGCTTGTCCCATGCAGACTGAAAATGAAGAAGAGTTTCGAGACTCATTTGATGGGAGTCCCACTCATTTAGGCACCGACCCAACATGAAAATTTCCATCTCATACTACTCCAACAGATCCTCTTTGTGAAAACACAACAAAAGATGGAGTAGATTTGGGAGAAGAAGTGCCAAAATGATGTGAGTGACACCACCGTAAAAAAGGTGTCATTTAATATTGCATTGTCAACACCCCCTTCAGTGCGCAAGTTCTGTGGTGTTGATGTTGATATTATCAAAACATGGGCTAAAACTTACCTGGAGGAAGAGGTCAAAAAGATACAGGAGAAAAGTAACTCAGAGGTAAGTAATGCTGGCTAGTTTCACTCTTTATTACAAAATGTATTTATCAAATATAACTGTACATATCAGTATGTACTTGATTACAGATGTGTTTTATTATTGTCATATAACTGTACATATCAATATGTACTTGATTACAGATGTGTTATTATTGTCATATAGCTGTACATATCAGTATGTACTTGATTACAAATATGTTTTATTATTGTCATATAACTGTACATATCAGTATGTATTTACCTATCATGAATAAAACGCTGTGGTTGCAGGATGATTTAGCTGGACTTGAACAACAAGCAATGAAGAAGGTGGTTGAAGCAATTGACCAGAGTCTTGAAACGATGAAAGGAATATCACAGAACCCATAGGAACAAGACGTTGAAACTCTAGTCGACAGCTTCGTCGGCATGAGAATCCCTTTGTTTACTGCGATGGCTAAGTTTGAAGACATTGAAAAATTCACATTCGAATAATTTTTGGACTTAGCCATTTCAAGCAGGGATGTTTATGATGAAGAATATGCATCTCTCAGCCAAGAAAATGATAGTTTTTCAAGCCATACTCTGTTTGGGATTGACATTCGTAAACATTTTGATAATTTATTTGGAAATGATTTGCGACGTCTAGAAGTTCAACAAGCTACAGCTCAGCCAACCCAAATAACAACAGAGAATGATGCGATTCAAGTAACACATGAGAAGGAAAGTGACCAGGAGGTATATCTTCTACTTGTGGTAATTTACCTTTCTTGTCATTGTTTGAAAAAATATGATTCAAATATAATACTGAAAATCTGGATTCAAAAATGCAGGAAAATGAAGTTAGAAAAACCCAGACGTCAAGCGACGTTCCCCTTGCAACCAAACTTGCCAGGATGACTGCTTTCAAAGCAAAAGCAAAGCCATAGGTTCTTGCAAAAAAGACAATCAAACCTAGAGAAGAGGTTAGCAGAAGGGTAACCCGTGCAAATCCTGGAAAGAAAACAGATCCATATTTGATAGTGGAAGTATATTTTCTGAAAAGAAGAAGCCAAGAACTGAGAAGAGAAAGAAGACGATAAAGACAGCAAAAGCCAACAAAGCTCGGAAAGCTCAGAAACCAAGAATGAATTTCTTGGATCTTCACAAGTCACCACTCTACGAGAATATGACAGAAGAACAAATAGAGATTCTACTTTCGTATTTTGAGAACGAAAAGAAAATCTAAGTACTTTCTACCCTTTATTTTAATTTTAAATCAAGAAAGTTTTGCAGTACATATCAAAAAAAAACTTACTTCAATATGTGTTTTTGTTATAAATGTGCAGCTCTGTTGCTTGGAGAGTAGAGAATGGAGGTGGTATCTGCATAAGCGGGTCTATAATAGAAGATCGAATATTCAACAGAGCATTAGAGCAAGATCTTCTCAACTATGCTCAATATAAACTTCAACTGGCTTCAGAAGACGACCAAGCAAATGCTGCTGAAGAAAGAAAATACTTTAAGGTGTTGCACCTGGATCCAGCTGCTTGGGTATGTGTTGGTTTCTTATTTTATACTTTTGAACATTGGTTATGAAAAAAGTATATATTGATATATACTTTTGTGAAATAACCTATTAAACGTTTCCAATGTTCAGTATCATGTCGAAAAGCTAAACTATTTTAAGAGGGGATAAGTGACTGCTGTCATCATGCCAATCTTAAAAATGAGCGATGACATTGAAAAGATACTTGTATCAATGTGCCACGGAAACAAGCATTGGACCCTACTGGAATTTGAGTTTAAAACAGAGAAATTCATACATTACAAATCATCTGTGGCATTCAGAGACCATTGCTATGAAAATGCCAAGAAAATGTTTGAATACATGTTCAACCCTATCAATCAGTTCTTGGACGAGCATAAAAGAAACATGGTGAGCACCGTACAGTTGACTGACTATGCCTGTCCACAACAAGGGATCTGGCCAGACTGCCTTCTGTATGTGATGCATTTTATAAAGACGAGATCAAAGACTGATTGTGATGGAAAAAGTTTGGGGGATGACGAACAACTGATGAAGAAGATTCAGCTGAAAAGAATCAAGTTAGCATGCAAGTTGTTGACAACCACTCATCCTGAAATCAGTTGGGAACCCTCCCAATGAAAAAACATGTTTAACTGCATAGTTGGTACATTTTGTAGATCTTGGTCTGAGGAGATAAGTTGGTACATTTTGGTTTTTGATGGTCAGGTTTTGTGGGTAGTACTTCATTAACTTTTTATTGTGTTTACTTATTGAACTTGGTTTCTACATATTCAACTTGGTTTTTAGTTAGTATGTTTATATATATATATATATATATATATATATATGTGTGATGATCTTTATTAGCATTCTTAGGTTTTTATTTAAATTTAGAGTAATATAGAAAGGTAGAACAAGTTGATATGTGCTAGGAAGTACATATTTATATGTACTTTGTTCTGAAACTCTGAACCAGTAAATTCATAATCTAAAAACAAGTACATATTGACATGTACTATGAAGTACATATTGATATGATTTTAAAAAATTACTTTGTTTATGTACATTTATTTGTGTTTCTATAACAACTACAAGATTACTAAAAAATAAAAGAAAAATGTATTGGGAATAAAAATCACTAATAACTCGACCTCCGTATAGAGTGAATGACATTAAACAAATTGTTCATACATCTTTTAAGATGGGTGAAAAATATAATATTTATATCATCAAATTCACATTCTATCATTAAGAACATAACTCAGTTGGCACACAAAGAAGTTCTGAAAAAACAAACCTAAAAAAATGCCACAAGTATCTTCTAAAAGAATTTAAATCCAAAATGTACTAAAAAAAATTGTAATGAAATTAATTCTCATATGTATATTGGTACTGACGGATAACATTGCATGTAGCCTTGTTGTGATGAGCTTTCAATTTACAATTTGAACATGTAACAGGATTTTTGCTCCTCTCCCATGCACTCTTGATACGATTCTTTTTTCTTCTTCCTGGAGGAGCCCTAACTACTATTGGTGGAAGAATAGTATCTTCTGCGCTATACTCATCAGGACTATGGTATATTGAAAAACATAAATAAGAAAAAAATATTATACTTGTGCAGTTTTTGTTGATGTGTGTTACACTAAATATCAATATGTACTATGCTAGTTCTAGTTTATGGTTTATATGTACTGGTTAAAACCATTCTCATGTATGATACTACCATAAAAAAAATTAATATGTACTGCTTAAAAAACTTACCTGTCGTGATTAGGAACAGGTCTGATAACGATTGAATATAGTTTGCGATAACAACTAACTTTGAAGTATTCGTCGATATAATCAAGGAACTTTCCCCCAGATGCAGCAATAGCTGCAGTAACATGCGAGCATGGAAAACTATACACGCGCCATCTTTGGCAAGTACAACTCTTTTGTTGTAGATCTACCATATGAGACCTGCAAACAAGAAAACCAAGCATATTATTTTACGCAGTATATATTGATATTTGCACTACACAAACAAAAAAAATATACATAATCTGGATAATACATATTTGACATTTTGCCTAAAAACTAGTTTAGTGGATATCTCAGTTCAAAAGAGCATGTTACCTACCTTGGGGAATGAACTTCAAACACGTGAGCATATGACTGACTAACTTTCCAAGGACGACCAATTTGAATGTGTAGTTCAAGCAAGGATTGACACACATGGGTTAAGAGTTCCAGATCCATCAACAGACTTTTTTCACGACGTTCAGACATCAACTCCATTACCCATAGCCTACACGACAATTTTTTTTTTAAAAACAACAAACATATTATGTATATAGTACATATATACTTGTAGAGTTACAAGAAACTTATAAAAACTTGATTGTGTCAGAGAGAGCACAAGGAGGTAACTTCTTCTCGCGGCGAATCCAGTTATTAAAAGACTCGGAAATGCTTGAAGAAGTATGACCATACCTACAGCCTGAGAAGTATGCACTAGACCACTTTTCCCTAGGAATGTTACGGCAGTATTGAGCAACCCAAGGCCTTCCTAGATAAACCATTTCTTGAAGACCTTCTTCATATCTTGCTGGAGAAAGTGGATATGTTGCTTTTTGGAAACAGTCCACCACTTCTTTATATTTTTCATCAGCCTTACTGATGGGTAAGTTCTTTTTCAAGTGGAAAAAACAATAGCTATGATAAGAATCAGGGAAAACTTCAGGAATTGCATTCAACAAACCTTCACCTCGGTCAGTCAAAAAGGTGATGGGACGATGATCCACAACTTTTTAAAGATTGTCCATAAACCAATGCTAATTATCATTATCTTCGCCAGGAACTAATGCATATGCAAAAGGATAAAAACTTGGAAAACAAATATAAAAAACCATATCAATATGTACTTCATGTATGCACCTTCAAAAATATGTCATACCTACAGTGTATATCAATATGTACTTTATGTATGATGTGTATGATCCTAAAGTACATAAAAACAGATACATATCAAAAATATGTACCATATAAAAAGTTACCTTGATTGCCGTTAAGACATGTACCAGCCATTAGACCTCCTTTAAACCTCCCCGTAAGAAATATCGCATCACAAAAGATCATTGGACGACAAAGTTTATAACCCTCTCTACAAGATCGAAAGCAAATAAAAAGTCTGTGGAATCTCTTTGTTGCGTCGTTGAAATCAAAATCAATATGAGACCCTGGGTTGGTTTCCCGAACAGCAGTGACCCATCAAGCAAGATCAGTGTATGACTTTACATCGTCACCAAAAATCATTTCATGCGATAACTCTAGTGCATGATATGCGTGGTGATACTTGATGTTGATCCCTCCACCAACTTTAATATAATCCATAATCTCTTGCGGATTTATGAGAGGGTTGTGCTTGACACACTCATGAACTAAGTGATTTACAAGTTTCCTCGAAACAGTCGGACTCCTCAACCTATAACCAGCACCACAAATGTGTCTACCCACGTAATACATTATCTTAAACACATCCAAAGACCCATTCATGGCAACCGCGTGAAGCATCCAAGAGAAACAGTCATTGTTGCATCTGATTGTGAATCTCTCAAGGTCATTCTTCAATTTTTTAACCTTATATCCAGTCCTCAAACAATATTTCTCACATGCTAACCGAACAACTTCAACACCACCATGGAAGAGATGGTTTGTTATCTTCAAAAAGATTCTCCAAACCATCAGAAAAAATAACACTTGCAACCTCTTTAGAATCTTTCAAATAATTGTTCTTAGCACTCAAAACCAACTCAGCACTGTTGTCAAGATCATCACTTCAAAGAATTAGATGCATAGGATAACACAACATCAACATGCAGCTCAAAGAAATTTGAATTCTTTGTAAAATGTAATGCAGCAAGACCTTGAAGAGATACATCAGCAAGGACATGGACTTTCACTCCATTTTCAACATAATTAACAACAATAGTTGATGGAGTTAACCAGCTCCACGCATTACAAATAGTAAACTTCAAATCTTCCAAAGTCGAAGATAACGTAACCAAATATGCAATGTGGTGTTGCTTGTGGTATACATGAGAGTAGCAAAAGTTATTTGGATTAGAACCAACATCTGACATGTTGAACCTGAAGAAATGTGATCCAAATAAAATAACACAAAACACAAAAATCAAAACATATATTTGAAGATGATAGGAATACTAAATCTACAATACAACATAATATGTATTATTTTAGAAGTATCACACATATTATAGATACACATGTAACAGACAAACAATGGAAACAAATATGTACTGATTCAAAAATGGTATACTATAAAAACAGTATATATCGAAAAGTTTAGAAAGACAGTACGTATTAATATGTACTGAAGAATCATTCAAAACATCCAGAAGAAAGAACAAAAATCATGATTCCCTGAAAAAATAAAAGAAAACCAAATAAAACCTAGTATCAAATAACATGTAAAAACACTGAATACGACGATCTAATGAACAAAATAGAACGATTACAAAATCAGTTCCAAAGATGAAAAGAAAACTAAAACACGAACAAAAACGAGATCGATCATGAAATTCAACAAAATGTACATCATAGAAAACGTTAATCATCGGGATTTCAGTGTAAGAAAACAAACAAAAACATAAAATCAAGTTGATTATCATGATTTCAGTTAAAAAAAAAAACTGAACAAAGCATAAACAACAAATATAAGAACAAAGAAGAAGATTAAAGAAAAATACTTGAAGATTTGAAATCGAAACCCTAAAACTGAAAAACACCAAATGAAGCAGAAAGAGAAGAAATATCTGTGAGCTGTCGATTGCCGATTTTTTTTTGGAAGTTTTGATTTTGGCTAGATTTTAGTTTGTACAAGAGATGGGTATTTATGGGATATTGAAAATCTGTTTTTCATTGTCTTCACGCGATTTGGACGCGCGAGAAAAAAACTAGTCCAAACATTTGTTTTTAGATTAATGGTTAAACCGGATTTGATAGTAGGATTAATGGTTAAATGTGTCTCTAATATAGGATTATATAGTAATTCTTAGGTGAAAAACTGTAAAAAAAAAATTGCACATGGATAACACGTGTCCATTAGAGTTTTTCTTCAAAAAAAATTTATAAGGAAACAAATTAACCTAAAACCCAATAACAACTTAGCTTTCTCTTTCTCTTCACTCGTTCATTTCTTCATGATATGTTCTTTGCTTTGAAAACTTGACGGGAACCAAAAGAAGAACAAATCTCATTCTTCCTTGAAGATATTGCTGGCTCATTTCTTGGATTTTGGTTGATATAAATCGACAGTTGAGGTAGGTTTTTTTCTCTCTTGAGTTTTAATTTTCAGTAACAATCTTTTCTGCCCTAATTTAATTTGAATTTTTCGCTCATTATTTGTTGTTTTCGTTAATGTCTTCTTTATTCCAATTTTCTAATATAATGAATAATGCCATTTAACTCCATTCATTCAAATCTGTAATCGACAATTTGAGATGTTTTATTAACTATGAGTTCTAGTTCATTGAAAATTTCCCCATAAACTTTCTTCAAGTACCTGTGTTTTCGACAACTTTGCAAAACAAGAACTTCGGTTTGAAATTATAGATTTCTCTAATTTTCATTCTTACATATTTAACTACATATAGTTTTGAATATACAAATGATTTTATGAAGTAAGAATCTTATGTAGCTACCCAAGATTTGGTTTCCATCAAAAATCAAGTCTTGTAATGAACTTTCAAACTAGCCTGTTTAGTGTTTACTAAAATGTTCAATGAGCTTTGTAATTGAAACTCCACTTACCGTAAGAGGTTCTTGAATGGTTTTAACATAAAGTAAATGAAAATCTAAAAAGGTTCTTATTTTACTGTTGTCTAGTTGCATGCGTCAAATTTTTTCAATCATATATAGCTTTGCGAAATTAAACCATAAAAAAATCTGTTAATTTTGCTTTGTCTTAATCTTTTCATTTTATTTACACCTAAATGTAAATATTAGGTCTCCATTTATTGGTTACTATCCTACAAGATTTTTGTTTTTATTTTGCATTCATGTTGCCGCAACATTATTCTCCACTTTGTCTAGTGATTCATTTCCCTCTTTTAAGAATGAATGCATTTACAGTCTTTGGTTTATAGATTGTACTAGAAGTTGGCACTTCGCTTTTGGATCAGACTTTGGTAAGTCCTGGTATCGGTGCTCTTTCATTTGTGAGAATTGGTTATGGTTTTAGAAAGCTTTCTTTTACTTGGGAATTCATTTGCGATTGCTGCCATTAAGAACTATGGAGCTCTACTTTAGGAATGTCATGTCTTAATTGGCATCCCACCACCTTGGTGGCTACCCGAAAGATCGTTCGAAATGATAGCCGGTATCCGACTACCCTGACAATGGCTACGACCACAAGAATAGTAGAGTAACTTTAACTGCAGATTTTATTCTGTTTTGAAATGTATTTGCTTAAGGATTACTTTATCTTTGTTGTTGCTCCTTGTTTACATTTTACAATTTCATGCCTATTTCACGTGTTTGCAGTTGTAACTCCTACTGGACTGTGGCTCACCCTGTTTGGTTTTATTTTCCACAGGTAGTAAGCTTAGGAAGGGCTTACAACTGGGAGCAAAAGTTGGTATTTTTACTTGTCTATACCACAGGGTTATCTGGGTGGTTTTAGTTTTCGTACTTGACTCATGTTTTTTGTTGTATTTTACTTGTCCTTAAACAGTTGAGATACTTCTTTGTTCTTTTAAGACTAAGTTTTATACTACGTTTGAAATTTTTTTAAGAGTATTGTTGTTTGACTTAACTTTCAAATTCGTTGTGTACTAAATAAATTTTGTAACATGATGGTTTTAAGCTGAAGGCCTATAGTAAGGCTAACCAATATTAAATACATTTTTAAAGCAATGGATTTAAATGGAATGGATTGAATGGTTTCTTTGATTTAAAAATATGTTACGGGATCTGATCCCGGTTCTGTTGGACATGGGACTATCTGATTTATCTCTTGTTAAAAAAGTTACCAAGTAAATAAGAGTTTCTTATTTTTCTATCCATTTTACATTTTAATTCTGGTCGACGGCTTAAGTATATAATTCTTTGCATTTTGAAATAGATCCATGGATTCATATACTTTATATATCTTTCAAGTGATATACTGGGGATTTAGCCTTGCTAATAGACTGAAAACCAATCCGTTAGAAGAGAAATTTTTTGGTCTGTCACAGGAGTTTAGGTGCAACTTTTTATACAACTCTACATATAAAAGGGCAGATGTGGTTTACCTTTTTAAAAGGGAATTAAGTTATTTTATTTTATTTTATTTTATTTTTTTTGTATATTTTTTATGGGTTTTAGTAAATTCATGCTTAGTTAATTCTCTTGTTGGTTGGGGACTAATTTGAAGTCCTAGACACAGCGATTTAACTAACGAAGTAAGTTTTATTATTTTATTTTATTTTTATCGTTCATATTCTGCTTTTAATATTATTATGTACAATTGAATGTTTGTTGAGGATGGATACTAAGTGAATATATATTTATATCTAAAGCTAAACTAGGGTTTGGAGATCCGGAATAGTCGATAGACCCGGTTACAAATAACATAATGTGATTATTTATTGTATTCAAAATCTTCGTGTAACTGCAAGTAGAAATTTGACCTATGTTTAATATAATATTAGTACTTTTGTTGCATTGATTAGCCTAATTTAAAAAACCTAATGTTTTTGGAGGATTAAATTTAATAACACATTGTGTTAGGTTGTTCGCTGAGTAGTATTTGCATATTCATCGTTATGATATATGATGATATAAGGAATTTACCGGAGTATGCTCTCGGTGGGATTCTCTAGGGTTATTGGTATAGAGAGATAAGTGATGAACAATGATTTTTTAACCATCGTTTTAATTTTCATATATTAGTTTAATAACTCTACAACCCCTTTTTGGTTACATAAGAAATCAAAAACAAATAACAATTACATAACTTCTTGTGAAAATGATCCTTACTACCGTTACATTACGTTTTAATATTAATGAAAAATATCTTAAATAATTTATTATACTTATAACACACATTAACCTAATTTTATTTAACTTAGTTTTCAACAATGAAAAATATACATCAATTAAACAACACTAACTCGTCGTTAATACACGACTTTGACAGACTACTTCAAATTATCGTGTAACTTTTAGACTTATATATCTATGCTTTCAAAAAATAGAAAAAAAAAAAAAAATCTATAAATCTATGTTCGTAATTAATTTCCCTTGAAAATAAAAAGTCTTGGATTTAATTCTTAATTAAGTGATATGAATAATATGTTTATAAATCTTTACTGAGATTTTGGATGGACTTAAAAAACTACACAGAGAAATCAACCTAAGCATACATTCTCAGTAAGAAATATATTCACAAGTTTCAAATTCATGTCACCTTTCGCTCGTATTAAGATCACAAAATTCAGTTTCACATCACCTTTCACCCATATCAAGAACAGGAGTAGACATGGATGTTTTATATACCTAAATCTTCTGGATACACGTACAACTGGTTCATAGGATAGCCATGATTTGAAGAAAGAAAAGCTTCGATGAAGAATCTCATCGATCAGGGAGATTAAAAAATTTATTTGAACCCGTAATTTTTTATTTTTTAGATGAAAATCTATAAGGTAATTTTATTAATTAAATGAATAGAAAATAGAAGGAAGTCATAGAACCTGACCTCTAAAAAAAAAGAGAAAAAACATTGCAAAAAAATAAAAATAAATAGATTTTTTTAAATTTATAAACAAATCTAAGACTAATGTATCAATTAAAAATTCAACTTCACTGTCACGTCAGATTGAATTAACTACTATCCACTATAGTGATTCAAGTTTTGTGTCCAACAGTTAGTTGTATTGCGCCCAACCATGAATCGCAAATAGATGAACCGTTAAATTTAAGTTATAAAGTTAAATTTGATGGTTCAGGATTGATGCATCCAACCATTGGGCTCAAATAGATGAGCCGTTAGATTTTAACTCATCAAACTAAATATGATGGCTTATATTTGATAAAAAATGATTTTTCCTTGTGTCAAACCATTGGGCGCATCAGAGTTGATTCAAGTTCACGTTCAAGCAAATGTTTGAACACTATGTTGAAGCAAGCAAATAGACAACGGTTTTCTCATCTTGAATCTTGAATTGAAGCACAATAGTGGTTAGCCTAAGGAGCATAAAGACCACTCCATAGAATTTTGAGAGAAAAACGTCTTTTCGCTTTCCCACTAGTATCGGGCTTTTCCCCATTTTACCTCAAACCCTAATTTTTATCATGACTAATCCGCCGATTCTCGGCTAATATCCTGGTTTGCCGGCTAAAATTACATTTGAGTAATGCTAAGATTACTAAATCTACTCCATTATATCCTTATTTCATGGGATTTCTTCACTAATTTGTTGTTGTGTTGAGTTATGGAGAAAGATGTGAAAGACCGAAGGCATGGCTATTATTCTTCGTCGACCCATCGTCTCCTCTACCTGGTACTGCTGTATTTTCTGGATTGAGTTTCCATTGGAGTGAGGTAATCATGACGCTGGGTTCCTTATAATTTTATTGATTGCTTTATGTATATTACTGGTCCAGATTCATAATTCCAATATCCTTCTCTGTTAACTGAAGATTTATCACCCTTGCCTTAATACTAAGCCTTGACACCTTTAACCCCTTTCAAATCAGAACCTTTTCCCCTACGTAGTGTTGTTTTGTGCCTGTTATGCTCCTTTGTTGTTCTATCCGTATAAAAACTTTGTAATTGATTCCTTTTCAGATTGTACCTGCTATGCTCCTTTGTTGTTTTATCCGTATAAAAACTTTGTAATTGATTCCTTTTTAGATAACCATGATGCCTTTCAATCTTATTAATCCAAACACATAAATATAATCATAAACCCAAATATTTACCAAATTTCTTCTACCAATATGTTTATTGTTTTTGGCCTGCCTCCACCTTCCTAGCAGTCTCTGTATTTTGCTTATATGCCTGCTTTTAACTACTTGTGGACCATGTCCTCTTTTGGAATGGTGATGTTTCTTTTAAACCTTCTTCCTTCATTGTTCTATGTGTTTGTGTTCTGATTGGCGTTCGTAGTACGCTGATTTTTCACCAAAACACCTTGTTGCTATACAACTCTTGTAGCAGAGTTGCTTTGTTGATTGGTACATTTCTCTTCAGATGTTATTTTTTAATTCAAGAGTGACTTATTTTTTTTATGGAAGATTCAAGATGGTTTTTCAGTTATAAGGTGTGGTGTTGGTTTCTTCTTAATCAGGGTTAAGCTTTACTATTATTTACTTTGTGTACTTCAACAAGAATCTAGAACTATGTTTGGAAAAACTTTCATGGTGAAGTTATAGAACCGAGTCAGAATTTTGGTGAAGCAGTGCTTAATACAGTGTGAAACCAATGATTGTTATCTATGGGTCTTTATGTTATTCAGGGCATTCTTCGACCTTTATATTTTGGTACGCACGCAGACAATAGGGGGACTTCAATTGGCTTTTGTTCGGATTGCATGAACTTTTTTTTCTTTTCTGTCATTTTCTAAGGCATGGAAAGGAAAATTGTATGGACTATTTACAAGGCAGTGGTAGTGGCTACTCATTAACGTGTTACAGTAATGTTTTCATCGACTAGGACTTAAATAGAGCATGAAAACTTGCATATCAACCAGAATCGCAACAATCACATCAAAGATATCAACAACTCGCATGCAGCAGCAACAACAACATTAAATCCCATGAATTTGAAATTTTTTCAGGAATATCTAATAAAACAAGCTTGATTAATGTGTTTTTTGGCTGACAGACTGATTTCTAATTTCTTTCATCCTTAGGCTTTTATATCACCTCCTTTTATTTATTCTAGTTTAGTATGTAATAAGCCTATTTACTGTTCTTTTCTCTGTTAACAGTCCCTAGTGTATTATTTTTAGAGTCCTAGTTCAATTAGTAGTTTAGCTCATTTTCTCAATTTTCTTTAGTTTAGTATAAGTTAAGCCTGTAATACATGTTGTATCTTTTCAGTTTAGTTACATTTAGTTACTTGACAACAGTAGTAATTTAAATAGCTTTATTAGTTTAATTTAGTTGAGTCTGTAATTCCTCTTATATCTATATTTCATTTTTAGTAACCTTGTAATAGCATTATTAGCACTATTAGTACTAATCCTTCAAGAGCAGAGTTTGGATAGTACTTCAAGACACAATCAAGCTAAAGACTCATTTTGAAGTTATGAATCAAGCCGAAAAACACAGGAGTAGACAGATATCACTCGGGCAGTTCACTGCAACAACAAGATACAAAGGCCTGATTAACAACTTCAATCAATTGCATCGAAAACCTCTATCTCCAACTAAGTTCCCGTGGATATTGTCGTATCCATCAAAAGTACAACATTTCTTGTGGAAAGCATTGACCGAAGATCTTTCGACCTTCGACTCCATCATTTCCCCTGATGTGACTCTTATCCGAAAACTGCTATTCTGCTAAAATATCACGTTCATGGATACTACCTCTTAACATCCATTTGTTTGGCCCATGACATCTACTGATGACTCCTCACCCATCGTGGGGAATTATATGGGAAATCCCAAGCTTTATCTTGAAAATGTGGGAGACAAAATATTCATAGGTTAGATCAAGTCAGATTTCCAAAAGAATTTTAGAAAACATCAATCGACACTATTCGATTTTCATCGCTCATGGATCGGATTTCTGTCTTAGCTATACTGGGCTAAATGTGAACAGTGAAATAAATGTGTTATCCCAATAGAAAAGCTTCGTGTTACAGATGAGGGCTATAGAGATTGGGCTTTATTTCAATTTAATACAATCACAACAATTAGAGATCGCTCAACTACTCAATGTACCCATCAATCTCCGCAAATATTACATTTAATTTATCATCAGTCTCATGATTATATTTGAAATTTAAAAATTTGAAATCTTAAACGTGTAATACATGGTATATGGCACTTACATGTACAATATTTACGCCACAAAAATCTGACCAGATTCGTACAGGCCGTCCTTGGATGACTTGTGAACGTTGATTTGAAGTTCAGTCATGAACAACTGCATGGCACAATCAGATTGACTATCATATACCGGTAAGGACTTTCTACAAGGCAGGTACTCAATATTCTTGATAATAACTGGAGTTTAAATAATTTATTTACTATCAAACAAATCTATATATTACTATTCCCACGTGCTATTAACATTAAGATATTTAGCCTCTCAAAAGTTCAATGGCCTCATGCGTCATGTTGATTCAGAAGCTTCTAAATCTAACTGGCTTTAGTGAATGTTTGTTTAGCGATTTCTGGTCAAACAAGGATTGGTGCTACCGGTAAAGGCTGTGTTTTACTTCTTAGGGTCACCCACCTAACAAGGTATCTTGTTCTGCAATACCAGCAAGTCCAGACTGAGAAGCAGCTAGCCTACGATCCGTAGGATCTATGCTCTATCCACCAGCAGCCAAATCAATAAGGAACCTACTTCAATGATCACTCGAAATAGTTTTACTTTATTCCTCTTTTGACTAACAAGGCACGAGGTTAATGCATATACAACACCGAATTTTTCTTCAGAATCAAAAAAAGAAAAATATACAATGATAAAAAAAAAAGTATTTTATTCCCTCCGTCTCTAATATAAAGACGGAGAAGTAAAAAATTTTAATCCCAGTAAATAGACGGAAAATCAATTCCAATGTGATTTCTTCCATATCTCAATATCTAAAGGCCTAGATAAATAAAACTTCTGCGTTTAACGGTAAGAAAACTCTCGCTTCCTATTGGTTAAAATAAGGCTTTTTTAGTTTTTGTTGGTGAGGACATTTGGTATAATTTGATTGGTGCAAATATTTAGGGGTTAAAGAAACTCACTCTCCTATGGACTCTTTTGTTTTAAAATTATTATACTTCGTTTACACCCAATAGTTAATTGTACTAGGTTAACGTCATTTACAGTGGGTGGACAACACCGCAAATCGACGATCTACGTTTAATCATCTTTAATAAACGACAACCGTTAAATTTAAAAAGGAAATCAAATTCAATTTGGAATTCGTTTCTTTTTTTCTCTAAAAAGAAAACCAAATTAAATTTGGAATTCATTACAAACCGAGACTAGGAAACCCAAAAAAAAAAAAGTTATATACAATCAAAACAGAATTTTGATTGGTGCAAATATTTAGGGGTTAAAGAAACTCACTCTCCTATTGGTTATTTTGTTTTAAAATTATTACACTTCGTTTACACCCAATACTTAATTGTACAAGATCAGCGTCACCTACAGTGGGTGGACAACACCTCAAAACAAAATACACGGCTGCCACTTTAAACGGTTACCAAAAATACTTAATTAGAAAATAATCGGTTGCATAGTATCATTCATGTTTCTATAAATCTTCTCAGTCAACTGCAATGTATAAAATCAAATATTTAAATAATGCAACTCAAAACTAATAACCAAATTAAAAAACAGTGTAATGGTCCCCCTATATTTGAAACAGAGAGGTCATGCAAAGAGAGAGTTGCAGAACAAACCGGGTGCCATGATTCATCATTCTTAACGTGTCCATGATTCTGGTGATGAGTTTTATGACTAATTCTCATATTTATGATAAAATTAAATAACCAAAACGCATTAATGGTTGATGAACTTTTCAACCAGCCGTCATGACGGGACGGGTGAAGCCCCGTCACACCAAATCAAAAACGGGACGGGGAGAAGCCCCTTTACACCAAATCAAAAATTCTAATTGAACTTGATCGGAAGATAACTGTTACGAGAAGTTAAATATGTTCGGTGCATAGCACGGGCATAAATCTAGTATATCCTTATTAAATAATACGAATATTATCAAACCTAGTTAATGTTTATAACAATTTCCAAGTACAATTACAATAATCTAATATTTTAGTGGGATAAAAATTCAATATATTGATATTTTTTATATTTCCTTGATCAATTTAATTAATTGTCTTGGGAATTGATAAGGGTAAATCAGGTAAAAATAAGAAATTTATAAAAGTATTTTTTTTTTAAATCTAGGAATTTTTTATTTTTCCGTCTTTATAATAGATAAGGAGAGAGTATTTGTTATTATAGAAAAATGATATTTTTATTTAAGGATGTTATTGGATGTCAAGAACTTCCAAACACTTTCAAATTGGTATCCAAATTGTTAAATATTATCCGTAAATATACTGGATATATGGAAATTGGGCTTGAGTGACTATCCCAAGCCTAATTTTCTACTGATAGTATTAAAAGTATAACGAACGAAGAAAACACTTTAAGCTGCTATAGGAAAATTGGTAGGTGAGGTGAGCTATGTATATGGGGCGACTGTTCTTTTTTATTATTTTGAAGCGTGGGCAACTTGTATTATACTTGCAACACTTAAGCAAGTGTGACTGAAAAATGTGATTTCAGGCTATCGGAATATGCTTAGGGCTGCACATGGCTCGGTTCGGTTCGGTTTTTGCCCTAACCATTACCAAAACCGAAAGTCTCGTTTTTCGATTTTGAAAACCGAGTGTCACCATTAAGCTTTTTGGTTCGATTCGGTTTAAACCGTCTCGGTTTCGGTTTTTCGGTTTCGGTTTCGGTTTCAACCGATTATTTTCAGATTTTTTTTTTAATAAAACAACCGACTCATATTCACACATTATTCCTTCCTAATCCATTTCTACCATTTTTTTCCTATCTAATGTTACTACCGATCAACATATTTCAAACCAAGATCTGAAGATCCCTTGTAGTTCTTTTCTTTACGTATGATATTTTTCACACATTATACCAACCAGCATACAAAATGACAAGAGGACAATGCAACCTAGCTATTTAGGTCACAAACTAAAGAATCAACAAATTAAAGGAGCATAAAAGATCCAAAGACACATGATTTCTACAATTCAGAAGTGAAAGTAAGAAAAAGGTCTTTTGTAGAGAAACATATAATCGATCAATGACTACAGATTACAGAACCATGAAAAAGGTCTAGTGATAATTAATATATAACAAGAGGTCATGAACCTATGAAGCATTAGTTCTAATTCTCCCTCACAAATACTAGCTCCTCCAGTGGCACGATCAACCAAGACTGAAAACTCATGAACTGACAGAGACCAGTCTTTTCTGTAATCGCGCACCTGCACAGAACCATGAGTACACATATGAAGTTTAATAGTATATATGTGAAATCGAGATGAAGGATACGACATAAGTTAGAGACTTAGAGATATACCCGTTGTAGAAAATCTCTTCCATTAGAATCTGTATAGAATCTTTTTTTGTAGCCATATTAGTTGTCATTCGAGTAATCACTTCCTTGCCATCGTCCGCTGGTATTGGACCAACTTTCATTCAATGTATTAATCAGAACTTGACTCGTTAACTTAAACAGATAGACAACGTAATTGATATTTGGAATAGAGGTATAAAGAGGCACTTACAGTGAACTCGACCTCAGCATGGTCCTTATCTTTGTAAAGTCTTGTCACCTGAGAAATGAAACAAACCCATCAGATAATTCTGCAGAGTTTAAGATGGTAAACCCATAACTAGATGATATGCGACTAATTACCTGATATACCCAGGAGCTGAATTGTTGATGAACTTTCTGCACATGGGGACCTTGCATAGCTATATACAAAATCTATAATCTCAATCACAGAAACTATAAAACCCTAAAAAAATTCTACAGAAGAAGAATGGTTCCTTGATCACATATCATTATGGACGAAAAAGATGAATTAGTAGACATCATCTTCCCAACAAAAATATAAAACCCTAGAAAAATTCTATAGAAGAAGAATGGTTCCTTGATCTGTTCGAAGTTCTAACGAGAGAGAGAGGAAATGATTATGTTCATGAATTTCGGCTGCTGGTGAAGAGAAGAGGGGAAGAGAAGAGAAGAGAGGGAGGCGGATAGATGAGAGATCAGAGAAGTGAGAGATCCCTTTTCTTTTATATACTAGGGTTAAAATATCTACGGTTAAAATAATCCTGAATCCAACGATCATAACTAATCGGTTTTTTCGGTTTTTTTGGTTCGGTTTAAGGGTAGGACCAAAACCGAACCGAGATTAACCGGTTTTTTTTCTTCCATAACCGTACATCACCATTAGATGTTCGGTTCGGCTCGGTTCGGTCTTTTTTTGGCTCGGTTCGGTGCGATTTTGCCGGTTTTTTGGTTTTTTGTGCAGCCCTAAATATGCTAGCAAGCAAGAAATATTATAAGGATTGCAGAAAAGAATTATTCTTTAAGGGATTTGGACGTACATGTTTATTAATGGTTGGAAGTCCCTTTTTGCCAGCTTTGAGGTTAGCCCACACCATCAAGGGATAAGCATGTTTAAGCTGATAATTAGTTAATTAATCCATCCATCAATTAGTCAACCCCTTAATTAAACTGATTTAAGCTGATTCATCAAGTAGACCAAAGGGTGAGGATCATAGATTTAAAAGTCAAATTACGCTTTGCTGTTCTTAATTTTCCGTTTAGCCTTAATTAATCATTATTGAAGAGGTCAAGCTGTCGGTCAACTAGATCTAGTCAAATGACATGTAAAAGGAAACACACCACAATTCAAAGTCCAATGTCACATGCATGCATGCTGAGTTGCTGATTCTAACCGCTGACATCAGGTGATAGCGGAAGCAAAATGCTGGTTACCCCCGATATTTGCCTCACATTTTCCACAAAAATGTTACATACCTTAGTACCACGTTATGGAAAGAAAGTGGGGAAGATTGTGGGGGTATGTAGCAGCTTCCCATTTTCCCTTAAGATTTTTTTTTTTTTTTTTTGCTTGGCTCGGTAAAGATAGTTATAATCACTCATTGCCTGCGCATGGTTTTCGTGCAGGAGTGCCAGACTACCAGGTCATAATCCAAGGCCGCGAGTAGATAAGGATTGATAAGTACTTACTAGTTAATGCTTATCAGCAGGAATACCATGATGATCTGCGTCTGCCTTTTAGTTCATAAAACACATGGGTGAATAAAACATGTGGATGCAACAATAAGGCCTTGGCAGTGTAGCGAACGCGTTGCACAGTAAAACTTGTGAAAAACACTTTTCTTCGTTTTCTACCAGCTAAGGCCGAATAAGTGCTGATAAAGATCTACCATAGTAGCAAGTGATCCTCCATCTAACACGTTGGCCTATATTATAGAATGTATCGCACCGTGCCACGTGATGAAAAGTAGGCCGAGAAAAACACAGTGAGGGGATAACTCATAAGTGAGTGGTGGTGTTGATGAAAATAATGATGCAATGAATAAAGAAGAAAGGACAACGAGTAGATAGACAACACTGTTCCAACATTAACTTACTCGGTTTGAACTAGCTAGCTTTGCTGTTATCTTAGCCTTAGCTCGCCTTGTCCCTACTACCTTAGCCCTTACTAAAGGTCTTGGTATTATTAGAGTGTTTTATTCTTTTCCCACCCAGAGAAATGAAGGAAAAAGAACAGAACACCCTAATGATTCAACAATATGCCAACAAAGAAACGACTTTTTTAGATCTTTTACTAGAAAATAAATAAAAATGAAAATGACTACGTTTGATCGGAGTAGGCTTAGGTTTAGAAAAACCTGTTTTCTTCCCACGAGTTCAATGTACACACCAGGCTGTCTTCAATCTTCATGTAGGAGGATTGTTAAATTTTTTTCTTTTGTAGTCAAAACTTGCAAAAGTCCACTCCATAAACAAACAATATTGATCAATTTGTTAAATCAGTCACTATTTTCTCTTCAGCATGAAATAATTCAAATGATTTTCTTAGTTAGTTCATACATCATACCGTTTAAATGAAAAAATGAGCCCATCAAAGAAATTTTCAGTCAAGTATAGCTAACATGATCAGTCAATAATAACCATTTTATTTGAATTTGAAATTCTAAACGTATCATATGGAGTATTTATATGAGTCGTGTTCAAAGAAGTATTGCATACGTCTCATATATTTCTTAGAGTAGAGGTAGAGCCTCTCATAAAATGTCAATTATATGTTTATTAGAATACTTTGTATCGAGCTGGCAGACAAAAACTAGAAAAATATTTATGAAACAAGTCACTCTCCATTTTGTTTTTTATTATACGTACACTAGCTAACCATCCCACGTAGTCACAAGTTCTTTCAGATGAGATAAGATTCAAATACCCCAAAGTAATTGGATATGATGATATGTACAAATCTTAAAAACTCTTGATAGATGTTTTACAAAAATGCTGAAATAATATCATAAAAATTCCGGTTCATCATAAAGATTCATAATGATAAAATATAGTAAAAATGATAGATTGACTTGGGTTAATCTAATAATCTGTCGCGTCACACAAGAAAGATGGACTCATCATCCAAAAACTTATTTCTTTTATTGTGATTACGAAAAATCTAGAAACTTTAGGATCACAATCAAAAATGTATGAAATCCAATAAAGTACATTATATTATCATAAATCGCCTCACCATAACATTTTAAAAGTAAAAAAAACAATCAAAGTAAAATGAAATGACACAAGAACTTATGTGATTCAATCAGTAAAACTATTTACATCCAAAAGTAAAATAACTGGATCCATTAATATGATCATATTTACATCTATACAGAAGAAAAGAGAAGAGAAATAATCTATATCAATGAGATGACTTCATATAAATCATAATCATGTTAATCATGAATCAAATGAACTAAGCAATTACATAAAGTTCATACTTAAGCTCTTTGCTATCACTTCAATGTTTTCAGTCTAATTTCTCTTTAAATTTTCCAACCCCTTCTCATGTTAATGAGCTTGATATTTATAGTTAAATTGATGGAGCCCACCAATCTACCTTTCCACCTATTTATTCTTATCCATTCTTGGTGCGATATGTAGTTCCGCAAAGCCTATTTACAATTCCCGCAAGGCCTGATTGTTCCTTCCGCAAGTCTTAGCCTGCGTACTGCCTGTTTTTCGTAGTTTCTTACGGATTATCCCGCACTTCTTCTGCGGTCTTGTAGTTAAGTTATTGTTTTGGATTGGAATGACTGTTGCGATCTTATTTGAATCATGGCATGTTTGACACGTGCCTATTTAAAGTGATTCGTTATGCTTTAATTCTTTGTGTTCCGCTGCTTACAGAGTCGATACGTGTCAGTCATGCATCGATACTCATTATTACTCTTTATTGTGTCAGGCTTTCCCACAACCTGTTGTCAGTCGAGCAATTAAAGATGTCTGTCTTGATCAGTGCACTTTACCTTGCCGCTACCTACGTGTTGGTCAGGCAGCAAGGCTATCTGTTTTATGCAGTGTGCCTTACTTTCCCGCAACCCACGTGTCGGTCATGCATTAATGCTGTCAGGATCAAACTTTGAAGATTTTGTAGCTGTCAATTCAACGCTTATAAAAGACTTTGTTCCAGTGTTTCTCGTCTCATCATAGCTCGTTACTTCTCCAATAGTTTTTACCCACATTTACTTCAGAATTTATTCTCTTACAATTTTCCCCTTTTTTCCCTTTTTGGAATTGACAGTTGTTAAAATTTTTGAAAAAATGAAAAATAATAATTACCTTTCCATTTTCCACGCCTCCAATAACTTCTTTTCCCACGTTACACCCTTTTCTGCTTTTTCGCTAGCAGTAACTTTCTTTTGCACGTTTTTATCAGTTGGCGTTTTTCGAGGAAATCAAATCTCTGAACTTTATTTCTTTTCATTTTTTGACGGTTCGACGGTTTCAGCTTTCTCTCATTTAATACCAATTATTTTCTTCATTTCATTCTTTACACCTTCTGTCTTCTCCTTCTTAAAGTTGCAGCAGTTTTCATTCCTTCAAGCTTTTCAAAGATTCTTCAACATCTTTTCATCCTTTTAAACTTCTGCAATTTGAGATTCTTTCATCGGGATCCAGTTTTTCCCACTACCAAAGTATTCTTCTTAGATTCTTTTAATCCTATGTAAGTAATTTTTTTGCCTTTTCCTTTTCGCGTTTGCTTGATTATTATCCCTTGTACGTAGATTTTTTTGAGTTAAATAGTGAAGATGATGATGATGCTCTTGCCTGTTTATTGTTTTTTGGAATGATCGATGATTGAGAAGTTGTTGAATTTTCTTTTGATGATTGGTTATTCTGACATGATCCTTGATTTCTCTTGATTAGAGAAAAATGATGATCTTATTGTTCTTTTATTTTGCAACTTTTCTACTCTGCTCTTGCTTTTTTATCTTTAGTAAGCTTATTTTTTCTTGCTTTCTTGTGTAGATAAAAATCTATCATGGCTGGAAAAGGTAAATCCAAAGTTACTGGTGATGCTTTTCATCAGGATGATCAACTTTTACTCAGGAAACCATCTCGTTATCCTGTATCGAGGAGTCATCCTTCGGAACCTTTAAGGCATGCGAATGTCCGTGCCACGGTCAACAATCTTGCTCCTCGGGACAAACGTGCTCATGATAGTTGTAGCTTCAAACACATAAATCTCGAGGAATTCAAAAGGGTTCATGGTCTCCACCGATTCAAAGTCTCATTTTATGACTGTGTTGAAGATAAAATTACCCTGAAGATGATGAAAGGTTTTGACTACACCAATAACAGACTATTAATCCCTGCGGGAGCTTTAGATGCGGGTCTTCAACTTCCTTTATATGACAGCGAAAATCCCTTTCAATTCGAAGTTCTTGCCAGCCGCAATCAATCCCATTATAGTTTAGTCCGATCCATAACACAGTACAATGGAAATTGGTGGCGAGTACTTGATGAATGTAGCATGCGAATTCAAGGAAGAACCAACTTCACCTGTTACGTTCCAGACCTTGCGGAACGTAAATATTATACGGTGGAAAACTTCCATGATACTTATGCGGACAATGTTGCCGTAAAGAATTTTAAAATATGGAGTGTTGTCCCGAACCGCAAAGGTGGTGAGGGGTTCCATCTGTTAGCGGAAATTGACAACGCAAAGATGAAGTATATTTCGGGGTTTTCGGGTCCGCTCCCAATAACGTAGCTTACGATCTTCTTACTCGCTTCAACGGTTATTTACCTTGGCGATTAAATTTTATTGATTTCAAGTTCCCACTTGTCATTGAGGTACGTAGATTTTCTCTCTATCTTTTGTACTTTATATATTGCTTAATGATTATAGTTTCCATTAAATGATTTAATTTTTCTCTTCTTTTTATAGCCACAAGTTGAGCCGGAAACTGTACCGTTGGTTGATGATGGCACACAAGATGATGCGAGGGTAAAACGCAAGGCCGCACCCCTTGCTGAAAAGGTATTACTTTAATCTGATGACTTCTTATATCGCTTTAGAATTTCATCTAATGAATTATTGTGGTGCATCTATAGGGTCGGAAGAAAGCAAAGGGTACACCCCGTGCTTCTACAGATAGGGAAGAAGGTGAGATTCATGATTCTACTGTTCATCTTCCACGCTCAAGGTGTGAAGGAAACTCTACCGCGGAAAGACAAGAAGGAGAGCATCATGTTCTTCTTCAATTAACGAACTCTAAATCTGCGAAACAAGCTGGTGCCGCGGAAGAGATTTCACATGCTGTCGACGATTTCTCGCACCAAACTATCGCTCCCGATCCTTCTTTTTATCTTCAATTCTCGCCTCTTTCTGGTGATGAGCCGCTTGAAGCCGCTTCTGATGAAGATGACTCAACTGATGAAGGGGATCGGAACCTTTAAGAAGATCCCATAATTACTTCAGCAGAGGTGAACCCGCAAACTCATGTTGTGGAGGTAGATGAGCCGGCAATTACTATTTCGACGAGTAATGTGCCTTCAGATACTATAGATGGAGCTGGTCCTGCCAGTGTTAATGCTTCGGGTATGGCTGCTGCTGATTCAGTTTATCCAAATTGGGAGTTCCCGCAACCAAGCAGAGAAAGGGAAATTGGCGAGACCTCCAACCTCTTGGATAAAGAAGAAGAAGCTTTTCGATGGTTCATGTCAAAGAACCTTATGTCTGTTCCCTGTAATTCTCTTCCGGTGAAGTCGGATAGCTCTTCGGTCTCCCGGTTGCATAAGTCCATAGAGGATGCTCCATATGAAGTAGTTAGAGATGCTTGGTTGAAATATCAAGGTGAAGCCGTCGATCCCTTATTCCGCATCGCCGAACCTTCTTCTCTTGTGAAACTCTCTCACTTCAGGACGGACATGTGTATTCTTTTCCGCAACAAGCTCTTCTACAGGTATTTTAATTGCTTTTCTTCCTTTTGATTTCTTCTTATTATTTTTATTTTGATCATAACCTTAATTCTGCAGCTTGGACGAGGTCAAAGTGCGGCACATACAGCATATCAATTCTACAAAGCGCGGTCCACCATGATGGAGTCCCGATTTAGGGCCGTAGAAAATGACGTTTTAGATTTGAAACGGGAAAATGATGCGCTCCGCCAACAAATGCTTAATCTTCAAAACCAAGGTTTTATTCTTTCTCGCAGTTACTTTTTTCTTATTTTATTTCTCTTGTTTTCTGAACTATTTCATGGGATCAGCGGGGGATTCAGAACTTGTGTCTAGGATGCAGCATAGGATTACACAGTTGAGAGATCATGTTGTAAAAGTTAATAATGAGAATGTGGAGATCAAGACAAAATTCAATGATCTTCTAGATAGTCATGATTCGGTTATTCGGAAGTATAATGAACTAGAATCACAGCATCGGCTTTTATTCGTGGAAAAACTTCGCAAGAAAGTAGAATTTGATGCCACTTTGCTGTGGACTAAAGGTTGCATTTCTGAAGCACGGGCAATATCTGAAAAATTGGAAGAAGAGAACCGTAAGCTTTGTGTGGAACGACGGAATATCCTTACGGGATTTTCCCATTCTGGATCGCATCATCATTCACAACTTTCTTCGTACATCGCTCATCTCATTGAGGACAGAGACAACTCTTCTGCAGAGGCTTATGCTAAGGGAAAATCTCTTTCGGATGCTCAAGCTACGATTCTAAATTTATCTGATTCTGTTCTTCATCGCGAAAGCGATATTCTCCGGCTGCACAAAGAAATGGCAAGATGCACATCTAAGTTAAATCGTCTGCGGGATAATGAAACAGAGTTAACTCAATGTCAACAGCATCTCGAACAACTCAAAGCCGATTACAACGAGCTTTCGGGAGAATATGATTTCCTTGACATTACGAAAGATGCAATGGGTCGTGAACTTGTAGAGTTTGAATCCATCGCTAGAGGTATCCTATTTGATCGTAAGCTTAAAATTCAATATTATTCCCGCATTGATTAATCCGTTACTTTAATTTCAGGTTTTGAATAAAAATTTAAGGACGCAACAGCAAGAGCTGCTAAGGCTGAGGAAGAGCTTGGTGCCGCAACTACTAGGATAGAAGAACTCAACAGGCAACTTAAGATGTCTTCTGCCAAAGTTAATGAGGTGCAAACTCAGCTTGAGCTTGCCTCCACAAAAGACAACGAAGCGCAAGCTCAACTTGAGCTTTTATCTTCTAATGCTAAGAGTGTTGAAGAGACTCTAAAACATGAGGCTACGAAGAATGAAAGCCTTGTTCGGGATTAGCTGCTGAGAGAGGGAAAATAAACTTTTTTAAAAGAAGAGTCCAGACATGTGAAACTGAAGTAAATCAATTAAAAGTGGAGATTAAAAATAGAAAAGATTACATTGAATGGTTAAGAGTCGAAGCTAAAGCTAAAATTGCAAAAAAGGTCAATAATACTCTTGACCAAGTACAAGTAGATGGATTTACAAAAGTTTACAAGCGCAAAGATGTTCCAAATAATCCTCCCTTTAAAGACGTTCTTCCCGCTCCTTAGCTTTCTTTTTTGTTGTTTCATGTTTCTTCATCTCTTTATTGTAGTTGCTTTTTCATTTTTCCTTATAACTTTATTCCTGCAAAAAAGATTTTGAATATACATTGATTGTTAGTTTATTGTATGAGTGCAATTTATTTATCCGCAAGGAAATTTTGTACCTTGAGTTATATTGTGGGTATAACACATGTCTAACTTCACTCGGGCCGAGAGAAAGTTAGGATGCGGTCCCGAAAGTCTCCTAAAATGGAGAAAGATACAACAATTAAAATCGCATTAGGCACCCCTGTTGGCGAAAGACCCAATAGTCATGCACTCATAGATATTCACATGGACTTTCTTATAGAGGTTACATTTGTAGCTTTACCTAACGTGAAACCGAATTGTCGTATAATTGTATTGCTAATTGTGAGCACTTCCTGAAGTGGAGAGTACCTGATATAAAAATTAATATAATGTTAGACATCTCTGTTGCGAAAAATCTTATAGTCATAAATATTTATTTGGATCTTTTAGGAAAATTGCATTTGATATGCTTTACCTATTAGGAACGCAGACTTTTGCACAATTGCATTATGGATCAAGGATAGTATTGTTTGAGATATTGTGCGTTCCAAGGATGTTGTAAAATTCCTCCATCCATATTTCGTAAGTGGTATGATCCTTGTCCTGCAACACCTTGTATAATATAAGGTCCTCCCCACGTAGGTGCAAATTTTTCTGTTGCTTTATCTCTTTGGTATTCCGGGATTTGCCACAGAATATACTGTCCTTCCACAAAATTCCGCATCTTTACTTTTTTACTGTATTAATTGTGAATCACTTGTGAGTCGGACATCGCTTATCCCCAATTCAATGATGAGTCTAAGGGCGTGAACCACAGCCTCATACTCCACTATATTATTTGTATTGTCATCGAACTCTAGTCGGAATGAATATACCATTCTATCCCCTGTAGGGGTCGTAACTACGATTCCAATTCCCGCACCTTCTTTATTCCTGGCTCCATCAACAAATACTTCCCATCTTTGGGGATTTACAGAATTCAAGATATCCCGAGGGTCATCATCTTTAAATCCGGGCAAACCTTGAATTTCGAAATCATCGTCCAACGGAAAATCCGCAAGGAAATCAACCAAGATATGCGACTTCTGTGCAGTTTGTAATTCGAATAATATGTTGAATTGTTCAATCTGTTCTTTCCATTTTTTCATCCTTCCGACTTTTCCTGCATTTTTCAGTACTGACTCCAAAGGTGCTTTGCTTGGTACCCGCACATAATGTGTCAGAAAATACGTACGTAATTTTTGGGTAGGAAACACCAGTGCTAAGATTAATTGTTCAATTTTCGTATAATTTCTTTCTACGGGGTTCAAAGTCTTACTGATATAATACACGGGTTTTTCAATCTTCTCATTGGTCCGGACTAACACCGCACTTACTGCGTCTTCGGTCGCCATAATATATAAGGCCAGAACTTCTTCAGGCTTTGGTTTTTGCAGTGCAGGTAATGCTGCGAGGTAGACCTTGATATTTTGGAAAGCTTGCTCACATTTCTCATTCCATTCAAATTTATTTTTCTTCTTTAGAATATCAAAAAAGGGTTTGCATCTCTTCGATGATATTACGATAAACCTACTGAGTGCGGCCAAGAAACCATTTAGCTTCTGCACTTCTTTAACATTCTTTGGAGATGGCATATTTACTATTGCCCGAACTTTTGCGGGATCAACTTCAATTCCTTTTTTGGTAACCAAATACCCCAGAAACTTCCCTGAAGTGACCCCAAAAATGCACTTGTCAGGATTGACCTTCATTCTATATTTCCGCAAGGCTTGAAATATTTCTTTCAAATCTTGTAAATGATTTGTTGCAAGTTTACTTTTTACTAACATGTCACCCACATAAACTTCCAGAGTATGGCCTATACATGGCTTAAAAATTGCGTCAACCAACCGTTGATATGTTGCTCCTGCATTTCTTAACCCGAATGGCATCCTAGTGTAACAGTACAAATCGCGTGGAGTAAAGAACGCAGTGTGCTCTTGATCTTCTTCAGCTAGTGCGATTTGGTTATATCCTGATTGTCCATCCATAAAGGATAAGGCTTCATGACCTTCAACAGCGTCCACCAACTGATCTATGCTGGGGAGTGGATAACTGTCTTTCGGGCATGCTTTGTTCAAATTGGTGAAGTCTATGCAAATTCTAACTCCGCAAATCTTTTTTGGTACAATCACCATGTTGGAAATCCAAGTTGGGTACCGTACCTCTCGGATAAATCCCGCATCCATGAGCTTTTTTAATTCTTTTTCAACGGACACATGATATTCGGGCGCAACTTTACGTATGCGTTGCCGAAAAGGTGTAGCTTCGGGGTGTATATGTAATTCATGTTGTACAATGTTTGGGTCGATGCCTGGAATGTCCTCCATCTTCCATGCAAATATGTCTACAAAATCTCGAAGTAGTAAGATCAAAATTTTGCTCATTTTCCGTCTCCATCAGTGTTCCAATCGTTATCAACTTGGGAAACTCTTCCGTTCCAATATTAACATTTTTGGTTTCCTCTATTGGGGTAAATGTGGGTTTGGGAGCTCCTAAAAGTGAGGGAGCCCGCCTTGGTTGCTATGCTGGATGATTTCTTTGATATACTTTTGATGTGCTTCCCTTTTCTGTAACATCTTTACTTGTTTCATTTATAGCTTTTCTTCCCACTGTCTGAATCATATACTGGTCTAGGGCATCTTCTTTAGCCTTCATTTTGCGTTCTTTCTTCTTGTTTTATTGTTTTTGTTGTTGCCGTTCTTCATTCATGCGAACTTCAGCTAAGATGTAAGATTTTGCCTCATTTTGATCTCCTCTTTTCTCCGTTTCTCCTTGCGGTGTTGGAAACTGCAAGTACTTGTGATACGTTGAAGTTACTCCTTTCAACTGATGAACCCAGTGCCTACCGATGATAGCATTGTACGGAGATGAAACCTCCACTACACTGAATTTTGTCAAAATACTTATCGAACCCGCCGCAACATCAAGCAAAATTCCCCCCCTTCGGTTTTGAAGCTAATCCGTTAAACCCATAAATTTTATAGCATGAAGGAGTTAACTGATCTTCTTTTAACCCCATCTCCCGAAAGGTATCATAAAACAATACATTAACTGAACTGCCCCCATCAATAAGAATTTTCCTTACGTTCCAACCAGATACAGGCAATGTAAGTACCAACGGATCGTTGTGCATTTCAACCTCTTGATCAACCTCATCTGCAGAAAAAGTTAATGGGACGCCATCCATCCTTCCCATGACTCAGTAACTCTTCCCGTAACCTTGAAGACTTCATGATTGAGGACTCTTTTATGCAATTTCTCATTGATAGCTTCACTCAAGGATGATTGATTTGACTCAGAATATATGATCATGTTTATAGTTCGATTATTTTGGGGAATATTTACAGATTTTCCCTTATTAGACCTTGGTAGTGGATCAGTTGATTGAATGAATTCTTTTAACTCCCTCGCATCGATCAACCTTTGCACTTGCATTATTAAATTCCTGGATCGGTTTGTGGAATGACCCCGATAACAATGGTATTCATAATACTCCTTAGAATTCTGTGTATGTTCTGGTTGTTGTTCTTTTGTCCGCGGCCACTGAAAATCTGGTCTGTTTTTTATTGCATTTAAAATTTCAGAATAAGGAATTTTGAGTTCAGTAAAAATTCGCTCCTCAAATTGTTGGATAAATTTTCTTCTTTCATCCATCTTAGTTCGCTTTGATTCATTATTTGGAGTTTTTCCCGCAAACCTCTTCCCGAATCCGGATGATGGCTCTATAGAATTGGCTCTTTTTGCATTCCCTTGTTGTTGTGATATTATTCTCGGATGTTTCCTCTGAATGTCCTGCAATCTTGCACATTTTTCAATGATATCTTTGAGATCTTCTTTGCTTTTTGGATTTGTATTATGGATATCAACAAAGAGTTGGCTTTCCCGATTGGCTATTCCCCATTTATAACTATTGATTGCGAATTTTGGGGTTACATCCCCAATTGCTTGGCAGATCGTTTGCCAACGATCTGTATAATATCGTATGGTTTCTTCTGTTGATGATGCAAGTGAGTACAACTTGTCCATTCCTGCATCTGCGGGCCGATTGTACATATATGCTTCTAAGAACTTGCGGGTCAACTGTGTGTAAGAATTTATCGACCCTTCTGGCAAATTGTCATACCACGCCAAAGTTATTCCTTTTAAACTCGAAGGAAAAAACGGCACATAACAACGTCATCTTGTTCCCAACGTGTCATGGTGCGATTATAATATTTCAAATGAGTCGTTGGGTCTTTTTTCCCGTCGTAGCATTCGAAAAGGGGAATACTACGTTCATGCGGTATTGATGTATATGCCAGATGTGGTGCCAATGGTGTCCGTCTTGCTTCTTTTAACACTTCTTCTAATCTTCCACCCTCTTTATTCTTCAAATTCTTTATTTCTTCTCGCATTAATTCCATATCCTCATAGCATTTTTGCCACCTGTCATTCTGCAACCTTGATCCATCAAGATTGCATCTGTATGACTCATTCTGCTGGCGCAGGGGTTGCACCACCAATAATCTCTGATCTCTATTAAATTTCATCCTTCTTCCTGCGGGTCTGTTGGAGCTTGCTTCTTGCCCCTGTGTTCTAGTTGTATATGGTTCCGCACCATGCTGGGATTTTTCTTTAAGTGTTTGATTTTCTTTGGTCAAAAGTGCAATTTGTTCAGCACAAACTCGTTGTTCCTTTCACATCGCATCCATTTCTTCCATTAATTGTTGAATGTGATCCATATTGTTTTGAGAATTTTCTTGGGATGAACGACTAGTTGAGTGGCCTTCAGAATTATTTATATGGTTATTACTGGGTTCTTGCTCTTGTGACCTTCTCGCCATTTCCCTATGTTGAGGAGCACCTATAGCATTACTATCCTGATTTCCTGAATTGGCATCTTGATCTTGCACGCTTCTATGTGACATTGTCCTCATTTGTGTATATACTTTTGTGGTGATGTAATTTCTTCTTAACTCAAACTTGTGTTGTTGTAGGGATTTCTTGTCCAGTATTCTAAAAGAGCTCAGATAATAAATTATGTGTTTCAAAAGGTTTTATCATTCTCAATAAATTTGCAACCCAATTTGGTTGAAACCAAATGGTACATATTACTACCAAGCTCAAACACTGAATTAAAAATTTATTTCACTGATCTTTGTAGGTATCAGAAATTTAGTTGAACAGAAAAATCAATTACCTAATAAATATGACATGTTGTTTAGGTGCAAATTTCTTGAATTCGAGAAATAAGGTATAGACTAGTAAAAATAAAGAATATGATCATAACGACCAAATTTATATATTCATCAATTGACTCGTTTAGAATAAAATCATATATACAACTTTTTCATATGAACCTAAATTATTGCATTTTAAAGAGAAAATTTTCTAAACAGAAAACGACTCAAAATTTTAACAACAAAATTTTGTCAGGTAGAATAAATTCTTTATTCAATCCCTGTTTGTAGCGCCAAATTATGATTACCAAAAATCTGGAAACTTTGGGATCACAACAAAAAGTGTATGAAATCCAATAAAGTACATTATCTTATCATAAATCGCCTCACCATAACATTTTGAAAGTGAAAAAAAAAATCAAAGTAAAATGAAATGACACAAGAACTTATGTGATTCAATCAGTAAAACTACTTACATCCAAAAGTAAAATAACTGGATCCATTAATATGATCATATTTATATTTATACAGAAGAAAAGAGAAGAGAAATAATCTATACCAATGAGATGACTTCATATAAATCATAATCATGTTAATCATGAATCAAATGAACTAAAAAATTACATAAATTTCATACCTAAGCTCTTTGCTATCACTTCAATGTCTTCGGTTTAATTTTTCTTTAAATTTTCCAACCCCTTCTCATATTAATGAGCTTGGTATTTATAGCTAAATTGATGGATCCCACCAATCTACCTATCAACCTATTTATTCTTATCAATTCTTGGTGCGATATGTAGTTCCGCAAAGCCTATTTGCAATTCCCGCAAGGCATGATCGTTCCTTTCGCAAGTCTTAGCCTGCGTAGTGCCTGTTTTCCGTAGTTTCTTACGGATTATCCCGCACTTCTTCTGCGGTCTTGTAGTTAAGTTATTGTTTTGGATTGGAATGACTATTGCGATCTTATTTGAATCATGGCATGTTTGACACGTAGATATTTAAAGGGATTCGTCATGCTTTAATTCTTTGCGTTCCGTTGCTTGCAGAGTCGATACGCGTCAGTCATGCATCGATACTCATTATTACTCTTTATTGTGTCAGGCTTTCCCGCAACCTGTTGTCAGTCGAGCAATTAAAGCTGTCTGTTTTGATCAGTGCACTTTACTTTTCTACTACCTACGTGTTGGTCAGGCAGCAAGGCTATCTGTTTGTGCAGTGTGCCTTACTTTCCCGCAACCCACGTGTCAGTCATGCATTAATGCTGTCAGGATCAAACTTTTAAATATTTTGTAGCTGCCAATTCAACGCTTTCAAAAGACTGTGTTCTAGTGTTTCTCGTCTCATCATAGCTCGTTACTTCCATAATAGTTTTTACCCACGTGTACTTCAAAATTTATTCTCTTACATTGGTAATCCGTGTAAGGAAATAGGATCCTTTTTCTGATTCTAATCCATGATCAGACTAGCAAAACTAGATAAATATTGTCCATCGAAGACCACATACCTTTTTTTATTGTTGGGGACCCAAAATATGTTAGTCGCAAAGTTATATGATCGATGATTTACTATTCAATTAAAAGGTGATTTTATTTAAGATTAATAAAGGGTAATATCAGTATTAGCAGGGTGATATTAATCTGTATAAATTTAATAATCCTAATCACTGGATCTCTGGATTGGTATTCTCTTTTAAAGAATTTTTATCCCTTTTATCAATTACTCCTATGTCTTGTATAAATAAGTGGAATTTGTAAATTCTTTTAGAATAAAAAAATGCGGATTTTATAAATATCTATTAGTTTTTTTGTTTTACCCTTTATCTCATTCCCAAGACGAATATTAATTAATTTGTGATTGTACTCATACACAATAAATAAGGGTATATATGAAAAAAAGTCATCTTGAAATTGAACTCCCGTCTATCTAATGAAACAACTAAAAATCCTGTATATCCAAACCTAATTGAACTCCCGCCTATCCAAAACTCCTCCTTTATATGGGGGACGGAGGAAGTATGATTTTATTGTTCGACCATAGAAAATATTTATAGTGTTATAGTATATTAAATAAGTTTATGTAGATTTTAATGTATTCCCTTTGTCTAATTGGTTATAAAGACAGAATTTTCAAATATCTTAGATTAACAAAAAAATTCTGGATTTCATTTATTTCTATTATTTTTCTTAATCTATTTCCTACGACTAGACTTATAAAGCTAATTTTGATGATACCCATATATAATAAAGATATAAACTCATATGTAAAAAGTTATTTTTGAATTAGTATTCCGCTAATCTAGTTGGAAAAATTAAATTCTAAATTCTATCTTTATAACTTAAACGTAAGAGTAGATATATTTTACATCGATAATAAAGTTTTGCAATGTCTAAAATAGTTTTAATAGATTTTTTTAATGTATTTCGAGCTTTATTCACAAATTCAAACCATAAAAAAATACAAACTTTTAATTGTTATCTTCTACGTGTGTCTCGACTCTTTATTAATTCTTGACCTTAAGATTTCGTTGTTAGTCACTGCCTTAGAATATTTGATATATTATTCCTTCCGTCCAAGTTATATATGAAAAAAAGTCAAATATTTTAAATTAAGAAAATTATTTGAATTTTATAAATATTCATCCTCTTTTCTATATTACTCTTATTTTTTTTTGATGAAAACTAGATACATTAATCTAGTTTCAATATAATATTATTATTATAATAAAGGTATACATGGAAACTATCTAAAAATTAGAACTATAATACCTATATTGATGGACAACCAAAAACAAAAACTCCGCCTATATAATATGGACGGAGATAGTATATGTTAAAGGAGCGTTGACTCAATTGTTTAATGGTTTATGCAGGGGCGAATTTTATCATTCGTCAATCCAACTAAAAAAATTGCAATGTCAAAACGGTTGTCTACTTTCCTCCTTGGTTAATTCAGTGTATCTATAATTACAATGAAAACGATGTTCTTAATCGTATCTCTATCTTTTCTTGTAACAAAACCGAAAGAAAACAGGTTAGGTCGTGATTACAAAAAGGCAGCATAAATACTGTTGGTATTCCTAAACCCCATGTAACTTAAAGAAGGGTAAATATGGTATCGGCTATGCGTAAAGAGGGTGTCGGCTAGGCAGTTCGCTGTTGGACACAAAGACGGAGCCGGTATGAAATATGGGTCTGCAACTCGCTATATAGTGTAAATAGGGTGTCGAATACGCGGAAAGATAGGGGTGAACAAGGGATAAAATCCGTGGACTTGTTGCCATCCACATCCAGTCCATCTAAATGATGGATGTTGGATTTCCATCCGCGTCCGATCCATCATCCACGAGTTTGACATCCACAGGTGAGCAGGTGGATGAGTTGGATGCGGATGGATCTACGAATTTATAACAAAACTCTCTCCGCATTTTTACTACCAACGTGTAAAACTATTTTTTTATAGAGGAATAATACGAAGTAGATCTATTTTTAGGTATAAATTACTAAATTTACCTTCATAACTTGTATAATTCTAAAAATACTCTTAATCTAGCGAGTGCGGTTATCCAATAAATTTTTAGACATGCACCCACACCAGACCCGATATTTAATGGATTTTCAAGAATCCACTCATATCCAATGGATTTATTTAAATTCAGTCATAATTCGCTACATAATGTATGCTTTAATTGGTGGACTGGTTTAACTTCATACTTTTCTTATAAAATCAAGAAAATAAATTTCTCATTTGCAAAACATGTCTACTATCCTTAGTTATTTCCTCTCTTCTCCCTTTGTTGTGTACTTTTTTTATTATTTCTCTTCCTAAATCTTGTTGCTAAATTTGAGAGTGGGTAATTTATATTATACTTATAGAGTCATATCGGACAACTTTATCCTGCACACGTCTCCGTTGTTAGCAGACACGGATCAAGGAGGGCTGAATATTTTTTTAAGCACGTGCTATTGGCTTTGGTCAATCCCAACATTTGATAACAAAAAGAATTTTAGCCTTGTGGATCAAGAGGGCTGCCCGGGCTAAAACCCCAGTTAACCCTCTTATAGGTCCGTCCCTGGTTGTTAGGGTATAATATCCCTCTTTTCTGAATTGTACCAGCAAACTATTTTATTAAGGATAATATATTAAGTAAGTGACTATGCCCTTGTATGTCAGATTGTATTTTTAATTCAATTGATTATTTTTAGTAGTGCTTGATTCATCTAATATTTGTTATTTTATTGTTGCGGTTCCAACAGTTTGTTCATTTAACGTCCTGTATGAACTTAGTTGCAAATACGTCGCCTTAAGTGGCAGTTAAGAGTAATTTTATCCTTTTGCTTAATACCAAGTGCCAGTTAATTACGGAATCCATTACTGAACGCTATATAACTTGAGAAGTGTAGTATTAGGGCGTCGGCTAGCTAGGCAATCCATTGCTGTATACCGTTATAGAAAGATGCCAATTTTAGTAATCTTGACTGGATAAGTACGAGCTTATTGGCATCTTTCTGTTACCATATATTTTACCCTTTTGCTTTATGCTAAGTGGCAGTTAAGAGTAATTACTTAAACATTAGCTGCATATCACCTCCCTTGAGAGTGACTGATAGGTTATAGCTAGCTAGCTAGCTTAAAAAGGGTTATCCTTAATCAAATCATTGTTAATTAGTAGTACCCCCAACTTTCCATGAAACTAAGGTTGGAGTCAAGGATTTTATTTTGATTACTTAGTGGTAATAGAAGTTTTAGAATACTAAACTAGTGGTTTTGCTGCTGCTTCAATCGATCGAAACCTTAAATCACCTCTTCATTCAAAGGATGAGGACCACTTTGAATACCTCCTTTAGCTTTAAGTCTACTCAAACGATCAATTAATAAACAGTTAATAAAATAACATTCTTAATAATCAATTATAATTAATTTCGTTAAAAGTTTAGACGTATTATTATGTATATGTGCCCAACATTAAGGCTCACTTTCCATAAACATGACTATGTAACTTAATCCTGTTGACATCCTCTTCCTTGAGAGTGTCTAACTAGATGACCGTATAACGGTGGGGTCCGATCAAAGATTAAATTTTTTATAATTATTTTTAATTTCATTAAATTTATTGGTCTTTTAAAATTATTATAACCAATTATAAGTAAATTACAGTAAATTTATAAAGCAATTGATTGATTGAAAATTTTTGACTCCAATTTGAAGAAATTTGAGTTAGATTTTGAAAGAATTAAAAAAAATCAAGAAATCGAAATGGTTACTAAAAGTTTTTTACAACCATTTCAGGACTTTTTGCAACGATGTCAAACCTTTTTTTTTTCATAATATCTTTTAAACTACACCAAGTTTAAGCGAAATTTTGAAACTAAACAATAAGTTATGTATTTAATTTTATTATTTCGCTTTAGTTTAAAGAAATGTGATTTAGATTTGAGATATTTTAAGAAAAGTGAGATTAAAATAGTTGCTATAAAACGACTACATTTTAGCCCTCATTGTGAACATATAAAAGGACTCCCTTCAGTCGTCCAATTATTTTTTATTTATTTTTATCGAAACTATTTGTGATGTTTAAATTCAAATCGTGCATATTAATAATTAATAATTTAATTTTTTTATCGAAAGATTGAGATAATAAAAATGTACAGGGATCTATACGAGGTATAAGAAAACACAAAAGAAGATAATTGAGAAAATATAAGGTCCCAAATCTAGACTGAATTAGTAGAATTTACATGCTGCTGAAAAAACCCATGATAAAAGTATAAGATTAATGGTTTGTTTGATTTTTTCTGACTCAACTGACTCGTTTAGATCTGATTTATCCGAATCTAACTTACTACATCTGAATTCGACTCCATATATTCGTCTAAAAAATAATAAAAAATAGTATAGTTATAATATTATTTTTTATTCCAGACAGATATGTTCCTAATGATGAGTGTGTAAACACGTCATTTATACATCTTAATTTACATTTATTTAGTTCTTTATTTTGTACATATTTAATGGTTTTTGTTTAGTTTTGCAGTTTATAGAAAATAATGCTCGTTGGACTAAAATGAAGAAAATGAGTAATTTATGATTGAATGGGATAAACCCAAAAGGAAAAATATGGAGAAGTATTATTTGGATATGGGAGTGTGGTAAGCATGCCACAACGTGTGTAGAAAGTGTGAAGACCATTTATAAGATATTAATTATATTTGAAGATATTTTGTTCAATGAAAAAATAATCAAAATACAGAAGAAAATAAAGATTACGGAGAAAAAAAATTATGCTTTATGGTTGGAGTTAGTAAAGAATAATATATTTTCCTAATAAAGAAAATGGTGACTTCATGATGAGATATTATTTGAGACGTGGCGCATTCTCATTGGATGATGATGTGGTAGTGGAAATGGAAAAGGAAAATGGTTTCCTTTAAAGATATATAAATGATGGTGGAAGCAGAAAAACGGAGTTCATGTTCTAGTTCAGAAGAGCAATAGTTTAGTTTAGGAGTTTTATTTTTATTTTTATTTCTCTTTCTTTTCCTTTTATTGTAATGGAGTAATCTTTCTACTGGGGTTGAAGATGAAGCCAACTATATTATGTAAGAGGATCGAGTATTTTTTATAATAAAGTATTCTTTTAAGGTTTAATTGTTTTATTAATTTTTTTTCTTATTAAGCTTCATTCTTATTAGTTTTGAATAGTCTTCGGCTATTGATATTTTATAAGCAAAGAAAATTAAATTATTTTGGTTTACAACAAAAGTTGTAGTATTTGTTTTAACCATGATATTTTCTGAGATATATCAGTTTGGTTTGATAGTCTTGAGTTATAGCATAAATATTTGTTAAAGATTGCATGAGAGTTTTACATGATTTCATTAGTGGAATCCAAATCCCTAGTTTTCTCTTAATAGTTTATTTATTCTTTCAGAAATTAAGGAAATTGTAACTAGTTTGTCCAAGGACATTGATCACTCTAAGTTTGGGGGTGAATACTATCCTCCCCGCGGTAATCCTTTGACACTTAAAATAGTCCCTCACTTAGGACTTGACATTTGTGCCTCTACCATATTAAGAGATTATCTTCAAGAACTGTTTCCCGAACCTAATGATGTCTAGAAAGAAGTTCAGTTATTAGAAACCCATCATCTGATTGATGTGGTTTACCCAGGCGATAATGCCATAATTGACTTTGTTGTCCCACTAAAAATTATTTATCAAATGTGGGAATGTTTCAATTTCAAATATGTCAATTTCTAAATTTTGAAACTAAATCTGATTATTTTAAAAAAATTGAATCGATGTATTTTCTTAAGAATGACCACCACTCTCTTATACTTCATTGTGGTCAACTGAGTGAGTAAGGTATTATTGAATTCAAATATCTGTAATTATTTTGATTATTGTTGTATGATTCGTAAATTGTGACTAATCCTTTCCTAGTATGGCTGAAGACATTAAACTTAGCGCTCTATGAGAGGTAACCCATATGCTTTTGGTACACGGTGCTGGTAATATCATTCCCTATCTCTTTTAGTTTTGTTCATTGTTTCTCATTGATCATGCTTTGATTCATCTATCTTTTAAACATCGACGACTATGTTCAGTTTAAGTTTGGGGGTAAGGGAGAAAATTTTAAAAATTTAGTTGTACCAAAAACTCCAAAATCTAGAAATTTGTGAACAATTCAGGATGACACTAACCATTCTAGGTAGATGGAAACAAAATTCTTGTCTATAGGAATTGGTGTACCCATCTAAATGGTTTATCCATAAAAGGACGTAGCTCATGTGTTAGAAATAACGTGATAGTCGTCACCATATCACGTTCTATTTTTATTTTTACAACTTTTTTTTGTGTTTCTCTAAGTGATTTGGTGGGGCACTAGTATCGCCTTGTTGTCGTCAGAATGAAGTAGTGTGATTGAGATCAAGCTCTATTATTTTATTTAAACTTGACCAATAATAATAATAAAAAAAATGACACTTGGATAGTAACATGTGTGTGTTCTTCCTATCTCCATATCCTAAGAAAGCATGGAACACATGATCCATGGGAACTATCATGTAATCTGCTGAAAATGAGCATGCGCTTAGATTCAAAAGATCTAATCATGGAAAAATAAATAAATATAAATATTAATTGTATATATTCAATAAATCGACCGATGGCAGCTGAGTTGATACTAGAATTGGGATTCAGACTAGTAGGTGTGTATCTCAATCTATTAAGGTTCATCTTGGCACTGTCGATCATATAAATATTATGGGAAACACCGTTCACCTTAGTCAACATGCGCACACTTCTATCTCCATATCCATCTTCTTAATATTTTCATATGATTGTAGTTTGTTAGATTCCGAGTATCGTGGTCCATTGTACGATTTTCTGAGAAGAGCTTTGTTTTCTTATATATGAATTTTAGTACGTTTGAGTGCAAACTCGTGTACAACAATTGGACTCATATAGGGTAATGATTCCCATAGTCAAAGAATTGAGTAGACAACTAAATAACATGTTTAGTTTTTATCCTCAATCGTTCACAAGTAGCTAGGGTTTGGAGTAAAAGGTTTGGTGGGTATACCTTGTAAACCCTCACGAGACAAAACTCGTCCGCTAAGGCCACTTAGGGGTTTAAAGACTTGTTACACATGCTAAGTCTAGTCGCGATTCCTGCAAAAGTGAGTTAGGATTTTTATTTTATTTTTAGGTTAGTTTTTCATTTTAGTTTTGATAGAGGACTAGCAAAATGTTGGTTTGGGAGTATTTAATGAGTGTGTAAACACGTCATTTTCACATCTTAATTTACATTTATTTAGTTCTTTATTTTGTACATATTTAATGGTTTTTGCTTAGTTTTGCAGTTTATAGGAAATAAAGCTCGTTGGACTAAAATGAAGGAAATGAGTAATTTATGATTGAATGGGCTAAGCCCAAAAGGAAAAATATGGAGAATTATTATTTGGATATGAGAGTGTGGTAAGCATGCCACAACGTGTGTAGAAAGTGTGGAGACCTTATAAGATATTAATTATATTTGAAGATATTTTGTTTAATGAAAAAAATAATCAAAATAAAGATTATGAAAAAAAATTATTATGATTTATGGTTGAAGTTATTAAAGAATAATATATTTTCCAAATAAAAAAATGGTGACTTCATGATGAGATATTATTTGACACGTGGTGCATTATCATTGGATGATGATGTGGTAATGGAAATGGAAAAATGTGGTTCCCTTAAAACTATATAAATGATGGTGGAAGCAGAAAAAGGGAGTTCATGTTCTAGTTCAGAAGAGCAATAGTTTAGTTTAGGAGTTTTATTTTTATTTTTATGTCTCTTTCTTTTTCTTTTCTTGTAATTGAGTAATCTTTCTACTGGGGTTGAAGATGAAGGCAATTATATTATGTAAGAAGATCACATATTTTTTATAATAAAATATTCTTTTGAGGTTTAGTTGTTTTATTAATTTCTCTTCTTATTAAGCATCGTTCTTATTAGTTTTGAATAGTCTTCGGCTATTGATATTTTATAAGCGAAGAAAATTAAATTATTTCGGTTTACAACAAAAGTTGTAGTATTTGTTTTAACTATGATATTTTCCGAGATATATCAGTTTGGTTTGATAGTCTTGAATTATAACATGAATATTTGTTAAAGATTGCCTGAGAGTTTCACATGATTTCATTAGTGGAATCCAAAGCCCTAGTTTTCTCTTAATAGTTTATTTATTCTTTTTCAATAATTTTTATTATTATTTTTAATTCTTTTCTTTTTATTTTTTGGCATAATATTTATTAGAAATTAAAAGATAATAATATTTTAGTCTCTGTGGATGACTCGTATTTTTTATACTATCTCATCGATAGTCGTACATTTGCAGTCTATATTTAAAATATACATACGAGTCAAGTACAAAATGATACATGTTTTAAATAGCTGTGAGTCAGATGTATAAGCTGAGTCAAACTTCAAATCAGATATCAAAAAAATAAAAAAATAAATGATCTCATATCTGACTCGAACTGAATCAAAGTCAAATCCAAATAAATATGGTCTAAGTATTTCGCTTCAAACTCGTCTTTATCGGAAGCTGTTGGCCAGCCTCGCCATGCTAAGAGTATAAGACTAAATATTTAGCTTCAAACTCCAAGTCTTTGCCTCAGTCTTGGAATAATGATTATGCCGACATCTCTCTTAAATGTTAACCTATATTTCCAATCACTAATTAAATTTAGTTGACCTGGTTTTAGTTATTGGTAGAGGTACACCGTACATGATACAGTACAATCCATCATTCTTGATCCAAACTGGGATAGCTAGGTTGTTTATAGTTTATAGTTTAAACCACATGGAATGAGGGTACGGTCAAGTGTATGTGCTGTTTATATATGTGTGGGGTTGGGTGTTCGGTGGGATTAGAGCACTTCTGGTGGATGTTTGTTTTGGGCATCTATATGATGGTGTCGGGATTAGTCCTATACCAGCTAAATATTTCAAAGCAAATAATTTCTGCATACATACGATTAGTGGTACTTCAGGAAATCAAAGATCAAACATGATGGCTCATATTTGAACCGAAGCTGCTGCTGCTTACTCTCAAATTTTATCCTTAAATTTTCCCTGTTAGGATTTAGGTGACATCATTCTAAATCATAGATCTATAAATAGTGAACTCTATCAGATACGGTGGGCTCCAAACGTAATCAATGGGTGAACAATGATTGAGCGACACATTATGGGGGAAAATCTAGAGGGCATAACTTGTGTGCAGTTAACCCCAATCTGGCTTATCTACCGAACCTGTGAATGCAACCGCAGCTAAAAAAAGCTCTCAGTTGCCTCAAAGGGGATTTATATTGCTATCAATGGGGCCGTAAGTATTAGCCTCTGGATAGACAATTTTTGGCATAATAAAATGCAAGTTGGGATAGAGAAATTAGGGACCAATTCTAACGCGCGTTGACATATATGATTGTGTAGTGTACAAACTCAGTCAAATTGACTAAGACTATGTACAAGAAACTTAAAGAAAAAATAGAAAGTCAGCACCCAAATCTAATCCCGAATATAAAAACCATCTCTTAACCACAAAACTGCACTACGTAGAATTTAAGAAGAAAAAACCAATCAACAAAAGATAAAAACAGAATACAGTTTTGTTTTTTATTTTTAAAGCAAAATGAAGTTTCCCTGCAGATATACAGCACATGGGACGAAAATCAGGAAAATGCTCAAAACCAAAAAGTAGAGTGAGATAAGCTTATAATTTGAGGTAGGACTAGTGACTTTACAACTATACCAAAATTTACACTGGCTAAGAGTGGTGGGACAAAATTTATAAAAAGTCAGCATATGTCGTTATACTGGAATTAGTCTTTGTAGTACTACCTTTTCTAATTTATAAATTCCTATAAAAACCGAAAACTAGTTAGAGATTTCTGTGTGTTTGCTGTTGTGTCCGTCCCTACCATGCCCATCAACATTTCCCCTATAAATACATAATTGAATTCCCTCTCTTTTCATTCATTCAACAACAACATCTCTCTCCCTGTTTTCTCTAGCTTTTCTCTTCTTCCAATCAATTCCCATCAAATCATTCCCTTCCCACGTTTTTAGTTCAAAAATGGGGTGCAAAGTTATGGAAACAAAACCAGAGGCTGATATTTCATCAAAAAGTATGAAATATAACAAAGGAGTTAGACATTTATCTGAAAATGGAATTTCAAAAGTTCCTAAGAAGTACATATTTCCTGCTTCTCAAAGATACAATGAAAAAAAAGATAAAACAGTTCCAAAGTTATTTGGTTTAAACGTTAAACTGCCTATTATTGATTTTGCGGAATTACAAGGTCCTAATCGACTCGCAGTTCTTGATTCTCTTACCAAAGCTTGTGAGAATTATGGGTTTTTTCAGGTATTACTTTATTACTCTTTCTGATGAAATAAATTAATCACTTAATTTGGATGAACTAAGTTCTTAATTATTTGATTAAGTATTAATGGGTTTGATTAATGTTAATTACAGGTTATAAACCATGGCATTTCTAATGATACAATTGGAGATATGATCGACGTAAGTCGACGATTTTTCCAACAGCCTATGGAAGAGCGATCAAAGTATATGTCGACTGATGTTCGAGCACCGGTTCGATACGGAACTAGTTTCAATCAAAGTAAAGATAGTATATTCTGTTGGAGAGATTTCTTGAAACTTAATTGTCATTCCATGAATGAATCTCTTCCTCACTGGCCAACTTCTCCTTCAGATTTCAGGTATGTTGATTATTACATCATTAATCCAGGTTTAGTAATCACTTATTGATGATTATTACAAATTCTAAATGCTAATAGTGATTTCTTTTGTTAACAGGGATTCCATGTTTGAGTATGCCAAAGAAAACAAGTTCTTGTTTCTCAAGATCATGGAAGCCATTACAGAGAGCTTAGGAATAGTTCCTAAGACCACGGGGAAAGACAACGACGATGCATTGAAGGATTTCGTTTCAAAAGAATTCGAAAACGGAAGCCATCTTATGGTTGTCAACTGTTACCCATCTTGTCCACAACCGGAGCTAACACTGGGTATGCCACCACATTCTGATTACGGGTTTCTTACTCTTCTCCTTCAAGACGAAGTCGAAGGACTTCAAATACAACATGAAGGACAATGGCTAACCGTCGAACCAATCCCAAATTCTTTTGTCGTCAATGTTGGTGATCATCTTGAGATATTCAGCAATGGAAGGTACAAGAGTGTATTACATCGGGTACTAGTAAATGCAATCAAGTCAAGAACATCAGTAGCTTCACTACATAGTATGCCAATCATGAATATGGTGAGACCATCGCCAACACTCATCAATGAAGAGAATCCAAGGCGTTATTTGGACACAAATTTTGCTACTTTTCTTGATTTTATTTCTACTTGTGAACTTAAAGAGAAAGATTTTCTTGATTCAAGAAAGTATTGACCTTTTTGATATTATTTGTAAAGGAATCAAAAGAAGTCAAAGTATACAGTTATGAGAGTTGTTTGCACCTTGAAATAGCCAAGGCAAGTCAAAACAAAACCTACAATATACAAGTGTATTTGGTCTCTTTATTTTAACTTCTTTTTACTGGAGAGTACATATAAAATTCCAGCGCTGCTATTCACCCCAGACAATCTAAACCCCACATCTGACATAGTTTGCAAACCTAAACTTGAATCTAAACCCAATTGTTCCGAATATAGTTTGCAAACACAATTGGGTAATTGGAGTACTTAATGTCCGGATCTTCAATCATTTCTAAAAACCTTGTCCATACTTTCTGTTACATGATTACCAAAATCCATTTGTTTTTATGGATGTCTTGTAGTACTAGATGTAAAGATGGATGAAAATAAGACATCAAATGGAACTTGTCTAAATCAAGGAATTATCAGTTCCACCATATAGAGAATGAAAATAAGAGTTCAACGTAAAAATAATATGGTCATTCCGACGTCGGACAAAGAAGTTATGAGTAAAACGGTTTAAAAAATTGTCAAGTTTAAAATCGGTGGATAAGTGCATGAACATCCACCGATTCTGGGAAAAAAAAATCCATAAAATTTTTTGAATTTGAATTTTTTGGAATCGGCACACGTGCGGAACTTTATCCACTGATTTTGTGTAAAAGTTTATGGAAAAAACTATCGTTTTTGATTTTTTTTTAACAATCGGTCGATTTGAATGTTAACATCGACCGATTCTAGAGTGTGATTTCTTAAAATCGATCGATATGAGCACCTGTATACGCCGATTCCTCATGTTCTTCGTCAATGAAGAACATCAACCTAGAATGACTTACGAGGGTATAAACATCCATTGATTCTTGGTTGATGTTCTTCATTGCCGAAGAACATCAAGAACAATCGTCCATCATGTAAATGCCTTATTACCCATTTGTTCTTGAACCTAAATTTTTTCCAAGATTTTAATATTTTTCATATCAAAACAAAAAATAATTGATTTGAAAAACAAAAAGATTCTAATTTTTAATTTGTTTTGAAGAAAATAGAAATAAATTGAAAGTATTAAGGATAAAGACATATATATAATTTTAACTACTAAAGATAATTTAGTAGTTTTATCCTTTTTAAACATCCCTTATTTCTTCACCTAGTTGGAAGTAAAATTAAATATTACCAAAATAATTTCCATAGACTTCGATCTAATCGAGTAAAAAAGGTTACATAAATTAAACACAAAAATATAATCGGAATCTATGGTACTCATGTCTCGATATGCTCAATCATTTCTAAAAACCTCACACCTTGATCTTGCACCGTTCTTAACCAGTTTATCCGTAGAAAAGTTAACTTTTTGTAAACATGGCCGAATTAATTTAGCAGAAGAGTTTCCTTCCTTGTAAACATGGTCCAATTGATTTGGCAAAAAAATTAACTTCACTTTTGTGTTTTGTCCAGCAGCCCTGTTAATATAGGGTTAAGTATTTTGTGTTTTCCCCGTTCAATAGCATCATCAATGCGACTTTGGACCTTCTACCAGTTCCCGACTATTGGGCTTTAATTGATTAATTAGCATTAGAAAGTTAAAAATTAAAACACGAATTCATTTATTATTTAAAAACTAGTTTTAAAATAATAAAAACATAAAAAAAATGATGAATGAGCTGTGTACATTATAAACACAGCAACATGCTTAAAAAAACAATTATAAACACAGCTAGTCCCACTGAAAAGCCGTCAACAACTAAATTGGACCTGAGGGTTATCCATAGCCTTCCCTGTTTGGGGAGATTTTCCACTTTCTACTACTGCTGAAGGTACATAATTTCGTAATAATAGGGCGGGATGGGAGAAAATAAGTTTATTATAATATAAATTTTCACGTGCATTAATTTGTTTGGTCTTTACTCTTTAACCTCCTCCAAATTCCAACAGGTTAATCTGGAAATGCGTCATCATCCTCTAGAAGCACACGAGGTGAATGCATGTGCAAGTGCTGCTACCCATAACTTTGTAAGAGAAACAGAAAGGAGATGTAAAGTAACAAATGGGAAAAACCTCTTTAAGCAGCCGTTTAAGTTCACTGATTGCCGGCCGAATTATGGAATTGAGTCTCGCACTAAACGGGTACTCCTTGAAACTGGAATCGTATCGGTCGTGCTTATTATGCTGCAAAACTTCGTAAATGTACGGGTTTCATTTACTGCCAGTAAAATATGTTTTCAATCTAGGAATTGATGCTATGAAACCAGCTTTTGAGCATTTTCCTAGAAAATTATTCGTCCACTGATGTTGACCTTTTTAATTATGCTTAAGGGTCTCTTTAGAGAACTTTGATTGTCAATTAACATCACTTAATTAATCAAAGCCATTTTTAAACTGATTCATCAACAAGACCAAAGGGTGAGGATATAACTGATAACATTAAAAAGTCGAAAAGTGTTGTTCTTTGTGCCCTTAAGTTCTAATTACCATTTTAGTCCCAAACTCACTCGTTATTGAAGCGGTCAAGTTGCAGAGTTAACTCACGGTCGATCCAAACGATATGAAATTGGGAACACCATTGAGAGTCTAATGGCAAATGCATGCGGAAATCCTATCTCAGTATTCTTGGTCTAATGGCCTCACAGTCGCCTAAAGCTATTTCTCTCAATGATTAATCTCTGAATTCTGATCCTAACAGCTTAAGTCTATTTTGGTTGGATCTAATCATGAACTAGTTTCTATCTCTAGTTGATAATCTCTTTGTCTATTTTACTTGTTTCAATTTTTACTCTTTTTTTCACTAGTGTACTATTTGATCCAGTTTTTGAACTGAAAACTTGTCTTCAGATGAGCTGCCTTACAATTCTTTTTTCTTTAAGATTATTATAGTCTTTAACTTCAAATGATCTTTTAAAAAAAAAAAGAAAAGAAAAGAAAAGATAAATGTTCTAATTCGTATAACCGAGTAGTTTCATTCTGTTTTCTATCATCATTTAATTTCTCATTCTCAGTTTTTGGGGTTTTGTTTTTGGAACTATGTCTTACTAATTTCTTGATACTTCCCTGTAAATTGACAGATTGTATAATACCTCATAAATGACGTTTGTCAACAAGGCGTTTGCCAAAGTTTTAACAATGGTTATAGCGTTTGCTGTTGTTGCTGAAATGCTTGTAGAAGCAAAGGAACTCTTTGTTGCTGCCATTGACATTACAGAAGCTTGTTCAATATACCGAGTCAGAGCTGATCCATGTCAAATTCTTTTTCAAATTCAAAATCATAACACACGTATCAATCACACGGTAATTTTCCGTAAAAGTTGTTACAAATTTGAAATTAGTTCTATCTTTTCACTCACAAGTCAAATTCCAGCTGCATGATGTGTTTTGTAGACAATGAGTAGTAAGAAAAGTATTGTTCACTCGGACTTGTGAAGAAAGATTTTAGACCTAAATCTAACTTAAGCTAGTAAATAGACAAAAAAATAGTAGCAAAATTAAAAGAGACTGAGACTCAGGACTCCACCAATTTTTCATATTCATGTGGTTCAAATATTAATTCTAGACAATATATAGCTCAAATTATAAAAGTTTTTTGACTCTAATTCTTCGCCAAATAGATTTCTAAAACATTAGATGTAATTCATAAGCATGGCGCATCAAAAGTACTTTAGACTAAGCATACACCATCAAACAAAATCACACATAATTAGTAAAAATAATAATTCAATTTAAATTAATGCAAAAGTCATAAAAGAATTAAATATAGTTACCAAACAAGTGTGAGAAATAGCTTCCTCCATTGTCCCAGTGATGGGGTTTAGCTCATGGTGCTCAAAACACACTCAAAAGATAAATACACCGCTAAAAAGTGCTTTGGAAAGAAGAAATAAAACTAACACAGTGAATTTGAGACTTTTATAAACGATACGAAGAAGAATGAAATAGCAACAAATATAAGTGTTTCTTTTCTGTCACTGAAAGGAACAAAAAGATCACATTTTTTTACGACGTTGTTCTTAGTTTTTTACAACGAAGTTCTACTTTTGACGACGATGTTCTTGTCCAAACCTATTAGCGGCGGTTTCTTCATCTTCTTCACATGAGCAGAATTTTGATTTCTCAGACTCTGGCCTCTGCCACATTAGTGGAAAATGGGTAATTTAAGACAAACGAAACAACATAAACCAAGTATTGCGAAATTTTGACAACTTGAAATGTCGTTTATTAGGTAATAAACGGAAAAATTAAACATAACTTAAAAATGTGGCTGACTAAAATGAAAGTGTCGTTGTATTAGGACTTTTGTTGACTATTACAACAACACTATGATAATATTGTTTCTGTGGCAGGATTTTCTTGGTGGGGCCGACTGGATATGGAAGATTCATCCAAGCCGTTGATATGTTAATATCACAGCCGTTCCTATAAAGTACTAGAGATTATTATCTAAACTGTCCCAACCCTCTTCTTCTCCTCACTCGAGCCATCATCACTCCCAACTCTTCCTCCCGCAGCCAACAAGCAAAATCAGAGGTGATGATTCTGAACTTGATAAACCATACAACTTACCTCTCTCTCTATCTATCCACGCTTCTTTCTCTCTCTCTTTTAATATTTGTTGCTGCTGCTGCTTCTACTTTTGCTTCGAAAAAAATCATTCACAGTCGAAGACCATTTTTCTTCATCAACAACTTCCGAAACCCTATTTTCATATTTCATCATCACAATCAGAAAACCCTAACTTTCTCCCTCGAATATCAAAAGGTATAAACCCTAAATTTTCCATTTTTCACTTGTCAACAATATTGTTCCATGGGTATTCATCAAATTATTGTTTGAATGTTTAGCTCTAATATCTATTTTCAGAGATCTACACCACTTTTGATTAATTTGAGGGTTTTCTTTGCAGATTTTTATGAGGTTAAACAATTGTAGATGTTTCTTACAAGGTGAGAAAAAAAACCCTTCAATTTTAAACCCAGGGTTTTAATAAATTTTGTTTTTTCTGTAGATTTTAATTTTTGGTATTTCTGTCTGTGTGTAGGACAGAGTATGATAGAGTTGTGATATGGTCCTTTTGGTCAATCTGTTGCTTGTAGTAAATGGGATGAAGGTCATTATTCTAAAGGTGCTGAGTTGATTTACTGAATTTTGAGATGTCTAAGTTACTAAATTTGTTTATGTTTTTCTTTTCCTCTAATGTGTATGGATGGATAAGGGTGATGTCATTGAGACCCAAACATGGTGTCAAAGTGAAGGGAGAATTGGGACAAGGCGTGACTGGGTTTTAAAAGATTTTGCTGCTGGTATAGGTATTGGGAGGGCTACCAGGTTGTCAATCTATATAATTTCTTATTTTAGTTTTTTTTCCTCTTAAATGGTATTCTCTATGAACCTGGTAAACATCATGACTATGTCATTGTCATTAAGGTAAAATAAAATTTGTGCTGGACCAAATCCGTTTAGTTGGTTTTTATTTATCTAAATGCTGGAGCTTTAGATATGGTGATTGGTCAGTCATGAGCACTTTTGCCCTTCAAAGGATGTTTCTTTTAAGAGGGAAACCTGTCTTTGTTGCAGACAGAGGAGGCGGTTGATTTCTCACCTGGTGATCCTGTGTCATCTACTGATGAACATCATTACATCGTCTATTGGGGAGGTAACCATCTCAGATCAGTCATAACGGTCCATCCAAGTCCGTAAAGCTCGTCGAGATAGACCAGCCAGATTACAACCAACACACTAGAAGGGGAGCATTCTTACTTTCTTATCTCTAACCTTTAAAGTTATTACTTAAAATAAAAATCTATTGCTGGAATTCTTGATACCCATAAGAAAGTTTGAACAGTACACGCTGCTCATTATAGAATCATATGTTTGGTTAAAATTCATGAGCATTGATATAGACTACTGTTAAGAAGTTAAATTGTAGCAGTATGACTTGTCTTTAGCTTCTTTGAACAATTATTAATCTTTAGTTGAAATTCACAGGGGCTCGTACAATCATCACCATGGTTAAGCAAGGCATTAATCAGCGACGAAGCGAGCTTAGTATCATTTATTTTAAAGAGTCTATACGTGTATCATAACATGAGGCAATACTCGAATGATATAGGAAGATTGGATTTGCTGTGATAAATTCCATATATGTTATTCTTTTGATTGGAAACCAATTAAGTCGCTCTCTCCCACCTTGAGGAGCATTGACTAAGATCATCTTATTTGAATGATAAAACCAGGCTGAATTTCATGTGAATCATTTCGATTTCAGAACTATTAGTTGTAAAGAATATCTAAGAGTATCCATTAACTGTAAATTCAAATCTTCTGAGCTAAGAAATGTTATTTGTTTAGTTGGTCATCATACATTTTAACAAGAATACCTACCTGAGAATAATATGCAACTGCCAGATATTTACTTAATTTGTGGAGGAAGCCCACCTCATTTCTCTCATTCCAGTATCTAGGAGCTACAAACTACAAATTATTAAGCATGATTTGATGAAATAGTATAGAGTATAAACTGTGGCGGTGTGTTGACATAGCATAGTCGCACATCTTTTAAATGATATCTCACTGAAAATTCTAGAAATAAACCAACCCCTTTGATTCATGCTTACATACTACGAATCCAAACGTTTATTTCTGTCAGTTTCTCGTTAAAGCATGGTTAATCCTAAAACTGCATTTAACCTTTCATGAAGCATCAACGTGAATCCTAAATGTTATATTCATTAAAAACTAATTATAATAATTTGTTATAGATTTCCACCATGCTTGCTTCCTAAAATGTAGTAGCAATTTGCTTGACTATGTTATTTAACATAAAACTGTTGTAGTGCTAGAGTTATATCCGGAACAAGGTATGTACAGTACATCAATTCAAGAAGTGATAATACTAGTGATAATGTTGAGTGAACTCAAAGTTTCCCTTTTATATGTTTGCGTAATGAATTCCTCTCTTTTTTGGTCGCTCGCATTAAGGGTACATTTTCGTTCGGTAAAGTGGCTCTTCTTGAGTCAACTGAAGTATAATTATAACTCTCAAGTTAAATGCTTCACTTTGATTTTACCTGTTGCATTTTTTTTCTTCTTTGTAATGTTCTTTTTTACCTATAAATTATCTCTCAACAAAGATCTTTTTACCCACTTGTTTAACTCTTTAGCTAAATCTGCTTTCTGGATCATGATATGAATTGCTTAAACTGATTTGTAATTTAGGTATCTCATGCACTTATTTCTCCCAACATCCTTGTCTAAATGGTTTGATATCTGTAGTGGGGTTGATTAATACTGCTATTGCTTCTGAATTTTTCCAACTGGTTATGTTGTTTTGAACTCTTTAAAAATATTTATTAAGGCCTGGTTATTAAAGCAAAGGAGTAGAACATTAAGTGGAAGGAAAATGGATTAAAGTTCTGAGACTCGTAGTTGGCAGTAATGGTAATGAGTCTTAAATGAGTTTTAAGAGATGAATTTTGTCTGGAGTTTATATACTGAATGATTTGTGACTCGATACTTCAGTTTGATGTTCACATTACTGTTAAAGTTGGGTGTCTAGGCTCTTTAGGAAGTGTATTGTGACATCCGAATTTCTTTAGGGCTTTGAGCCTAGTTCAATCCGATAAGAATATCTTTTAAACTAAATAGGTTATTCCTTAGTAGTTTTAGAGTGTTTGGTTAGTAAAAGCTATGGAAAACTTTGGAATTTTTTTTTAGCACGAAAGATACGTGTTTAAGAGAGATCAAAAGAAAATGATTTTCTTAAAAACCCAAATAGTAGCTTTCCCTTCTGATTTTTTCATTTATTCACTTTTTCATTTTTCTCTTTGTTTTACCGAAACCTGAAGAAGAAAAACTTTATTCTCCCTTGAAGATTTGGCTAACCCGCTCCTTGGATTTCGGTTGATTTGAATTGGCAGTTGAGGGAGAGGATTCTCTCTTTGATTTCCATTTCAAAAGTTATTTTGAGCTAATTGTTGATATTGTTTGGTAAATTTTGTTCTTATATTCTTTTGATCCAATGAAGAGTGTGTGTGCATGCATCTTAAACTCTTGTTTTAATGGTTTGATACTGTAAAATTCCAGTTTGGTGTTTTTTTCAAATAAATCAGGGTTGTTGCTTGGGGGGTTTTCTTCCAATCTTGTTTAAATTTGAAGTTGGTAAAATGGGTTTATAGTAAACATCATGGGTTTCTTTTTTATGAGTTTTATTTGCATAATTTTCAACCTAGGGTTTCTAATCATTTGAATTTGGGAATAACTTTGCTTTCCTTTCGGTGGATCATTCTTTTCCTATTCTTCTATGTTGATTGGTTGAACTTCAAGTTTAGTAAAATTGGAAATTCAAGGATTTGTTTATGAAAATTTCAACAACAAAAAAAGAAAGAATCATGAGAATGTTTCTGCCCTGTTTTGGCGAAGCTTTTTGACACAACTGTTAACCTTGCTGATTTTGCCTATATTTTTATAGTACAGATTGGCTTTTTCTTATTTTTAATGAGACCATATTTGCTGAATTCTGTTTTGAAACAAAGTCGATATGAATTTTTGAGTAATGACTGTTATACTGAAAATTTCTGAAGACGTGTTTCTGCTCTGCTTTTCACAAGAGTTTTGACCCATCAATAAATCTTATTATTTTTGCGTATCATTTTTATGTTAAAGAGGGATTTCTCAGATTTCCAACAAGACAAGGTTTGCCGAATTCCATCGTCTAATGAGTTTTCTACGAATTTTTGATTGAACACTGTTGAAACTGCAATTTTCCTGAAAACGTGATTGCTGTCCTGTTTTGTCGAGATTTTTCCACACATCTATGCACCTAATTACTTTTGCTTATCATTTTTATGTTAAAGAGTACTTTCTCAGCTTTCCAATGAGACCAAATTTGTCAAATTCCATTGCCTAACGAATTTTGTATGAATTTTTGATTATAGACTATCAAAACTGAAATGTCTGAAGTCGTGATTTTGGTCCTGTTTTATTTAGACTTTTCGACACTGGTATGTACCTCATTAGTTTTGTTTACCATTTTTGTGTTATAGAGGCTTTTCTCAGCTTTCCAACAAGACCCAATTTGCTGGGTTCCATCACCAAATGATTTTTGTATGAATTTTTAAGTAAAGACTATCAAATCCGAAATTTCCTGAACATATTCAAGTCCTGGTTTCTATGTGAACTTTTAACTCAGCAATCCACCTTATTAGTTTTACTTACAATTTTTTATTATTTTTACTTACAATTTTTATGTGATGGAGGGATTCTTTTAGCTTCTATAGAGCTGTAATTTACATGAAAACACTCCAAATTGAATTTACATGAACATTCATCTCAGACTTATTTTCTACGTTATGATGTTCTTATTGTTTTTAAATTCTTGTTAGACTTGCAAAACTATTCTTTATTGTTATTTACTTGTATGGCAAGTATCACCATCTACTTTGGCTAACACTCTGGTTCAACTTTTATGAAATTATGAGTGACTTTACTCTTGGCGTTTATGCTATTCAAATTGGATAATGTGCTTACGGTTTTTGGATTCTCTTCTGTTTGGACATGGTTGTATATACTTCTCGGTAAGTTGCGTATGTTCTGAATCTGATTTTGATTGCAAAAATGATTTACTGGTAAGGTTTTGAGAATGCTACTGATGCTTATATATGTGAAAGTTTTTAGTTATGGATTTGTGAGGTTTTCATAACTTGGATGTTTCCTTCACGATAGATGAATTTGATTGGAAACTAGAGGACTCTACTTTAGGATTGTCAGGCCTTAATTGGCACCCCACTATCTCGGTGGCTACCTAGAAGATCGTTCGAAATAATGGCTGGTACCCGACTACCCTGACGGTGGCTACGGCAATACAAATAGTAGAGTAAATTTAACTGCGGATCTTGTTTCTATGTTTTGAATTGTAATTGTGTAAAGATTTCCTTCTCTACTTAATTGTTTTTGTTGCTCCTCGTTTACTCATTTATATTTTATGTCAACATTATCATTTTTCTGATGTAACCCCTACTGGGCTATGGCTTACTCGTTTTGTTTGGTTTTTCCACAGAGAGTACGAAGAGAGGTTGAGGCAGTAAGCTTGGGAAGAGTTTTCCGCTCGAAGCGTCTGAGCAAAAGCTGGTATTTTGCTTGTGTCTCTAATATGTATATCACAGGGTTATCTGGGTAGTCTTTAGCTTCTTTTGGCCCATGCTTTTATCATATTTTTGTTGTGCACATAACATTGGGATTTTGTGCGAATTTTTTCGTAGTGCGAATTTGTATTATGCTTCCGTAGAGGACCTTGCAACTGCACGTTGCTTTTTAGAACACTAGGATTTGGATTTGAACCCAAAAAACTGATGTAGGCAGATGTTGAGGTGCGATCATCCATGTTTCCAGCCAATCATCATCTGTGTATGTTCGAAGGGTGGAAGGTCCATTCTTAAGAATCTGAATGCCATCGAAGATAGTTTGCTTTAAGTACTTGAGTAACCGTTTGGCAGCTGTCTTGTGAATTGTAGTCGGCTTGTGCATGAATTGAGATAATTTGTTGACTACAAAGGAGATGTTTGGTCATGTCAGAGACAGATATTGAAGACTACCTATTAATCGTCGAAACTCGGAACTATCCACAGTTGCTGTACCATCAACCAGTTGAAGAGGTTGTGATGTAGAAAGAGGAGTGGAGACGTCCTTTGCATCACTCATGCTTGTAGTGTTCAAGAGTTCTCGAATGTACTTATGTTGAGAAAGAAACAAGCCTGCCTTTGTGGGAATTACCTCAATTCCTAAGAAATAGTGAAGAGAACCCATGTCTTTGAGAGAACATATCTCCTAACTTTGTAATGGTAGAGAAAAAAAACTTCGAGTTGTTCCCTGTGATGATAAGATCATCCACATAAACCAACATATATCATACTGTAACATTTTGACTGTATATGAACAAAGAGTAGTGATGTAATTTTAGAAGTGGTAAATAAAGAGTTCGTTACTCGAACTTGTAAAGGTAATGATTTTAGAAAATAATGATTTAAATTAATTCTAGAAAATTCCAGGATTAAGAAAAAGACTAAATAACCTAAGGATGATTTTTAAATAATTTTAAAAGGACCAGGAATCAGGAATCAGGTAAATCTAACAACTTATGTGATTAATCAGATAATTCTTTTTAAATTAATTGAAGCACAAATAATTGCCAAAATTGGTTTTGTTATGCTAACAAACAGAGGTAAATCACAAGCATGGACTATCAAAATTAATTAACTAAGCATAATCCATCAAGCAAAAGCACAACTTTTGAAAGAAAACCGTTTTTACTATTCAAAACTATGCAATTCTAATAA